>JAHREE010000279.1:26188887-26260532 GCA_033628505.1 Tringa tobata | reverse complement strand
GGTTTGGAAAGAAGCTTCTAGTGGAATGTTTTTATTCTGTAGCCACACAGGTTCTTTTCCTTATCAAATGAATCTAAGGAAAAGAAAACTGGGACATCCCAGTTAAGCTCTGAGTATTCTCCTCTCTTTGCCAAGAATAGCTGATGTCCTTAAGTTTTTTGGGAATTCTGTACCCATTAAAGAGTTTAAACAAGGTTTCCAAAATTTTAGATGAATGATTTCAAGGGTAGGAAGCATTATTCTGAAAGAAATAAAGGAGTAAATTTTTGGAAGAAAGAGTTTAAGTATAGTAGAAAGAGTATGAGGCTGTCAAATCCATAAGGAGTAAAAACCATCATACAGTTCAAGTAATTAAGCCTGAAGAATACTTGTTTTCCTCTGTGTTACCTCCTGGATAATTTAGGAAGTTATCCATTCAGTATTTTTACTTTTCTGAATGTCTTTATAAAGCATAAAATACTGCAAAGAAAGCATGTCATCTGAGTCCAGAATATGGATAATATTTTAAGAGCCAGCTGACAAAACCTTTTCATAAATTATACTTAATATCAACATTATTTCTGAAACACTTTTCATTAGAGAAGTGTATTTTTTCTACTTCTGCATGGCTTATATGCAGTAAAAGAAATAATTATAAATTGTCTGCTGGGAAGTAAAAAATACATATACTTTTACAGCCAGAGCACCTATTTACAGTGAATAGATTTTTCATAGAATCATAGAATGGTTAGAGTTGGAAGGGACATTAAAGATCATCAAGTTCCAACCCCCCTGCCATGGGCAGGGACACCTCCCACTAGACCAGGTTGCTCAAAGCCCCATCCAGCCTGGCCTTGGACACTTCCAGGGATCGGGCATCCACAACTTCCTTGGGCAACCTGTTCCAGTGTCTCACCACCCTCACAGTAAAGAATTTCTTTCTGGTATCTAGTCTAAATCTCTTCTTTTCCAATTTAAAACCATTGCCCCTTGTCCTGACACTGCTCTTCTTGGCAAAGAGTCCCTCTGTGGCTCTCCTATAAGTTGCCTTCAGATATTGGTAGGCTGTTATAAGGTCTCCCCAGAGCCTTCTCTTCTCCACACTGAACAACCCCAGCTCTCTCAGCCTGTCCTCATAGGGGAGGTGCTCCATCCCTCTGATCATCCTCGTGGCCCTCCACTGGACCAGTTCCAACAGGTCCATGTCCTTCATGTGTTGAGGACTCCAAAGATGGACACAGTACTCCAGGTGGGGTCTCATGAGTGCAGAGTAGAGGGGTAGAATCACCTCCCTTGACCTGCTGGCCATTTTTAATGGCCATTTTCTCTTGATGCAACCCAGGACACAGTTGGCTCTCTGGGCTGCCAGCGCACACTGCCTATTCATGTTGAGCTTCTCATCCATAAGCACTCCCAAGTCCTTCTCCTCAGGGCTGCTTTCCAGCCATTCTCCACCCAACCTGTATTTGTGCCTGGGGTTGCCACATCCCAGGTGCAGGACCCTGCATTTGGCTTGGTTGAACTTCATGCAATTTGCACGAGCCCACCTCTCCAGCCTGTCCAGGTCCCTCTGGATGGCATCCCTTCCCTCCAGTGTGTCAACTGTGCCACCGAGCTTGGTGTCGTCAGCAAACTTGCTGAGGGTGCACTCTATCCCACTGTCCATGTCACTGACAAAGATGTTAAATAGTATTGGTCCCAGTACCGACCCCTGAGGAACGCCACTCGTTTGTGGTCACCACTTAGACATTGAGCCGTTGACTGCAACCCTTTGGGTTAAATAGTCATGATTTTAATATGTATCTGGGAAAAGGGAAGTACAGAATATTAGCACAACTCGGGAAGAAATACATGAGTACAGTTATTTAGTGGAAAAGGAACATACTGGTTATTCCTCATTACATTTTAGTTGCAATCCTGATTAAGCTTGAATAGGGCTGTTTTTCCTTTGTCGTCTATATTGTTTTTGATATGACTGAGAATGTAATGAAGTTGGCACACAGTCAGAAACATAATTTTCTATTTTTATTACTCTGTCAATATTGTACATTAAGGCCCTCAACAGTCTTCAATGAAAGTAAAAGAACTCTTTAAACAAGCAATGTAGAAATGCAAACAGGAAATGTCTAATGCATGTTTCTTAAAACCATAGCCTAGATTAAAGCTTTTGAAGTAGTCTCACTAATTAATTTGAAACTGTGATGAAAACACAAAGTGCCCATAGATGTAAGGTTTCCAAGGCTTTCTGATGAGAACTTTTCATGACAGAAGACGGTTTTAGTTTTTGGCAAATGCTGTAGATACTACCGTGCATAATACCCCAGATAGAAGGCCTCGCTTCTGCTCTGTCCCATGAGGGATGGATTAAATCTAAAATTCTGGCTGTTGGACCCATAAAGTGCAAAACAAAGCTTTTGTGGAGGTGGTAGAAAGAGGTTTAAATCCTAATTTTATTTTCTCCTTATAATCCTGTTTTATGTATAGAAGATTGGAAGTTACTTCATTGACCATCAAGACCGGGTTCCTAAATAGAAAAATTGTTTCATCTCCAGTAATGGAGTAAGTAGTTACTATTTAAAAGCTTTTTTTTTCCTATTTTTTAATTGTAGCACTGACTGTGAAATGTGTTTCATAAAATCTCAACAGATCCTACAACAGCAGTTATGTAACTTTTTGTAACTACTTATTTTTATACAGAAGTTACATCAGCAAATAAATGTGAAACTAAATAGATGATGCAAAGTGTTGCCTCTACTTCAAATATTGAAATACATTATCTCAGTAAGTCTGGCAGAGAAAAGAGAGTAACTCTGCTGCAAACTGATCAAAATACAGAGGTTCATTTGAGAACACATTACTCTTCACTTACTGTCAGAGAAAAATGGATATGTAAACAGATGAAGATTACCCCTTCCCCCAGGTCTGGATCCTGAGTTTCTGTATGTAGTGTTCCACGAAAAGAACTGGAACCAATCCGATGGATTTGTTCATGTTTGTGTGTGTCTGTGTGCATGCATGCAGTGGTGGGGAGAGGGGTACGTGAAGGTGTGAGTGAATGACTTTATCTTAATTACACTGGTAACCTGAAAGTCCTTTCTCACTACTGTTTTGAAGCTCATTGCATAAAAAGGAAGCATTCAGAAACCTTCTAGCCGTCACTTCATGAACAGAGAAAAAGAGGAAGGGTATGTCAAAATACTAGAGCAAATCCAGCAGAATACCAGGGAGGAGATTGAGGCAGGGAGTATGTCACATATGAAGAGGAGTTAAGTTAAATGGGTTGTCTAGGCTTGAGAAGGGAAGGCAAAGGTGGTTCTTAATTGCAGTTTTACACTTGCTAAAGCAGTATTACAGCATACAGAGTCAGTGTCCTCTCAGAATGACACAGAGGAAGGGCAAGAGGCAACAGTCACAGGTTCATGCATGAGGGAAAAAAAAAGCTTAACAGTGAGAGTGGTCAAGCACTGGAGCAGGTTGCACACATAGGCAACCTCTATCCTTAGAGATAGTGACAATTCAGATGGACAAAACCCTTAGCAGCCCAATTTAACTTGGAATTTTGCCATTCTCTGAGCAGGAGAACTTGTAGACGAATTCAAAGTTCCCCTCCAACCTTATTTTTTGATGACTGTATTACAAAAATGCTTTCTATACCAGTAATAGTCTTGGTACATGCAAATCTTACTTTCTCTTCTATTATGTACATATGTATAGTATTTATATGTTGTCAAGGATGAGGCAAAGAGAATCTACCTACAAAGATTCAGGTGCCAATACCTACAGCTAGAACAGATTTTGAGGGCAAGTACTGAATGTACACTTGGAACAAATGCTATTTAAAGATGTTGGACAGGATGAGTTGATTTTCTCATGCCCTTTCATTAGGAAACTGTACCCTGGTTGTACCTCTTCTGTTAATCCATAGCACTGTATCCAGTATCCAAAATACTTTATGTTCTAAACATATGCCACTAGTCTTAAACACTTCAGAAGAGCTAAAATATTTTCTTTTTTTAAAGTCTGCTTATATGCATGAACAGGCTTGGGTAGTCAACTTAAAGCTAGGAAGTTTTTTCTAAGATGATTTTTTTTTATAGTAGCTTTGCTGACCCCATTTCCTGAATAGACTGAGGTTTCACAGGTTTTATGGGAGCATTTGAGCTCATGAATTGCTGACAGACTGATTGCATAAAGTAAAATTAAACCCCAGGCTTTTTTGTGTATATAACTCCCAAGTTTATTACCTTTTGAATTGCTGAAACTTCTCTGCACCCTAACCCTTGTCTTTTATTTTGGTGTATCTTTTACATAAGAGGTAAAATAGACTTAGTCCTCTAAAACCTTCCTGTTAGGCTCAAAACAGATCCTGAAACCTTATTTTACAAGTCTTTCCAATTTTCTCTTTATATTGAGTTAGGAACTTTACGGAAAAATAGCATGTTTAAAAAGCTTAGATAGAAAGAGCCAGTGAAGTCTCAAAGAAGTCTTTGAAACTAAAATATGATTAAGTATTTTTCTAAATTAAAGCAAAATACTAATCTTTATACCTTGGCCAAGATTCTGGACTTGTGAATCTCTGTTCTAACAGTTTGAAATACCATTTCCAGGGTTCACGTGCATAAACCAAGGCAGGAGGTTAAATGATTCTGCACATCAGGCAAAAATCAAGTTCTTAGGTGTAGTTGATATCATTTGAATACCTACTCCCTATTACCTGGGAAAAATATAATTACACCACAAAACAGTGACATAAAGGGAGACAAAACTGTAAAAGTTTTCCATTATATCTTTACTACTATTTTTACAGATTTACTTATACCTGCAGGTTCCAAATGAATTTTGTAAGTGGTGGAATTTCTGATTTACTGAGGTGGTTGACAAAGTACGAACATAATTTTTAAATATGGTGCCTGTGGGACACCTTCTTCTTGCTCCTAAAGG
Organism: Tringa tobata; assembly: GCA_033628505.1. Classification (NCBI taxonomy): domain Eukaryota; kingdom Metazoa; phylum Chordata; class Aves; order Charadriiformes; family Scolopacidae; genus Tringa; species Tringa tobata. Next base: position 26,255,612 of record JAHREE010000279.1, on the reverse strand, counting down.
TGTGGTTATATTCTCAGCAACCTGAATTTATGCACAACTTAACTGCAATAAATAACAGTAACTAATTATTCTGGGTTGTCCCACTGCAGTAATACAAATGGTCTCAAAGAAGAGAGATGTCATAGTATGATCACACTACACCAGAACCAGACATATTTTCTCTTTGTTTTTTTTTTGTTTGGTTTTTTTTAAATATAATAATCAAAAATAAAATCAAGAATTTTGTAAAATGAAGTCACAATGGTTTATTTATTTATTTATTTTATTTACAGAGATAACTGTCTTCTATTTAAACTCTCTGAGAATCTGTTATATTGATTTTGCATTTGGCTTCCACCTCCCTGTTATTTTGTGTTACTTTCAATCTCTTTGTACTGATACCGCTATTAAAAATGCATCAGAGCTAGAAAAATATCATAAAATGACTGTGTTGCTAAACAGAATCATGAATAACTCCAATTTGGTGTCATTGGGCTAAAGTGTGTAAGAGAAATTTGAGTTTGAATTCTTATAGTTGAAACAGTCAATTGAAAAAGAAAATCCCTCTTAAAATACAAGAGAGAGAAGGAAAATTACTAGATAGATACTGTATGATAGGATATTCTCTTTTAGACCAACTCTATTATTACTCCTAAATGATAGCTGAAAGCAGCATTGAAAGGAAGTCCATTTAGGTTGTTATAAAGACTGCAATGATGTGTAAAATAATCCCTTTTTTATGTAAGATTAGTAGTGCAAAGTAAAAATACCTTAAGCCAATGGAGTGGAGATATTTCCTTCTGCAATACAGTCATTCAGAAAACCGTAATTCAAATCAAATATTAGGTTTTTATGTCTATCAAGGAACCATTTAATATCTTATTTAAAACACCTAAAGGCATTTTGAGTGACAGTCATCATTATTAATATCAGCGGCTCCTTGTGTTCATTCACATTTACGCTCCTTGTTAAATGAGATAACATAATGTTAACGAACTGTATCCCAAACAATCTTGGTGAATAAGACATAAGTGAGTTTCAAAATATATCACAACTAGAAAACAAAAAAAACCCAAACCCCATGTTGATGAGGATTTCAAATAGTCATTCTGTGGTTAGATTCTATTGAAACATTTTAAAAGCTGATCTTCACAAATTAAAAGATATTGCACTATGTATTGTGTTGCTGGTGCAAAGAAAATTAACATAATTGCTGCAGGAGAGTTTAGAACATTTTCCTTAATCAGATAGGGACAAGAATAAAGAGGTTCAATTTCAGGATAGGGAGAGTTTATCAATGTTGTCTTTTCAAAGGGGAAAGGGGGAAGAGAGAGAGAAAGAAGTGGGGTGTGAGTGAGTTAGCCAAAGATAATAATGGAAGAACAAGAGGCAAAAGTAATGGAACAGAAGCCACCACTCTATCCAATATCCAGTAAGAAAAAGGACCAACTAAGAGAAAAGAGCCACAAATAATCATGACCAACAAGAAAGCAGATTTCCCTTCCCCAAAAAAGCCACAACAAACAAAACCCAAGTAGTTGCAAAGGGTGATGACACATTTTGTCATAAGATGAAGTCTTACTACAAACTATTTAAGGATTACCTTCCTTAAGCAAGGTCTATAACTATCTTCTGTGACTGTTACTATTCTAACCTCACTCAGCCTATTAGCCTTCAGGGTATGATATTCGTATTCCTACCCTTTCACCCTAGTCCAGTTGGAAAGGAAAAAAACCAAACAATTTCACCTGAGATGGAATAAAAGAGGTTTATTGGAATTTTTTCTTAAATTGCTGGACAATAAGAAAATGTTAAGAAAATAATGTTCAGGTTTCAGGATACACTAGTTACTCAAGGCTGGGAGGATGAGAGGAAACTTTCGTCTGTGGGAGAGTTTGGGATACTACTTCTGGAGTTGTACACATGCTTTCTAAACCCTGTGATTACTCTGTTCTCTAATTTCAAAAATTATAGGGATAAAGTTGTTGTTTCCATGTGACTTCAGTATCAAGATTAAATTTGAGGAATATTAGGCAGGAAATTAGACATGACTGCAAAAATTCAATTTACTAACCACTGAAATACCTAACAAAGAGACCAATGTGAATTGTTGACTTTTTATTTTTCATCTGCTTTAGTTGTAATGTATATTAAAGTGCAAAACAGATTGTTTTTTTCCTAAATAGAATGTAAATTTTCCAGTATAGTAGTGAAATAGTTATGCTCATTCAACAGACATACTGGAAACAAACAAATTAACCATTAGCATAACATATAACAGCATAACTGAGGAGGGATGAAATACAATAATTATTTGCAGTGCTTGAGATGCTTCTGAGGCACTGTTAAAGATATTAATTTAAATCTCTAAAAAATCACTAGTTCTATCAAGACCTATGGTCTATTCCGATGAACATATGGAGTGACGTTCAGCATAGGCATTCTAATCTCATTGGTTTTTAGGCACAAATACCATATGGAAGGACCATATTGTGCTTAATCTCCTGGGTGTGATAGTAGGTAAAACCTTCACCCTATTACACAGTCTAATGTAACCAGACAGAGTAGAATCAAAACATATGCCAAGATTCTGCAAGTGTTTCAGAAATGCATTTCTCTGAAGTTGTTGGTGATCTTGGAGAATATTCGCTTTTAATTAAAAAAAAAAAGATTAAAAAAGAGGAATTATTTTCAGAATTTATAGTAGCTTTTAAACAATTTAGGAACAATATGAGTAGCCCTTTTATGCTATATTGGCTCATTGTTTGTCTAATCAGACAATATACACCTCACAGCACAAGAGGCTATAAAGTTACAATATGCATGATTTAATTCAATCACAAATTTCAGACACAGATGGAGTTTTTCAATAAATTGTCAGGTGTTTTGAATAACTTCTGATTAAAATTAGTTTATTCATAGCGGTATTTGTGTTACAGCCTGCTGTAATCTATATATACAAAAATGTAGCTATGAAAAATTTTTGAGATCAAGAAATCAAAGAGATCATTAATATCAGAAACAAGCACAAAAAAGATCACACAAACCTAAGTTCTGGGTCATATGCACTCACTTGTGATCAATCATTCATACATGCAAGTTGTTAACTGTTTAAAATACCTTTTGATAATCTGTAATCTTTTAAAATATCACATGGGTAAGTTTATCTAGTAAACATCATGTGTATCTGTGTAAGTGGCCTGCATGCAGGCCTAGCCTGAATAATCCAGCATACATGTATAGTGTTACTGGGTAAGGTACTTGTGACTCTTTATTAGACAGTTAACAGTCTGGGAAGAAAATAAGAAGATCTCAAATTGTTCATATCCAATACAGGAAACTGTAAATGTCTTCATCTATTTCTTTCATAAGTCAAAGCTCTACTGATGACATTCACGGCATCATCATAGGTTATGAATTGAGAACACTTTGTCACCAACATACTGGCTCTTACCTCTGGCATACACCTATGTTTCAACTATATAAATTAAGCTATTAAAATGTGCTTTGGTCTTACATTGCCTTTGTATTTTTTCAACACCAATATGAATGTTGATCTCCTGCTGTCCAAAAAAAGAAAAAGCATATTTCAAATGTTTCATTTCGTAAAATCATAGAATGGTTTGGGTTGGAAGGATTGTTTGTCTAATGACCTTAAAGATCATTGTTTTCCAAATCTCCTGCCTTGGGAGGGCAAGGGAGTTGGAATAACCTCCCATTAGACCAGGTTGCTCAAAGCTCGGTCCAGCCTGGTCTTAAACACTTCCAGGGATGGGACACCCACAACTTCTCTGGGCAAAATATTCCAATGTCTCACCATCCTCACAGTAAAGAATTTCTTCCTAATGTCTAACCTAAATCTACCCTCTTTCAGTTTAAAATTGTTACCCTTTGTCGTATCACTACGCTCCCCGATAAATAGTCCCTCCCCATCTCTCCTGTAGGCCCCCTCTAAATATTGGAACACTACTATAAGGTCTCCCCAGAGCCTTCTCCAGGCTGAAAAACCCCAACTCTCTCAGCCTGTCCTCATAGGAGAGGTGCTCCAGCACCCTGATCATCTCCATAGCCCTCCACTGGACCTGTTCCAAGAAGTCCATGTACTTCCTGTGCTAAGGGCTCCAGAGCTGGGTGCAGTACTCCAAGTAGGGTCTCACCAGAGTGGAGTAGAGGAGCAGAATCACCTTCCTCAAGCGTGCTGGCCATGCTTCTTTTGATACAGCTTGGGAGGTGGTTGGCTTTCTGGGCTGTAAGCGCACATTGTCAGCTCATGCCCAGCTTTTCATCCACCATTATCCCCAAGTCCTTCTCAGCAGGCCTGCTCTCAATACATTCTCCACCCAGCCTGTATTTGTCCTTGGGATTGCCCCAGTCCATGTACAAGACCTTGCACTTGGCCTTATTGAACCTCATGAGGTTCACACGGGCCCATCTCTCAAGCCTACAGGCATGTGAATGTCTCTAACTCCTTCTGTTTATTCCCCATGCTACATGTGTTTGCATAGAGGCATTTAAGTTGGGCCCCTGATGAAGATGACTTACTGGCTGGAGTGACTAGTATTCCTTTGTGCTGCACTCCAGGTGCTCTCCTGTTTACCTGCAACCCTTCTCCAGGTCTGGACATCTATAGCTGGCACTGCCATCAGACTGGTAGGAGTGGAGTGGATTGAGGTTCCCCTGCTCTGGCAACTCTAGTATAAGGTGCTCTTCATGAGCTTGGCAAGCCTCTGACCCAAGATGCTTTTACCCTTCTCTGAGAAATGAACCGCATCAGGATCCAGTAGACCAGGTTTCTCAAAGTGAGTCCCATGGTCTAAGAAGCCAAGCCCCTGGCTGTGGGATCAATCCTCCAGTCATTTGTCAATTTGCTAGATTCAACTGGCCCTATCAACCCTTTTCCCTTTGACTGGATGAAAAAACTACCTCTGCTCCAGAGTCCCTGTCTGCTGCTCCCAGGGTTCTGCAATTCTGCTTGGTACTCCTCAGACTGCTCCTGGTGGTATCACTGGGGCCCACATGAAAAAATTTCTTCACATAACTTGTTAAAAAAAGTATGTACAATTATATTTTTGAGCTGGAATACCTCTTTTTCTTCTTTTCCTTCTCAATCAACATAAAATCAAATTGACTTTTGTTTCTCCCTGAGTAGGCTGACTTAGTATGAATGTATCTGATAATATCTTCCCTGATCTCACTGGCTTAGTTATATCAGGAACTTCTACTTTGAAAGGATTTATTTTCATTAGTATATTGTATGTCATTTGCTGTACTTGCTATCCAAAGTTTGATGGAATGATGAATATTGTGAAATTGTCTGACTGCATATTTTTCCTTTTTTTTTTTTCATAACTTTCTCTTACTTTTCACTTTCCATCTGTAATTTCCCAGTTTGCCAAGTTGAGTATGTGCCAAAAATAGAGGATTTGTCTCTTGTTTAACTTATCTTCCTGTCCTGTTTGCAATATTTTACTATTCTGTTTCTACTTCTGGGCAGTCGGCCAGCTACTGTACAGCTTTGCTCTGGCTTGACAACACTTACTAATTATGTGAAATATTCAACACTCCAAGCCCACAAATGGGAAACAAAAAGTATCAGTACCAGAGAATGCTAAAACACTATAGGGGAAGCTAGCTGGTCAATCACAAAGAAAAACATTTCATATGAACTCGTCTTGTGCAATTGAGGATTATGAAACATATGTCACTGCTTGTTGATTTTATTTTGATCATGCCAGATGCTCTTCTAGTCTTTCTCCTGATCAAGTTAAAATATTCCTGATTTTCTCTTACTTCTTATTTTCTCAAAGTTTGTTTCTGTACTATCCATTACTGGTCTAGTTTTCTTGAGGGATATGTTTCCTTTTTATGTTTCCACTTCCCTGCTCTGTCTTTACCTCCTGCAATAGATCTTTTGCTACATACTTTTCTTAAATATTTCTCAAGAATGTGAATAAAACATTTTTTCTGATGTGTGTGAGAGTGTCTTGATAGTGGTCATTGTCACCTATTTCCTTACAGTTAGCTAGAACTATCTGAAGGTAAATCATAGAATGGCTTGGGTTGGGAGGGACCTTAAAGACCATCTAGTTCCAATCCCCTGCCATGGGAAGAGACACCTTCCACTAGACCAGCTTGCTTGAACACTTCCAGGGATGGGGTGTCCACAACTTCTCTGGGCAACCTGTTCCAGTGTCTCACCACCCCCAGAGTAAAGAATTTCTTCCTAATATCTAATCTAAATCTCCCCTTTTCAGTTTAAAACTGTTATGCCTCGTCCTATCACTACACTCCCTCATAAATATATTAGATAAAAATTACATGAATTTTTGTTTTCACTGATGCTAATCCACCAAACATTTTGAGACCATAGATACCTGGTTTTACCTCTGTGTGTGCTTGTGTGTAAGAGAGCGAGCATGTATGCAGATCTGTGTGATGTATGCCTATCAGTGAAACAACAGCAGCAAGTCCTACAAAAATACTGAATAGGAAACTAAAGAAGAAACACTGAAGTTTACCGTTATATTCTGAATTTTGGAAATATTTACCAAATAATTTCTCCTATGTGTACTCCAATAAATGAGTCACCTTCTTGAAGACTAAATTTTCAGATATCAGTTATTCCAAATCCCTGTGAAGTCCTGAAAGTGTTTCTCACTTTGTGCCTTTCCTCAGTTAATATTAATATATATTAGTCTATTTTGACTTGCAGCAACATTACCTTTTATTTTGATCTTGTCATGTCTTAAACTCTGTACAAGGTTGAATTTTGTCAATATTAAAAATGAGAAACTTCCTATAATATAACACACTGTGATTCCGGTGAATCAGTACTGTTCCTTCTGAGTCAGATCTGACTCAGCACGATAGGTCTGCTTAACTTGTGTATTGTTTAATTCATCTTCCTGTCCTACTGGATTTTACCACGCTGATTCTACAGCTTGGCAGCAAGCCAAGTTAAGTCAATAGAAAAAAAAAAAAAAAAAGAAAGAAAGAAAAGAACGCGTTCAATGACTTTTGTTTCAGATTCAATGTTAGGAGAAATTGCTGATAAAGGTGTTTCCTGTCAAAGAACTCGTTAATTCAAGGTCCTATCTATTTACAGACATTAAAGATCTGGAAAAGCTTTCGATTTTGGATTTTTTTTTTCCATTTATAATCAGTATTTGTTGTCATGTTGAAGTAAAATTATAGAACTACATTGTATTGTAAGCACTTTTTAATTCTCTTCTATGTCAGTGGTATGCTAATCTTATTAATTATTCTGATTTTCTAAATGGAAATTAGATTATATGTATTCTGATCACACTTAATATTTTATAAGGGTTCATTTATACAGGCTTAATAATTTATCATTAGGTTTGTATGTATAAAAGTGTAACACACCAAGTTGCAATATTCTAAATGTTTGTTTTCACCATCTACTAATGGGTTCCTGATCTCATGCATGTGTAAAATGCAATCAATTTTCCTTGCACATATATTATTAAATCTACTGTTCTGCTTTTGTTCAAGAGGCCTCTGCCTTTTGAAAATGTATAATAGAGCTAAAAGCATGATGTCCATATGTACCAATGAGTTTCACAACTTGCCTAAAAAACAGGCTCATGTACCTGACGCTCAGACACAGAATACGTTAATTTCCCTAACCATACTAAGCATGTGAAACCCATCATCAGAAGTCACTTTCCCAACTAAATTTTCTGTTTTTTTGGAAGGTTATTCATGTAATAAAACACATCAGTGTTCTACCTGAAACAAGAATAACAAGCTGTCCTCTAGTCAGCATAGCAGGGTACTGTCTAAGCAAATATGTTTTGAGTAGTTTTTTCTATGGTTAAAAACTACCGTATAAAGAAATTGTCTTATGAAAAGCAAGCAATAAAACTAATTTATCTTCAGAACACTTCTTTCTTTGCTTACTCCCACGATGCAGGAAGAACCAGAAAATTTGTTCACTTGTAAAAATGCATGTGAACAATATCACTTAGTGACCGCTTCATCTATGTTAGCATTACATAAAGTCTTGAATATATACCCAAATAGGAGCATTTAAACAAACAAAATGAAAATCCAGAAAAGGTGTCTTAATTCAAATAAACTGTGTCTTTTGGATTGTCCACCGAGTTCTTTCTAAATGATGTGTAATCATTTCACGGAAGGGAGGATTTTCATACTCAAATTAGGCTGGTTCTCAGTAATTTGTATTTTATCAGGACACTTCCATGTTATTTGTTTGGGAGTTGATTTGTAAAAAATGTTGTTTCACTCTACTACAAGCAAACACATTCCTGAACCATCGCAGGAAGAGGAGACAATTATATCAGAATGTGATTTCTACCTTTACAAATAGTTTGCAAAAAAATTTAACATTTTAGATTAAAATGGATTGTAGACATATGTCTTATTCAAACATTGCTTCATTCAGTTTTGACCTGACACAAAGGACTTAAAGGTAAAATTATTAATCAAAAATCTTTCTCCATTCCCACCGTCCACCATTTTTTTTGGCTCCAACTGAATGCAATATTATTTTAAATGGAGATATCAATGAGTTTTGAAATTAGATTTTGGAACAAAATATCCAGTTGCATTTGCAATGTGTATCTAAGTATATTTATCAATATACTGTGATAGATTTGATTTTTCAGCTGAAAGAAAAAAGTGTTTTATGAATCTTTCTCTCACACAGCAATGAATGAAGATTGATTTCAAGAATCATCTTTCCATAAATATCTTTTCTTCAGAAAAAAAGGATAAGAACTTCAGTGAAAATCTCAGTGTCACAAAAGTACCATGAACACCTCATGAGTGATGTTTACTCATTAAATTTGTCGTGAAGATTGACCTAAAACTTCTGACAATAATAAAATTATCAGATATTGCAGTGCAGTAGAGGATGAAAGCATAAAACAAAACTAGCATTACTAGTGAGTGTTTTTTTTTTAATTTTCCATTTTTTTCATGTTTTTGCTTACCAAGTTGAGTATGTATCACCTTTTTCCTCAGTGAATTAATGAGGTCAATGATATCTCAAAGTTCATAAAGGTATTCCGGTTATGGCATTTTTAAAATCTCTCCCAATTCTGAAAAAGATTTTTAGCTCTGAGAAATTCTGTTGTTCTGTACATTTGATTTTCTCAAGGATTGAATGTATGCGCCATTACATGTACATGTCAGTACACTCTGACACTGTAGAGAGGTTGGTGCTGGTCTCTTCTCACAGGTAATTAATGACAGAACGAGAGGGAATGGCTTCAAGCTCTAACAAGGTAGGTTTAGACTAAACATTAGGAAAGAATTCTTCACAGAAAGAGTGGTCGGGCATTGGAATAGGCTGCCCTGGAAGGTGGTTGAGTCACCATCCCTGGATGCATTTAAGAGACGATTAGATGTGGTGCTGAGGGATATGGTGTAGGGGAGGACCTTGTCGAGTAGGGTAGACGGTTGGACTCGATGATCCCAAGGGTCTCTTCCAACCTAGATGATTCTATGATTCTATGATTAGTCTGGCTTTACATATTAAAAACTAAGCAATCTGCCCTGATCTTTACAGTAAACTCCAGAGTCTAGAAGAAGTTTCCTTACCTGAAATTTATGAATTAAATGCCATGAAGTCAGACTGATGAAAGCCAGTTAAAGTTTCTGAAGATTTTTAAGAAAATTCATGTTTCTAATTTTACATTAAACCTATTTTTTTTTAATTTCATTTTTGCATTCTTCCAGGTCCAGATAACTAAAAATTATTTTAACTCTATTATTACTATATATTGGACTGAAATACCTATCACATTCAGTCAAAAATTAAATGAATTAATAATTTATATGAATTTAATAAGGCAACTGTATGTATCTGTATAAAATACGTATAAATAAATACATATATCTTTTTCTAGATATAGAACATGTAAGTAAATAATATTAAATTATTTAAAGACAAATAAAGTCTTTCTTGGACTGATTGTAATTGGAAGGCCATTTTGCTAAGGAATACATTGGAACTTTTCTGTCTTTCACATTCCATTTATAAGAGGAATGTTACAGTGTCTCTTCAAATATCCTTTCATTGTTCTGTCCCTTTTTTTTTGTATAATGAAAGTCTCATTGTAATGATCTTTCAAAAACTAACATCAAAATTAGATCTAAACAATATATGATATATAATAAATATTCAGTTTCTTCTTGTGGATATGTTGTAATGACCTATAATGAGCCATTTCTATTTCTAAACAGGTTCAAGGTGTTAAATAACATGGATTATTTAGGGAATATCTGTTTCAGTTCTTGTAGCATTTCGATGGTGATACACAGGCCAGTTATAAATTCTTATCATTACTTTGTCAGAAAACACTCCTAAAACTGGATGACTTTAAAAATGCTGTCAGTCTTGAAACTTTACTGTTACTTCAGCTAATTCATAACGTAACATAACATAACACAACATAACATAACAAACATAACAACACAGCATCGCATCGCATCAGTGTTTCATTTCCTAATGTTATATTTCCAGAACAGAAAAAAGCAGAAAGGGAACTAAAAAAAAAACCATAATAATAGAGAAGCTGATAATTTGATGGTCTGGTAAGCAGGTTCAACATCCTTCTGAGGATGAATGAAAACAACGTGCTACAGATCCTGACATACTTTCACTTCTGACATGCTTACTGCATGTAATACCAACATGAAAAGATACAAAGTAAGAGAAGTTTCCTCTGAGCATGACTAGAATTGCTTTCTCAGAAATAATTGACTAAAAAGCTAAATATGGTGTCATTTTACATTACTACCAAATGATAGCTATGTGTGTTTATGTGAATATGTGTGTATATATTTGTAAAATTTTGGTGGGGTGTTTTTGGGGGATTTTTTAAAGAAAATATTTTTTCCTATTAATTTGTACATAGACTTAGGCATAAGGAATGTAGAGACAAATACAGAATAATGTATCATCTGGCTCACAGGAGCCTTGAAGGTCAAAGACTGAAGTTCACACTTAATGTAGTATAAAATTCAGAATGTCGTTTGTTTAACTATCCTAGCTACTAGGTCTCAATTATCAGTTGCATTTATTTTCTTTTTCATTTCATATTTAGTTCATTTCTAATTACAATGCCCTTCTTTTATCTTCGTGGTATGTGGTATAGAAACGGTCAAGCCCAGCAATTTCATGTTACTATCTATTGGTCATCTGTCCTGGATGAGTATCTGGAGTAAAATTCCTTTCTATTCTTGCTAGAAGATCATACAGAATTTCGGTATCTCATCATTATGCACTGGGTAGGACTGCCTAAAGCACTGTTTCTAATTCTCTACATGCTATTCAGTCTACTAAAAGATGTTAAATACTGAAAAGCCCTAAAAATATTTTCTTCTCACCTTCAAAAACACTTGCCACACAATCCTTCATAGCACAGAGTATAAGCAATAGAAAGGTCAAAATCTTGAGTGCACCCTCAGTAAGTTTGAGAGCACCCTCAGTAAGTTTGCAGACGACACCCAGCTAGGTGGGAGCATTGATCTGCTTGAGGGTAGGAAGGCTCTACAGAGGGACCTGGAAAGGTTGGATCAATGGGCCAAAGCCAATGGGATGAGGTTTAATAAGGCCAAGTGCCAGGTCCTGCATTTCGGTCACAACAACCCCGGGCAACGCTACAGGCTTGGGGAAGAGTGGCTGGAAAGCTGCCCAGCAGAAAAGGACCTGGGGATGCTGGTGGACAGTCGACTTAACATGAACCAGCAGCATGCCCAGGTGGCCAAGAAGGCCAACAGCATCCTGGCCTGTATCAAGAATAGTGTGGCCAGCGGGAGTAGGGAAGTCATCGTGCCTCTGTACTCGGCACTGGTGAGGCCTCACCTTGAGTACTGTGTTCAGTTTTGGGCCCCTTACTACAGGAAGGACATTGAAGTGCTGGAGTGTGTCCATAGGAGAGCCACCAAGCTGGTGAGGGGTCTAGAGAACAAGTCCTATGAGGAGAGGCTGAGGGAACTGGGCATGTTTAATTTGGACAAGAGGAGGCTGAGAGGGCACTTCATTGCCCTCTACAACTACCTGAAAGGAGGTTGCAGAGAGGTGGGGGTTGGTCTCTTCTCCCAAGGGAATAATGACAGGAGCAGAGGAAATGGTCTGAAGTTGCAGCAGGGAAGGTTTAGATTAGCTATTAGGAAGAATTACTTTACTGAGAGCGTGGTCAGGCACTGGAACAGCTGCCCAGGGAGGTAGGTGGTGGAGTCACCATCCCTGGAGGTATTTAAGAAACATGTAGATGTGGCACATGAGGGCATGCTCTAGTGGCAGAGATTGTTGGGATTTTTTGTGTGTGTGTGTGTATGGTTGGACTCAGTCATCTCAGAGGTCCTTTCCAACCATGACAATTCTGTGATTCTGTGTTCTACAGCTATGGTCTTGGTCTTTGTGACAATTGAAAATTTGTTAAAAAAAAATGGACATCCTTGATCCCATGGAGCAGGAAAAAACTAAGGAGAGAACATATGAGACAATATCCTTGTTTATAATGCTGTTCTTCAGAGGGAAAAAAACCCCACAAAACACATAAAAAACCTCACAAAACTGTTGTGGTTGAAGAAGCTTTGAAAGAAACTTCTATGAAAGAACTTCTATGAAAAAAAAATAGTTTAGGGTCTCAGAACCACAGAATCATAGAACATCTAAGGCTGGATGGGAGTTCAAAAGATCATCTGATCCAATCTTTTGTAGGAAAAGGAGCCTAGAAACAATACTTAACCTGTTTAATTGCATCTTGAAAAACCTCCAGGGATAATGAGTCTACTATGTCCCTGGGGAGGTTGTACCAGTGATCGATTGTTCTTACTGTAAAAAAAAATCTGTATTGTATTGAGATGAAACGTCTCCCAATGCAACTTGTACCCATTTCTCCTTGTCTTCTCCATGTCGCTAGTTGTGAAGAGAGAGTCTCCATCTTCTTTGTAGCTACCCTTTGAGAACTGTAATACTGTGATGAGGTCCCCCCTGCACCTTCTCTTCTCCAGGGAGAAAAGACTGAACTCCTTCGGTCTTTACTCACAGGACAGGTTCTCAAGCCCTTTGATCATTTTTTTGACTCTTCATTGTCTTATTCTATCAAGGCCAGATCTGCACAAATACTTCTACTACGGATAAAAGTGCACTGCCTAATGTGGAATGAGATATATCAGTGCCTAACAAGCACAGTGCTTGAAGCATGCCTCATACCAAGATCTCTAACCCATAGAATCTCAATCCATGCAATTTCATCATTGCTTCAGGATGGCTGAGTAGCGCATTGACTCCCCACAGAGATTATGGCCTTCATATATGGAAGTTGATTACCTGATTCCCTTAGGTACTTTTCAAAGAGCCCACTGCAAGCATTTGCCCTAGCCATTTATCAAAACAGAATCATATCCTGATGTAGCTGTTTCTGTTGCAAAAGCCCTTAATGAATAAGGCCTTGAATGTTCAAAAAAAATTAATATGGTTTATAGCAGTAATCCTCTTAAACACTCAAGTCTTTGCCAGCTTTTAACTAACAAGCTCAGTTATTAACAGCAGCAGTCCTACAACACTCAGGGATTATTGTCTAGGCCTGCTGACAATGCACTGCTAGTGACCAGTTTGCAAAGTGCAATCTGTTATTGTATTGCACAGTCAAATCAATGTTTAAAATTGCTTGAAGCATGATAACTTGCCTCTTATACCAAGCACACCTTTTTTTTTTCTTTTTAAATAAACAGCATTGTATCATTCTTTTTATCTGTGATTAAAGGTTATGATTATTACCAGTGCAAGTTACCTGGCAGCATTTTTTAGTTTGTGGTTTGATCAGGTAAACTTGAAAAGAATATCAAGCATAAAAAAAATAACTTTACCTTTAGCTATAAAAAAGGGACAGATCTGTCAGAAGGCTGTCTACCTTCTCTTAATTCTTAATATGGAGTTTCTGACAAGTATACAGATTTGCCTTAATTATTTATTCATTTCATTGAAACCATCTTCATCTGTTTTAAATTTCTAATAAGTCTATTTAAATAAAGAGAATCTTATTTGAATGTTGATTTTACATTTGAAACTCCTGAAGGTTTCTGTATTCAGAAAGGCATGTGGTTTGGTCTTTGGTGTAATGTACCTTGTTAAAACTGAGAGAATTCCACAGAAAGATCTCTTAAAAGACATAATTCAGACTAGCCCTAATATAAAAATTTATCTGGTGTAACTTAAGCATCTAGATGTCTGTGGCTAATGCAACGAATGCTATAAGGCACCTAGCAAATGTTCTAAGAACACTTTTTCACTTGCTTCGTGGTCCTGGGCCTACCTCCCAGATAGCTGCATTTCCTTTACCAAAAAAAGATAAAGCAAACCAAACACTTCAGTGCTTCTTTCTTCCAGTTATGTTTACCTTCTGCTATTTGACAGCATAGACCAACCTTTTACACACATGTCAAGAGCAAAAAATTAAATAAATGTTGATTGCACAGCTTAGTTACCCATCACTTTAAGATTTCCATACATACTTGAACATACAGATGAACATGATATTAAGCACAACTGTCTTTGCAAACTGACATTACCAATTAATATTAGCAAAGTAACATGATGTCCCCTAGTCCTATCAGAGCAAGGGTAGAATTTTACAACTTCACAGAATTTTTACTTAGAAAAACAGAGCTATCTGCTTCTTTTCTCTTGCTATATAGAACATGAGAGATCCTTGTAACCTGTAAGAGGATACAGCTGAAATACTTTCTTCTGGCCAGGAAGTTGGACAAGCTGTGATACAATACAGGTGCATCAGGACATGTAACAGTAGCCTGTTATATCTTGACTAAGCATGAATAAATGTTGTCATTAGATTTAAAATGCAAAAGCCTATTCTGCTGAAAGAACAATTCAATAAACTCAACTGGTAATCATTATTTTAAGAACTATTAGGATATTCCAACTTCAGTGGTTTAACATAAAACATTACATTACAGAAACATGCATTATATGTTATTGTAGCGATACCTGTTCAAAGAATTCTGGAAACTCTGAAGATAGAAAAAAGAAAAATAAAAACAAAGAGAGGAGATGTATGGCAGATTGTAGAAATATATGATTAGATATTGGCTTACAAACAAATAGTAAAAAAAAAAAAAAAAAAAGTGACACTGATCTTATATGTTTCTGTGGAGGAAACAAGAATTCCACCTGGACAGCAAAAGCCCCAAATGGATACCTGTGATTTTTTTCTATGCCAGCATAGCTTATAGGGAAAAGGCCTTTGTTCTTTGCTTCACAGATGGTAAGAGAAAGAGAACTGAAGGCTCTGCAAGACATTTCACAGAGACACATCTGACAGGTGATCAAATCATTGAACACTTCTCCCTGAAAAACAATGTTCAGATGTAGTCTAAGCATACACCTTGTGACAGCAGGAACATACTTTCCTCTGAGTTGACATTCATTTTAATAATAGAAAATGCAAGCAGAATTTCTGGCAATGACAACAGCAGCAACAACAAAAAAAATATATACCTACATGTTTACAATGCAGAACTCTTATCAATTAATGTATTTCTTTGCTTGGGGATGACTGTTTTAATAGGAAACTTAACTTTTGATAGCATAAGGAAAAGTAGTGACTCAGATGTGAAAACACTGTAGAGTCTGTTTTAGAAGTAAATGGTCTTATTCAGTACGGGATTATAAATGTTGGTGAAAATGCTATTAATGGTGTTAACATGATGGCTTCCTACTAAATCATGTCCTTGATATTCAGAGCTAAACACATAAACAACATTTCAAGGCTCCTGTCACTCAGAAGCACATTTCTGCAGAATATAAGCATATCTGTCACTCTGAGATGTATACAGAATTTTAAAAAAAATGCAAAAAACATGCTCATTTTTAACTCTCCATTGTCCAAAAATGACTCAAAGAGCCTTCAATATTTCATGAAAATTGTAATCTTAATATCATAGCTCAAAGAAATAGATTGCCAGAAAATATTTTCCTCTAACTCTCGTGGCCTAGGTTTGTTGCCTCACTTAATTTCATATTCAGTATGAAACATCACAAGTGTCACATAACCTATCTTATATATTCTAAGTACACCTACTATAAATTTACAGAAGCTATTAGTGGCAAATCTATTAATGGGAGCAGTTAACCACTACTGACTTTATACAGTGTTGAAAAGCCTACAGCATGAATTCTGAGGGTTTATTTTCTTCATTTAATGACACAAAACATTTTATTCACCATTTAAAATAGAATGAAGCAGAAAATTTTGTTGTGAATGGGAATTCATTCTCAAGAACATAGGACTAGCATAATGATATGCCAGTCAACCACTATATTTTCAAAATTGTATGTTTTGTTATAAATTAGCATCCGTTACAAAGAAACAACATGGGTGTATACCATGTGAGGATCTAATCTTTCATGTACTCTTCAGAATATTTCCACATATTT
Organism: Tringa tobata; assembly: GCA_033628505.1. NCBI lineage: Eukaryota > Metazoa > Chordata > Aves > Charadriiformes > Scolopacidae > Tringa > Tringa tobata. Next base: position 26,239,177 of record JAHREE010000279.1, on the reverse strand, counting down.
CCATAAAAATTTTATAGTAAATATTTGACCGTATGTGTTTCTTTTGCCGTATGTGCTTTGACCGTATGTGTTTCTTTGCTCGGTTGTCTGCTTTACCTCTGATACAAATCTAGTTATTTGCACTAAAGCTACTACTTTTATTATGTTTCATGATCTTTTGTAGTGAATGGGATTCTGCAATATTTGGTCTATTTTCCATAAAAACTACTTTCCATAAAAATATTGACACGCAATCTAGAGTACACCTCAATATTGTAATGTACATGACAGTATTGTTGAAAGCTTAGATTTTAACATTCTCTCATAAGAATATAATGCATATAGTGGATCAAAATAAATGTCTATATACCACAATGTCCTTTTCCAAGCTTTTACAATTAACACCAGTCTAAGGACTAAGAATAAATACAGAGATGCAAGGAATTATACTTCCTGACTTTCTCTCCTGGTTTATTTTATTCCTTACCGTTTCTGAAGAACAGAAGAGAATATTTTAAGGGATAACATTCATTGTTCATTCAACATAAATAATTAATAGGTAAACATACACAAATGTGTGCCTCTTAGGCAGTGACAGAAACATTTAACTCCAGTGCTTTAGCAAATTGGCAACAGATTAACTCTTTATTTAAAAGAAGCCAAATAATTCTATTCTGAATTGAAATTATACTTTTCATCTCTGCTAAGTAGAAAGCTTTGAAAAAAGAGTTTCCAATAAACTTTTTTTTTTTATCTTCTTTGACTGTATGTTTCATTCTATGTTGCGAAGGAGAAATATCTCTTGCATTTTTCCAGATGGGTAGATGATGCTCCAGTTCTTGTCTGTCACAGCCAAATAAATAAACCAGTATAACCGTGAGATGGAAAGTGGAAAAGTGACACAGTATCAAGTATTTCAATGCAGTATTTTGACCTAAGGTGGGCCTATAGCAAAAATCGTGTGCTTAAAAGCACAAACTAAATGGTTCACCTAAATGCTGCTCAATTTTTCCATCCCTATTGTACAAGGAATTTTGTGGATTTGATTTTGTTCTGTAAACCTCTAGATTTGCATAACTGGATAACAACAGTTGAGCTTAGTAAACATAGACACTGAATTTTGGAAGTGCCAGATAGTTCCACTGACATTTTTCTGGTTCCAAGGGAAATATGACAATCATAAACAAAAGCATCAGCTTAAAAATATAACATTGTTATAAAGGATGATATATAATAATTGTAATGTATATTAATTATGATAGCATATAGAATTATATGGACAGATATGTAATGATTATATGTGTACATACGATACATAGTCATCATATAAATATATACAGACACAAGTATATATAAAATCAGTCCAAGAACATGGCTTTTCCCAGAAATACATTTTTCCTGTTTCAAAGAAATGCAATAACAGTAGGTTCTAATATCACCAAATGAATCTGTAGAATATTCAATATGATGATTTTCATTCATGTCATCACTTCAAATCAAAGACAGGCATACATATCTATGTCTGTGTCATTACACACAAAGGCTTTGTTAATAGCACAGTATTGATATTGTGAGGTTGAACACTTAAGAACCAAGGAACGTCAGCAGTAAGGGTCTACCATACCTTAAATCTTTTCTCTTTCTGTCATGTACATAACCAGCAACAGACCTTAATTATAAGATCATCTACTACTTTTCAATTCAACCTTTCCTCATTCAATGCAGATAACAGATGGCATTCATTTATTAGCACCTACTCAATATTTTCTTTCTCTACATCATTCAAAGTGTGGTCCTAGGCCCCAGGAATTTCTTACTGCATATTTTGGTCTGAAGACAGTATTATAAATTTTCATCTAAGCTTTTCTGTGAGGTTGTAATGATGACACTTCCAAAATATTAATATGTTTGCTTTCACACCATGTGAACGAAAACTGAAGCAAAAAGTTAAAATATTTACTTTTTCTGAATTTTTCATTTTAAATGCCAGGTTTTGAACATCATGTAGGGCATTACATATTTAAAATGTGTTTCGCATAGTCTCAGTCAAAATTCTAGGCTATCTACACTTCTTTAAATAAGACAAGCCACATCCCAGAGGTCCAGCTCTCTGAAAAGAGGGATTACATAATTAGTGGTAAACCATTAAGACAGTGATAGAAATGAGTTGCTTTATCACTCAGAAAATATGAAATAGAGTGAAAAGATTACTTCTCCAGAGTAGTATTTATTTGCTTGGACTGTGAGATCATCTTTCTTTTTCTACGGGTAATATGCCATGAAAAAATTAGGATGTGATTATGTAAGTAGAAGTACAAACTTTGTACATGCATGTCCAAGGTCTTGTATGTTTTTCCACCTATGTCATTAAATCTAATAAAAGATTTCACAAGTAATAACAATAACAGCACTTAAAATGCATCATGTAGTTAAGAACCTTGCTCTTAATGTCTGCAGGAAGGCACCTGCGGTAAATTAGACAATGTTAGCTATGGCATTTCCTTAAATTTTACTGCTCAACTTTGCAAATATAACAATGTTCCCTTAATACAGATCAGCCTGTGTGTATTATTTTCATAGTGAAAAAATAAAGTGACTTTGAGTTTGAAATTCTAGCACATAGAGTTGTACTGATTTTATTTTATTCTCCAGGAAAGCAGGGTTTTGGATAGTTGGCCCTCCTCTCCTCAGTACCCTTGATATTTTCTTGGTTCTGTTTCCTAGGCAGTCCCAGTCTTTCCTATTCCACAACAGTACCTTATCTGCTCTATAACTCCCGATGTTTCTTCTTACCTGCATATTTCCCCCCCTCAAGCCTCTGCTTTGTTAACTGTTGCAATACCTTTTTGTTCATATTTAGTCTTATACTCTTCAGAAAAGTTTTCCCCGTATAATTCCTGATCTTTATCTCAGTTTTTCTACTAATGGACTTCTAGTTCTCACCTTTTCAACCTGTTTGTCCATGTCCTTCTTCTTGACTTCCTACATCCATGTACCTCAAGTCTCCAGAACAGTTCTTAATTTGTTGCTTCAAACATCATCATGTGGGACTCAACCTCTGCTAAATCCTCACAGCGTATAAGGTCTCTGTCAGCGTAGTTCAGTCCAGCTCTCCCTCCTGAATTGTTCTTTTTTATACCTTTTGTTAACAATTTTTCCTGAGCCCTCTCATAAAATCTATTTATTTTTCTCACACTTTTATTTTTCTGTCTGTATATAATTAAAACAGCTTCTTGCTCCTTGCTGGCTAGAATCTTTGCATTTATATTTGCTTCAACTAAGTGAAAGACAAAAGTTTCCTTCTTTACTGGAATATATTGAAATGCATTATGACTGTTTCAGGAGGGAAATAAGACCTGGTCCTGTAATATGGATACTCCCAGTCATGTCTTGGTGCTCTTGTCGTTATAATAAATTCAAACAAGTTTTTGAGTTCCCTCTATTTAGCCCTATGATGAATACCTATTTATATGGGCAATTTATTCAGCTTGGGTGTAGGCTTTGTGGCATTAAACTTCTACAAAGAGAGAAGGGTTTGAAACCCAGATTTAAACTCCCCGTAACAATGTTTTTCTGTAAAGAATGGTACTGCCACTACCTCCCCTGTTGCCTTTTCAGGCACATATCCAGCTTAATCTGTATCACAGTGAGAGGACATAGGGATCCTGTAAAGTCAATTGCCTGAAATGCTTTCTGGGATCTAAGGTAGAAACCAGTTGCATAAGTCTTAAGTTACAAAAGAATAGGTGAACAAAAAAAAATTTATAATATGAAATTTGAGAAAAACTTGCAAATAGTCTTTTAACAAATGGTAGTTTATGTTGAAAACTTAAATTGACTTAAATATATATATAAAAAACATTTTTTCTTGTAGACTAAATAGTAACACCAGAAAGTCCTTAACAACACAGTTGTAAGAAGTTATGCCATTTGCCAGATGACCAAGATAGTTTGCGTGCTGGAATTCACCTAGCATTTAGAATTGTTCCAATTTGTGAATGGTTGTGTTAAATTGAATTTCATTTTACTTGTAGGCTATAAAACCATCTAGATATTTAAGCCAATAATTCAAGAATTTGGGGAGGGATTCAGTTGCTTAATCACAGGTTACCTAGTGCCATTTTTCAGGTCATCCTGTTTCATATCTAACACCACTATGTGGTTTCTCAGCAAACATAAGACATCTCACATGGCACTGTGATGAGGCAGCTGAAAGTCATTCTCAGGAAGAAATTAAACTCATCTAAATGTAGACTCCTACAACACAGATTCTTACATTCCAGCTAGTCATTACAGGGTCATTTTCTATTCAATGGAGAACAGTAAGTATTTCAAGAGCCTAATTTATCTGATTGAATGTATATGTCTGCTCTAGGACGAGATGAAGCATGGCCTAAAGGTATCTTTTAAATATAAAGGCTTCTAACATGATTAGCTGAGATTTGGACATCTATATTGTAGACATTAGCATTTACTCAGATGAACAGGACTAATGTGTCAGCAGAAGTGAAGGAATTTCCTGGCAAAATGAGTCTGCTGGACAATGATGATTCTCTAAAACTGAAACTCCTAATTTATCTTTCTGAGTTTGGTACATTGGCTTCCAGGCTATCTGTGTCTCAAAACCCACAGCTCAAAGTTAACCTCCCTATTGATTATCTTGCAATTCCAAAGCGATGGGTGAGCTGAGACACTAAGTGACTAAACTTTCCCAACCTAAGAATGCAGCTAAGCTGAAGTCAGACACACTGAATGAGTACATGAACTCAAGCAACCTTCCATTCATGATGGAAGTATCTTGGAAGGATTGCTTTTAAGCTCTGGATGCTGAAAGGAATCGCTGACAGAAATCAAAACTATCCTTGTTAACTTCACGGCACTGAATTCAAGAACATGTCACTCAACATAGAAAAAAACAAATCATGAATTGAACAGCACATATAGGTATAACAGGAGTCAAATGGAGGTAAATGAAATACACAAATACACCAATATCTTCCCCTGGAAAGACGGAATTCACTCACTTCTTATTATCCAGCTCTGAACTTAAAACTGATGAGTTTACATCTACTTATTAAATACATGTATTTATTTATTAAACAGGTGAACCTGGCCATTTTTTTTTATTATTTTCTGTTGTTCTATTGAATATATCTAAACTGAAATACAGGTTTGAAAATAGTACTTGAGAATTTAAATATCATTATCAAGGATACAGATAGGTTAGATGATATTTCTTTGCTCCTCATGGAATGAAGGAAAAAAAGTCTGAGGAGAAATGTAATCTGTTTCATAGCCTATGAAAAGAGGCTGATTAATACAGTTCTTGTGCTGTTTGTGAATTCATGACAAAGCTGCTCACCCAGAGGAAAGAGTGGAAACAGCAGACTGAAAGATTATTGCAAAGCTGACCTTCTAAATGGTGCTCCAATGACATCCCTTATAGTACTACTCTCCTGTACCGTACTATAGTTATTGGAATATAATAATAAAAACAAATTCTGGCTTTCTGTGTCTAGTCAAATTGACTATAAAGAAATGGCTGCCTTTTATAATGGTCAATTAAACACTTATGATTACATAGCCAAAGAATCACAGCCTTCCTTACAGAAGATACTTGACGTTAGTATGGCATAAATCAGCGAACATATTTTAGAACAAGTAAATGACTAGACTTTAGTAACAAGCAAACTGAAAATATCATGAAAGCAATTAAAAATATTTATAGACTATGTTTCATGAAACCAAAATAATACTCATTTTTTCAGGAGATGACTATTTACTGTAAATAATACAGTTAATGGCACACATTCATCATATCTCACATTAATTAGATTTTTTTCTTTCCACTAGGATCTATGAAACAGTTTTAAGTACCAATGTCAACAACAGTTAACATGATTAAAACTGCATTCCTAATAAGAATTTTATTCCAACTTGTATTAATGTTTATTTTAAAATGCTTCTGTGCTGTAGAGCCATCTGTTTCTCTCTAGTTATAGTACCTGAGTTCTACAATCATAGGACCCAAGGGAGATTTTCACCTATTTTTTCTTCATAGTGCAGCAGGCATTCACTACTTCATTCAAAAGAAATATGTCAACTGAAGTTAAGAAGTTGTAGTCAACAGGAAAATCTTTGCAAACTTTTAAAACTGAAAGTTCCTGACAAGTCCTCTGCTTGTATTGGCATATTTGCTGGCTGTGATTTTGATATTGCTGATTTCCTTCCATTATTCTAGGAAGAAGGGAAGACACGGTAGCAGTAAAAATCAGTCATGTTTTCTGTATTTATGTTAAAAAATACACTAGCTTTGCAAATAAGCTTTCTTTAAACATATGACTTTCAAATCACCTTTTGAAGAATATTAAAATCAATTAAACAATAAGTAAATTGTCATTCAAAAGTTGAAATCAATCAGCTGTCATTTTTGGTTGATTATTCTGGAATAGAGTGGTGTTTAATCTATGAATTTATTGCACATTATTCTACTACTATAAAAACAGCATGGGAATTAAGATATGACATGTCTCATAGTAAGAGACTTTCCCTTTTGAAGTCTTGGTTATGGCATGTGATCATCTGCTCTTGATTTGGTAGGTCATTTCTGTTAAGTACAAAACTACATTACTTTCTAATAAAGGTCAGATTTTTAAGTAAAAAAGAGCTAAAAAATTTCACGAGTTAAAAAAGAATATATGGTATGTAGAGGCAAGGTTGTGTTTTACAGGTTTTTGCCAATGGGGATTTTGCATTAAAGGTAAATCAGACTTGGGTGATAATACAACACACTGTAAAATATACATACATACTTTAATCAGCTTGAGACAATATAGGGATACATATTGAAAGGCATACATATAACACAAAATTTTGCCTGTGTTGGAGAAAATATTCAGTATAAAATATACTGTATTCAGTAGCTTATAACATGTCATCAACATGGACGAGGATTTTAGAAATAATCAAAAGACAGTGTCCTGGGCAAAATGCTTACTAAAATCTTGGGAGGAAGGAAAAAAGAAACCAGAAGTGAGGTATTAAATACACCTGATTTCTTTACTACAAATACAGTGAAAAATCAGAGTACAGTAGAATCACTGTGTCCCTAGTGTTTAAGATAAGGTTACACTAAGAGATATATTATCACATACACGTTATGTAATTGATGGTGATATCTGTGTGATAAAGAGCTTAGTGACATATTGCATTTATCATGCACTTTAGATCATCTCACCTGCAGTCTCTCTACTAAGTTAATTGTCACTGGGACTAGTTTTACTACTTTTGGATGCAAATAGTTGAAGTCGCACATTGGCCATATTTAGGCTGACTTGCATAGGGGCAGCAGAGAATATTCCTCATTTGCTGGGCAGCTGGTTCTGCATGGCTGGTGGAGAGGAAAAATAAGGTTGGCTGATCACATCTAGCCTATATGTAAATATGGGACATTATAGGACACCTGGTCCTTGTCTGTTGGAATTTCCCTGGTTGGAAAACTGCTGAGCTTTAAAACAGACTGGAGCCCATGTTTACAGCCGTGAAGAGTGCAGTGAAGAGAGGCTGCATGTGGCCTAGGTCCACTGTTAACCAGATGCCTTAGTCATGCAAAAACATAAGTACAATCACTGTTATCAAAATACTAAATATAATATAATAAAGAGTATAGCCAAGGCACGAGAAGAAGAACAGGAAACTAAAATTCATCTCTCAGGTGAAGGGGACTATGAGGGTTTCATTTAAAAAAGAGAGCAGAAATAAGAGTGGCTTATGTGGGAGAAGGCCTTGAGCAACCTGACCTAAGAAGGAATTTGATCTTGCTTTAAGACCTCCAGGGGTCTCTCCCAACATAAACTAGCTTGATGATACAGAAGTAATGAGTAACAGTATTTTCCATAGATTCCAGCAAGAAATCCTTTTCTTGGGAATCTCTTCTGGATTCAGTTCTCTCATGTTTTGGGATTCAAACATGTCAGATACAATTTGCCACTACTTTCCTTTCTGTAGGAGTAGTAATAATAATAATAATAATAATAATAAATAAATAAATAAATAAATAAATAAATGCTGCATAATATAGGAGGGAAAAATGAAAAATGTCATGTTTCTACTAACTTCAGAGCTCCTTTTCCCTGGCAGGCCTCCAAGACCTTTCTTATTTTATGCAGTCTTTGTGGTAAAAAGTAGGCTGCCAGTTGCTGATTAAAGTCTCCCTTGGCTGTTGTCCTGGCTGGCAGACTATCTCCCTTTTTTTTTTTTTCCTACTGGTTATTTAATATACTTTACAATTAGCCCACAGGGGTTTGCTAAAGGCAGACACTCCTCTCACCTCCTTTTGGCTGTTTGCAGTCATATAAATTGTGCAAGATTACAAACTAAGATACACAGAATACTTTTTGCTGGGAAGTTCTGCATAGGAGCTTCTACTGAGGCTTTAGTTCTAAAACTGTCTTTTCAGACATATTCAGTGCTGCTAGAGCTAAGTGAATCATTAGTTAAAAAAAAGTTGTAAAAATATTCAACAATTTAACTTAACATTCAAGCACAAGAATGGAAAGAGAATTAAAGAGATTTGCTACCAAAAAAAAAGCTGGTAGCATTAATGTGCCATCGCAAACTGGTTGAGAGTGTTCATACGATATTGTGTCTGCCTCCATGGTCTCATCTCTGTTAGAAAATTCATGACAGCAGTAAATTACTAGTCTGTGTATTCCTTAGCAGTTTTGACTACCAGTAGCATAGGCAGAGAGACACTTTATGATTTCACCCTTTGTCATATCCCCAAACACTTCCAATTCAAACTGCAGACTTGGAATTATTCTTGCTTAGGGAAGTCAGACATTTTGTACAAATTTTGATTTTCATATAAGCTAGGAGAAAGACTCAATTAGCCAGAATTTACTTTCCATATTTTAACCAAATGAGTGAAAGGTTCGGATCAGAATCTTGTTATGTCCAGATACGGTTCCAGTAAGAATTAGACTACAGGAAAGACGTGTTTTGTTGGCTAACAAGTTCTCCCCGCAGACCCAAGTTCTGTGTGCTTTCTAAGTGTGCAGCTCACTTTGGCTTTAAGTCCTGTCTGTGTCAAGTCTCCCAGAACATGTGTGGCAAGGGTATGAAAGACTATGATGCACAATTAAGAGAAATTATTTAATTAATTTTGGGATATTTGGGGATACTGTGGTGCAGAACTACCTGACCAGGTGCAAGAATAATTGATAAAGATGACTACATTCCCTAGAAGTTTCACAAACTGTAATAAAAAGCTATGCTATAAATCCAAAATGACCTGCAAATCTCGAGGGAAAAGAGAATATGATCTCTTCCCAGTTATTCTAGCAGAGACAATATAATTTTTGAACTTCCTGACAGCTCTATTGCTTTTTGTGCCATGATTTGGCAGTGTGTTATGGGTACCTTCATCCAGAAATGCTCTTTCATCCAAGACTGCAAAGTCAAGACTTTTCTTGTCATCCTTTTATGACATTGTAACTTGAAAAAGATACAACACTAAATACAGTGGAGAAAATGAAACAGAAATCAGCACTAACGAAAGTGCATTTAATTCTAAATGACTGAGTAACAAATTAGGCATTGTGGCAAGGGCAACACTTTTTTAAATATTTGGTTTTCATTAAAATAATCATAAACGGACAGTATTTTACATATTTTTTTAAAAAGAGACTGCATATTAAAAAAATGAACTTATTTGAAAGATATCCCTTAGGTTACAGAAATAGATTAGGTGTATAGAATTACAAAGAGAAAGAAGAGAGTGAAGCTTTTTGTAGTGCGATGTTTGGGATTCATCACACCTGATATATGTATATATATCTGAAATGTAACATCAAGGTCTAAGCTGGTTACCACTGTCTGCTTTTATAGGTAGTGGAGAGAAATGGTTCTTTGAGAAGGCAATTCATCTGATCTTTCCTAGATGCCTTTCTTATGTGGTGCCTATTGCTTTCCATTGAGTATACAGTAACAGATAACTAGGCTAGACTTATGTATCTATGTCATGGTTATTTACGACAGATGAATTCACCTGTATCACCCATATCAGCACACACATAACACAAACATGAGCAGGAAGACAATTTCTACCCCAAGGAAATTGCACCCCCAAAATTAGTTAAAAAGTGACTGAAATATAAATTTTAAAAAATAAATAAATAAATAGATAAAAACCAACACAGAGCAACCAAACCAACCCCTCCCCCCCCAAAAAAAACCTCCCCCAAAACAATCAGCCAACCAAATTCATTGAAGAGCAATGTTGTCCTTCTTTGTAGTCTCTGTATAGTAAGCATAGTGCAGCTTCATTGATGCCTTGTGTAATTCTAATTGAAGAGATTTCCAGGAAGGTAGTGATGTAGGTTTACAGGTGTTTATAGAAAAAATTATCAAAGCAAGCTTTAAGAAAGATTATCTAACATTTACAAATAAATTCAGACACATGGCTGCATAGAAATGGTTTTGTCTCAGAAATAATATTACAGAAAGGTCATAAATAGGCCAAATATAAGTATCCAGAGGGAGGCTCGGATCAAAGACAGCATTTAATTTCTGGACCTGAGACATTTTGACAGCTAAAATAGAGCAGAAAGGAGATCTGGAAGGAAAGAATGAGACCTCTCTTCCAGACACATTGAACCTGAGCTACTACTGAGGTTGTCATGAGGAGGTGCCAGAATTCTAGAAACAAAAGGTACACAATGATCCAAGATTAAAATTTCAATGAAAGCCCTTATGAATATTACAGTTTCATAGTGAAGTTTAATCACTAGTTCTTCAAAGAAATTATAATAGAAAAATTTAGTTATTGATGTTTTCGTGCTTGGTTAGAGTTAGAAATGTTAAGTACACAATTAAACTTTACATCAGATGGTAGATTATTTATGAAATTTTCCTTAAAACTTTTTGGCTTTATTAAGCTGAGGAAATAAAAAGCCAGATAATAAACATGATATATGTTTTAGTTATCAACAAGCTTGTATAGAAAAAATAATTGAAGTTCTAAAGTATGACTGTATTGACCTTATTCAGTCATAGTAAATATTACTCTTTCAAAATGTGAATTGCTTTCATAGGACTCCTGGAAGAGTAATGTGAAGAACAGTGACAAAATTGGACTCTATGTGAAGATGCTGCCTTAATCAAATTCCAAATAAAAATACATGTTTCATTATACACATTTTCACAGAGAGGAAAGCAGCTGTAGTCTGTCCAACCAGTATGAAAGTGTACCCACAAAAAGTAAGCCTGGCAAAATGACTAAATGCACATTTATGGTAACTGTTTTGTATGTTTTGTTTAGAAAGTATACTATGCAGAACAATTAACTTAAAAGGATCAAGTACATGTGGGAAGGAAGATTATCAGAGGAGACTGCAACTAAGGAAATGTTTTGCAGATGTACTGCATTTAAATTAATAAAATCTCATTAGGTTTTATGTTTGCCAATAACGGCTGGAAAAGTTACCATACATTGTAGGAACAATTACCCAAATCTTCACTGTCTCATTAGGTTTGTCATACTGTTTTCATTATAATACATTAGAACTTGCAAGTGAGCCTTCAGTAATGACATATTGTTCCAATTCTCCTTTCAGCAGGCTCTAAGATATTTTAGTATTTGTGTTATAAGCCAGCAGGTGTCTTCACTTTGGTTTTTTCAGAATTGGTTTTATACACAGACCTCCAGACACAGAATAGAATGTAAAAGGGCTTTCAACAACCACATAAAAATGAGTCTGATTAGAGCAGAGAAATGCACACTATTTTTACGTTTTTATGATAATTTAAGATACTAAAAATGTGCATCTTTAGAGCATACATCTATTCCTGTAAGTCCTGTTAGTGAAAGCTGTATTAATGTAGATAAACCATGTGACATATAAAGTTTGCCAATTTGCATAACAAATGGAAAGCATAAAGCTGATTTGAATATCTAAAGCATTATGAACTTCAATGAGAACAACCAACACTGTTTGAGCTTGTAAGGCAATTGCATTCAAATGAGTAAGATTTTAAAAGGATATGATTTTTAAAACACTTTGAAGCTTGCTACTTTAGGTCTGAAGAAGCTCAAGGTTAAAACAAATATTGGATTTAAGTGAGGAGGGCAAAAAGTTTAGAAATAATTTTAAAAAGAAATCACCTGTATTTATACCTATTTGGTATAAACGTCACATGACCTTCAAAATTAGATCTGCAAGGCTACTGTGGTTCATTTTAGCTACATAATGAAGTAAAATGTTAAATATCACATTATGATAGGTTCTTGGAAAACCTAACAAGAATAGCACACCATCACAATAGCTGGATTTTTAATTGCTTCCGAATTGTGTTATGAAGCTGGTTTATGTGATAACCACAGGCCAAACATATTATCAATAAATGCAAGCTTTAAATTCCAAATATTTAAAAATAAAAATGGATTTTTCTGATTTATTTTAATTTCTTTGAAGTTTTGCTTTTTAATACTTTTAATTTCTCTTTCTTTAAATGTTTCATATTTATTCCTAGAAATGGAGAAAAGTGAAAGCAGAATGAAAGAAAATAGAGAAAAACTAAGGGGAAAAAATTCTAATAGACTATAGCTAGTACTGAGGGACAATTTCCATCTTCTCCAAGCCTGTCTTTTTCATCTAAGAACATGAGGAAAAGAAACAAGTGACACGTGCTTATTATCATTTTTACATGAACCAGCCTAACAGTTAATTTTAACTGGATACATGGTTAGTTGTCTAAAATCAAACAGCCTATTAAAAGTATCACAATTAAAATCAAATTCTTGTCCTGATTTGATAAATAATACCTGTTTCAAATTATTTCTGAAAATTTCTAGACAGTGTATTAAATCATAATCATCTCTATGCATAAAAAAAGCAGTTGTTGTCAGGGCAGTAAATTAATAGGGGCTATAAAATGGTCTCTGATCCACTGTCTATTTTGCCTTTATCACAGCCTTGCTACAGCTACTCTCACCACAGAACAGAATGACAGCTATAGTTGTGATAAAAATTGTTAATATTAATTGCTTGAAACAGCAAATTTTCATCAGCTTTCCATTAGTATGAAACAGCATGATACTCCTCTCCATGAGCATCAGGCACAGTGTAAATGTCTCTAATGAACTACCTATTACAGACAGAAATATGTCTACAGGAAAATTAAATGAACCAATCTTTAGAAGTACCTATTTCTCCTCTAGAGAGAAACTATGGTGGCTATCTATGGATTCTAGCCACAGTTATAGACCAATATATTCAGGTCATGCACTCGTAAACCTTGTGGGGGGAAGGGGTCGGGACGGGGAAAGCAGAAAAAAAACCCTAAATAACCAAATAAGAAACCCTCAAAAAGTTGGTAAGAAGTTGTAGGGAGTCTGGAAAATAAAAATCAGAAAAGCTTTTATGATGGCTAAAATATAAAAGTATTCTGAAAAGCATATTGCTTTCTTAGAAAACTAGCCTTATAAATGCTAAAGAAAAATCTCACAGTTTCAGAAAACTATTCTCTTCACTGCAACAGAATACTCTTTATTTGTTTTACATTGAATAGACATCTTGTCTTTATTTATTAAACAGATCCAAAAGCCTAAGAAAAAGCATACAAGAACATAGAATTACAGTGCTGCTCTGACACATACAACCAAAAAGAATTCTGATGTCAAACAGGACATGCTTTCACGAGACCTTTCTTTAACACAGGTAAAAGATAACTTTTCCCAGACAACTCAGTTGGAGCTCTTCAGTGTTCCTCTTGAGTCATAGTGTGATGGACTTTATAACTTTACACCTGGACAGCTTGCTCTCTTACCCCATATTACTCCATTTTATCTTCTGCCTGATGGTCACCCCTGCTGTTACTTATTACTGTACTGATACCCCTGGGTTTGCTTTTTTTAAGATACAGGTTTTCTTAATTAATGTATTTCTTGCTGGTCTATTTTTTTCTCACTTTTAATTTGTCCATGAACTTTAATTAAACTCCTTCATCATAGCTCACAGGTTTGGCAAGCTTCATATGTATATATATATATCAGCTCACCCAGCAAGATGACCCAAGTTTTCTAACTCTATAAGAATTCTATTACTTCAGTTCATCACTTGCGTAAGAGAGTTAACAATAGTAAAACCGGGATAAATAGATTAACTAAGGTTCACTGTTTTTATCATAGACAGTCAATTATCTCTTTTTTATAAAGAGAAAATATACAGTGTATAAATATAAATTAGATGAAACCAGCTTCTGTGTATTCAAATATTTGTTTAATACTTACTCTGAACCAAAAGAGTTCTAATTCTTCCTTGATAGTGTCAGCCAACATTAGAGTGCACGCACTCACAAGTATCTATTTCACCACTTCAACATATTTTTTTTTCAGATACCTATCCATAATTAATTATACTTACATGTGAATAAAATGTGTCAGAAACATTGTATTGCCACAAAAAAATGTTTATCTGCTTAGTCCTATAAATATCTACTTGGATTTTCCAGGTTCCTAAGGATTTCTGTTTTACCTGCTGCACCTCATTCCTGGCTTATTAACAAATCTAGCTATGAACTGTGAGAATACACTTTATTTTCTCATCTCATTTGCTTTAGATTATATTGTACAAAGCTCTTAGAAGATTCTTGGAAAATATTCTCATTGATGCTAATAGTTCATGTCAGTTAGTATTATGTATTAAACTAGTCTATCTATTGTCTTGAGAGAGACGCATGCTAAATTCTCTTCTAGTTAGTGATATTACTATTTTTCCCCCCCTATATAATCTTCTCTGAAATTTCCTGCTTCACTAAGAGGTTACAAAAGCTAATAATGCAACCTAAGTCTTGATTAGAGAAGGACAAACCTTTGAACCTCTTTACCCTGGTTGTTCAGTAAAAACCTGTCATATTATCAATGTAGCCTTCAGGATGGGAGTTCACCTGTTTTCCCGTAGAAACAAGAGCAATTAGAAGGATTCTTCTGAGCCAAGAACACATGGCAACCCAAATTTTATCCTTTGTTTCTCTGTTTTCATCTGTGATCAGATATGGCACAGATAACATACCTCTTACCTAAAAGACTGTGGGAAAAGTGATTACGTTATCATTCCCATTTCTATGGGCTTGGAGTTGACCATAAAGTTGCAGTTGAGGAAGCTCTCTCTAAAGTTCCTTCATCCCTTCTGGAGAAAAGATGATGGGTGGGGTAGGAATGGCCCACACTGATACCCGATTTATTAAATTGTATTTGGTCTTTTTAGAATCTCTGTGAATGATACCTGCCCTTTTGGCATATTACATGATCCCTCTCTAATTCACAGAACACAAAATCTTTGCCCTTAGCCATCAACTGGTTTAATTCAACGAGTTTGTGCTGAAGTTCTAGGAGAGCAGTGTTCAAGATTGTCACTAATCAAGTTATTGTGTCATAGAATTGTGTGATAAAACACTAATGTGTCTGGTAAAAATCCCAAAGAATTTACATTAAGAAGACATAACTTAAAGTTTCAAAGTCAAACACTTAAAAGCTAGGAATTACAAGAATTAGGTCTGATCAAGCAATCTGAAATCTACCTCACAAGCTTGTTAATTATGAGAAGCTTCTACTGGTACGGTTGCAAAGAAAGACTATAGCAAAATGCATATACCCCATGAGGCAGATTTAAGGTTGCAGAAGCCAACTCAATTCTTTTATGTTTTACTTAAGCCTGAAGATTACTTACAGTTATTAAGATTTACTTTGCAATTTTGTTGTTGTTCTTTGAGCATAGTCTTCCTTGGGATGAAATTGTAATTAATGCAGGATGTACCTGTATAAATTATACCACACTGTGTACATGCACAATCACATTTTGCAACTCTTAAGGGAGCATTTATCATGGATTAAGTGGAGCTACTTGAGCAAGAGCTTTAACTTTATTAGATTAGATATCTGAACCCTCAGCAAGGCACCCTACAAAATAAGAACCCTATTTCTGAGATACCCATTGTCCTGTCTAGGTCACTTCTTCAGAGAAAGAGCTGAAATGTAACTTCTTTATTCCTCTGTCAATACTTTTTTTAAAACATGCAAATCCTTTCAAATGTACTTCTTAACAGTGCCAGAAACCAATCATAAGCTCATAGCCTTTGAAATGTGGGACAAATGACCACAACCAGAGATATAATAAAAATGAGAAGGGCCAGGAAATTTCAAGTAGCACAGGAATTATTTTTTTAAGTGCTAGAGAGGTTTTTTACTGCTTTAGTTATATAAATTGGCACTTCTCATTTTTCTAAATTATACTACTGAACTAGAAAAAAAATCAACACAGGATAACTTGGAACCAGTAACCAGCCTATCCCATCTAAAAATTGCATGCTAATAGACTCTCTGCAACGATAAATACTTGTGTAATTTCAAGTAAGCTTTGACTTTATTTTCCAACATACTTATAATTTTGGCCAGAAGAAATTCTAGTTACTTGCATAGGGCCTTAGAAAAGCTGAAATTACTGGTCATGATTCTTTTTTTTCATTTACTTTGTAAATCATGAATTATTCCACTGAGGTTTATTATTCTTTAGCAATTAGCTGATATAGCTAAATATGTACAGTAGTCTACAGTGAGTGCTGATGAAAACAGAGTCAACCAAGCTTCCTTTTAGGTACTCTAAAATCAGATTTCATTATATTTAAAGGTACAGTGTTATCTCCATATAAAAACTCTCATAACATGTGAGCCTAATCTTCAACCGTAGCCAAAAAAATATTATAGTCAGAATAAATAAATAAATAACGATAAGTCTACCCAGAATTAGGGTTCACTGAGATCAAAGGATTTTAGATTTCAAAGTTTCTGTATCATAAATTAATGCTGCTGAAAGAATTAAGACAATTTCTTAGTTGTGGACCATCCTCCAGGTCTTATGAAAGCCAGTGAGAACTAGTGGATGCTTTTCATCTTGAAAACCTTGCTGTTTTAAGAAGAGATCTTGTAAACTGCTGGAGTTTCTTAGTCCTTGATTTAATTAAATTGAAGAGAAAGAGAATTCCTTTCTTGGCCACACAGAGAACAGTAGGTCAGAGCATTTGCATCAGCCTTACATTCTCATATTCATTTCTAATTTTCATGCATCACTGGTGAAGTATAAGAAAAATTCTCAAAATCTGGATACGAATCTCTAAGACTGAATAAGTGTTGAATTAATGATAGCGCTCATGGCTGGTAGTGAGTTACAAGCTTTGGAGGCTATGCAAGAAAAGTGTGACATAACTCATTATGACTTCTGCTACTAATAAGTTATGAGGCACTCACATGCATGAGATAAACCCCATAAGTTACTGTAGTTTATATCATCTCTCCATGAAACATATGAAGAGACATATGAAATATGAGAGACATATGAAATAGCTGAAATTCAGCCCAAACCCCTGAAGTTCCATCATAAACCTGAGTTCATCAGCACATCTATTGATTTTGTTGTGCTTTTTTTTTGGTGTATTTTCATTTGTTACTCTTGCGTTCCTTTACCTTACGTAGTCTTTTAACATTTTTATTCTTATTCTTTGTTTATTTGCCTTAATATATTTTTTTTTGTAGCTGTTGTAAGCAAGTATTAAGACAAACTTCTACCACTGTTTAGAGTGATCACATTAGTCAGACAGAATCTTGGACATCCTATTTTCACCAGCAAAATTTATTAATTCACTCCAAAGGCAAAGCAGCTAAAACAGATTAAAAAAATCTACTCACATAAAGTGAAACCAAGCTTTTAAACTTAGTCCTGTGCTAGGAGGAGCCCAGGGACAGACAGTCACAATTCTTTTTTTGCTTTCTCTTTGCTGTAGGGGAAGTCATTTTACTGCTGCCTTTTATAATACATGGCTTATCTTCCCCCTCGTGAATTACCCTATTTGGCATACTATAGAAGGCAGAATTAAGGTTCCGTGTATGCCTTACGCATGTCTTTTCAATACCACCTAGAATTACTCACCCCAGGGGAAAATATAACATTTGCCACTCCTTGTTCTTCTCCATGTTTTAAGGTTCAATATACTGGCACTGAAGGACAGCTGGTATGTGGTTCTTCATTCATTTCTGTAGTTTCTGTTAAGGTCAGTGACAATTTTACCTGTAACATACAGTTTCAAGATAGAAAACTAATCATTACAATGTAATTCAGGATGTTTTCACAACACGCTAGAAGATAAAGATCCTAAAACAAATTCATAGTAGATGAACACTATTTGGAGGCAAAGATCAGAGCTATAAATAATATTGAAATAAAATACTGTGAGGTAACCTCATGACAATTTTCTGCTACACCACAGGAAGGGTTTTATAGGAGATGCTTTGTCAGGACAGATAAGAACACAGCTAGATGTATGTCTACAGCAGTCTAGTTTATTAAAAAAAAAAAAAAAAAGAAAAATCTTCTGCTAAAGAATAATTGGGATGTGAAAAACTCTCAGCCATAAGCACTTCTCTGAGCCGCTGAGCCGATAACAGTAAGAAAGACGCTTCACAGTGGGTTTCATAGGGCTGCAGAGATTCATGCTAGCTAAGAATCTTTCCATGTAATTCTAAGGAGAGAAAGATAAAGACACAGAAAATGGAAACCAAATGCCTCCCTTTTCTCTGCATCTGTGTTAAGACTTAAACATAATGTGTCCAAACATTCAGTTGGAAACATTTTAAGAATAGAGACATACCCATCAAGTGGGAGGAGGACAAGCTTGCTGAACATTTCAGTCTCTATATACAAGCTTTTTGTTTCAATGACTGGTTGTCATTCTGGGTCATTGCTGATAAAGATCCCACTAGAAGGGAGTAAAAGATTTACCCTAGATTAGGCAGTGTCTATGTCATTATGAATTCTGCTCTCAGAGTCATGCAGGTGGCATGAAACTTTATAGGCAGCACACACTGGTGCTTAAACAAAGGATTTTTTTTGTTTGGCACTTTACCAGACTTTATAAAGTAACATTATGTCACATAATGTACAATATATAGAGCACATTTTGGGGAAATGTTTACAATTTTCAACAGATACTGAAATAGCTGATCTAATTGAATCTGTGGTGCCTGCAAAATGTCAGTTCAAATACCATAAAACATTACTGCTGACTTATCTAGAACAGGCTTGCTCTGTTTTTCACAGATTCATAATATGCAGTAACTTCAACTGTAAAAAAAACATGATACATATTTTAAAACGTATATGAAAATCTCTACTGAGAATTTTTTTCTCAAACAAGTCTTAAGAAACAACAGTCTTTCTAGTAAAGTGGCCTGTTGATGATTCATCGGTATCTCACTTTCTCTTATCCAAAAAAATACAACAGCAGTAAAGCATTAGAAGCTGCAAAAGTTTAGATCCACATCACTGTCTTCTTTGTTTTTGTTGCCCTTGTATTGAGATTTGCCTGTCATATCTTGTTCTGGTTTTGACTGTAAGGCCCAAATCCATAAAGGGACTGGCTATATATATTTTGCTTTCCAGGTGTCACTGGATAAAATATGTGAACAATATTAGAACTATGATAGGATTTGCAGATCAAGACCCTGATCATCCTACCATGAATGCCCTGCTCACTAAGCTAGAAAGCTTGCTTTTGGTAGAGTGAATAGCGGCATCTAAGCTACATAGCTGGTGGAAGTAAAGTGGAGAATACCCTTTGCATTTAATTCAACTAACTTCTGCTTCTAGCCTGACAGTCAACACGCTACCTTTGGAGACATCCAATTTGAACTTCAGTCCACACTGATTAGGGAAAGAACTGCACTTGTTTGTCATTTTTTGTTGAGTGTTCTTAACACCGCCACAATGTTAAAAGCTGGGGTATATAATTGCTATGGTGTGAATTTCTCTAATATAGCTTTTGAAATATATATGGGAAACATCTGCCCCTAAGTTAGTCTAAACTAATTCTATAAACAGACAACAGAAATAGGCACTTCTTGGGTCAATTCAGCTGACACATTTTAGATGTTTATATTGGTTCAATATAAATCACTCCTTAGCAGTGTACATTCCTCCTCACTGACTACAAAAGAAGATTTAGCAGAAATAGTTGAGATGCTACTGCCTAGAGGTTAAACCCTCCCCTTTGATTGGATAAAACCTACCTCAACAGATCTTGGAAGAGATGAGCCAGTGCCTGTCTTCAAAACTGTGACTTAGCTGCCAAAGTTTTTGGTTTCAGTCCCAGTCTTAGGCTAATAAAAACATTGAGAGTTTCCTCTCTCTTTTTTGTCTTATTTTAGTAGCTTTTTTATTAGCTTTCATGCACGCGGGAAGGATTCACTCCTTCTATAGCTTCTATAGCATCCAGTTTAAAAGCCTCAACTTTTAAAATTGAAATATGTGGGTAGTTCTTAAAGAGCAAATAGTAATGACGATGACTAATCAGTCATTGACTATAAAAGGAAACTGGTTGTGATGCCAGTGTCTGCATTGCCAATGACCACATGTCGTCAGAAAAATTACATTCCAGAAGTTTTTAACAAGAACACAGTGGATAATCTCCAATACTTGGATGCATGGTTAAACTGCCTAGAGCAAAAATGGTTGAATAGTCTAGTAATAAAAAGGTGTTTCCGCTTTTGCAGCCTACATTTTGGATTTGGTTTTGTCTTTCTCTTCCCAGCGCATCAACTTGTGTTTCTATTTTTATTCTTTCCATTCATTTTACTTTTTCTATGTGGTGATGAAAGGAAAATAAAACCAAAACTATTTGGTTTACAAGGAATGAACTATATGAGCTTATCTTGAGCCATTTCCTTTTGGCTGAACTGGTCCTACACAGTTGAAGGTACTAGTGGTATTCTGTTCAGACTTCTTGCAAAGTTCAGGTGCCTTACTCTAATTTTGATTTAGATCTATGTGAACATTATCTAATGTTCCTTTTCTCACTCATCATAAAAGGTAAATGCATGAATAAAGTACTAATTTCTGCTAATAAATTCATGTTTTCAAATCTCTTGGCCACCTACAGATTTATAGTGCAGTTCTTCTTGTAATTTGAAGGTTTTACTCAATCTAGTAAAATAGTGGATGGCAGTGGGTCCACTTATTATTTTAAATTCTTTGAAATCTAAATAGTACAGCTCTTTTCTGCCTCTCCCTGTCAAAGAACTCATAATCATAGTCAACAGGGTTTAGGTTCTCAAAGATATGTTGGCACTTAAACATAACGGCAGGCTCTAGCATGATTCAGAAAGATGTCTAACCAGGTTGGGCACTCAACTCTGATTAAAACTAGCATTTTGAATAACACTTAGACAATTTTTCTCTTTCAGTGTTCTTATAAATGTCCTCTATGCACCTTTCAACTCCAAATCTAGAATTTATAGAGGGGTCTCATGCAAACATGTTGGAAGCCTGTATTACTTTGAGAAGAAAAACTTCACACAAAAAGTTCTGATCCATAGGTAAGAAGAAAAAAAACAAATTCAAAGCAACAATCCCAGAATAATAAAATATTTAAAACAAGATCTTCCAAGAACTTGACTTAAACTATAATTCAAATAATACAGTGATTAATATAAAATGTAGTAAAATTATTTTGTGAAATAGATGCATAATATGAAGTTTATGTAAACAACCCTATCAGGAAAAAAAACAACCCTGGAGTCTTTTTATAGATTTCAAGTTAGAAGTAAGAATTACTAATATTTAATCAATTAGGTGACACTTACAAATATTCTGTTGAAAGGAAGTGAGATTTTTCTTTCACCTGTAGGTGGAAACCTCAACATGAGTGGGAGTTCATTGGCACGGTTTTATCCCTTTGAGACATAGCGCTTTTTTTTATTATTTAAAGCTTACTAACTAAATGCCATAATATTATTGCAAATATCGTAAGTGAATACATTTCTTTTTAAACCTCATCTCTTGCATGACTAGATGTAACATTAGCCTGCGATTATCTGAAAAGTGCGATCTTGTTCTGTGGGTAGTACTTGTTCTGGAATTGAAAAAAAAGGGTTTTCTTCTAGGTTTGTTGTACATGGAATTTCCTTTTATTCTTTTTCCTTTTTCTTTTCTTTTTTGCTATAGCCAAGAAGCATTTAGAATTTGAGTGTGAGATGGTCTTTTTTTGCTTTCTCAAACAAAAAAGACTAAATTTGGTGTGACTTTCAGTCTTTCAGTCTACACTTTTTTCTTTCTGATTGAAGAAAACATAACATAGAGAATTGCCTGTCAATGTTGATGATCATCAAGAACACAAGTGTATGCTCAAATATTTTAAAAATGTTCTTAGTAAGTTTTAAAGGCATTTCTGACATAAGTAGAAATCAAGCCCCTTAAACAGTACTGAAATAAACACCAAAATGAACACATAATCTCACCAGTTCTTAGAAGTGCATTGAACTGCATCCAACAGTATAATGGTCTGAGTTGACATTCATACACAGGCTATGCTACCCACCATTGGCCCATATCTGAAGCTGCACAGAAGGAATAGGCTTTGTACCTCTTTGTAGTCTTATCATTCTCCACATGTATCTGTGTTAAGGTCGAGTAACAGAGGCAAAAATGCTGGGAAATTGCCCTTAGGGACAAAAGAGCAGAACAGAGCTAGCACATATTTAAGGATGCTTTCCACAGAGCACAAGAGCTCTCGATCCCCAGGTGTAAGAAAACAGGAGAAGAAGGTAAGAGGCCAGCATGGATGAATCAAGACCTGCTGGTCAAGATAAAGGGCAAGAAGGAAATGCACAGGCAGTGGAAGCAGGGACAGGTATCCTAGGAAGAATACAGGGACACTGCCCGGTTGTGTAGGGACAGAGTTAGGAAGGCCAAGGCGTAGTTGGAGCCAAACTTGGCAAGGGAAATAAGAATAATAAGAAAGCCTTCTACATGTATGTCAGCCAGAAAGGGAAGACCAACGAAAGTGTATGTCCCTCAATGAGCAAGACTGGCAAACTGGTAACAACAGATGAGGAGAGGGCTGAGGTACTCAACAACTTTTTTGCCTCACTGGCAGCCACTCTTCCCACACTTCTTGAGTGGATGGACTGCAAGACAGGGACCGGGGGAGCGAAGTCCCTCCCACTATAAGAGAAGACCAGGTTTGTGACCACCTGAAGAACCTGAGCACAGGGAAGTCTATGGGACCTGACAAGATGCATCCCAGAATCCTGAGGGAATTGGCTGATGTAGTGCTAAGGTACCCTCAATATTTCAAAAGTCATGGCAGTCAGGTGAAGTTCCCCGTGATTAGAGAAAGGGAAATATTGCACCCATTTTTAAAAAGGGTAGAAAGAAAGACCCTGGGAACTGCCAATCTGTCAGCCTCACCTCTGTGCCTAGAAGATATGCTAAGGCACATCTAGGACAGGGAGGTGATTCAAAACAGCAAGCATGGCTTCACCAAGGGCAAGCTCTGCCTTACCAACCTAGTGGCCTTCTATGATGGAATGACTGCATCAGTGGACAATAGAAGACCTACAGATGTCATCTATCTGGACTTTTCTAGGGTCTTTCACTCAATCTCCCACAACATCCTTTTCTCTAATTAGAGACATATGGATTTGATGGATGCACTGTTTGGTGTATGAGGAATAAGTTAGATGATTGCATCCAGAGGGTAGTGGTCAAGATCTCAATGTCCAAACGGACATCAGTGACATGTGGTGTCTCTCATGAGTCCATATTGGGATGAGTACTGTTTAATATCTCCATCAATGATATAGTGGGCTTGAGTGCACTCTCAGCAAGTTTGCAGATGATACCAAGCCAAGTGGTGCACCTGAGAGACAGGATGTCATCGAGAGAGACATGGACAAGCTTGAGAAGCGGGCCTATGTTGAACCACATGAGGTTCAACAAGACCAAATGAAAGGTCCTGCACCTGAGTCAGGGAAACCCCTGGTATCAATACAGGCTGAGGGATGAAGTGATTGAGAGCAGCCCTACTAAGAAGGACTGGGGTACTAGTGGATGAAAAACTGGACATGAGATGACAATGTGCACTCACAGTCCAGAAGGCAAATCATATCCTGGGCTGCATCAAAAGAAGCGTGGCCAGCAGGCCGACGGAGGTGATTCAGCCCCTCTACTCTGTTCTGGTGAGATGCCACCTGGAGTACTGTGTCCAGCTCTGGAGCCCTCAGCCGAGGAAGGACATGGACCCGTTGGGGCAGGTACAGAGGAGGACCACAAAAATGATGAGAGGGATGGAACATCTCCTGTGAGGACAGGCTGAGAGAGTTGGGATTACACAGGCTGGAGAAGTCTCAAGGGAGACATTAGTGCAGCCTTTCAGTATTTAAAGACTTAAAAGAAAGATAGGGGCAAACTTTATCAGGGCCTGTTGCAATAGGACAAGGGGTAATGGCTTTAAACTAAAAGAGGGTAGATTTAGACTAGATAGAAGGAAGAAATTTTTTACAACGACGGTGGTGAAACACTGGAAGAGGTTGTCCAGAGAGGTTGTTGATGTGCCATCCCTGGAAATATTCAAGGTCAGGCTAGCCAAGGCTCTGAACAAGCTGATCTCATTGAAGATGTCCCTGCTCATTGCAGGGGAGGTCAGACTAAATGAACTTTAAAGATCCCTTCCAACCCAAACTGTTTTATGATTCTGTTCCATGAAAGTAAAATCCTCTTTACTTAGATATTGATAGATTCAGGTCAGCTTCAACTGGAGCAGATGCTCACAAACATCTATGCACAGCTTTGACCATACATCCCTGTCTGCTGTACTATCTAGAAGTAACTTCAAGAAATGATTGGCAGTCATGGTGCCTTGTTCTAAACAAAGAAATAGTTTTAAAATATGAATAAATAGACTTTATCTCTTCAGAATTGAAGTGACCCATTTCAAAATGTGTATGATTGAATTGTAGAGGAATCTGTATAGCTAATAGTGCAAGATTTCCATGAGGATTTGTAAGGAAATCTTAATACCATATATTGCCTCAAAAGAACCTATTTAGGTTTATGATGGAGGTTGTTGAAATACTTGAGTCTCATTGGTGCTCAGCTCTCTTCAATTTACAACAACTTTGTACATCTTGGTGTTCTAAGATAGCACTTCAAGTGAGATTATCTTTATTTTTACATTCTTTGATATTGATATTGAGATAGCTCCCAGTAGCAGTTGGGGAGCATGTAGGTACACCTAATAGAACTGTTGACATCCCTCTTGCTAAGAATTTTTCTACTGTGATCAGTGTTATTGTTTTTTCCTGAAATGAAATATTCATGGAACACCTATGTCCATTCTGCTCATTTCAACATTCAGGCAAGCTTTCTGAAGTAATGCAGAAATTTTTTCTTGGTGGCATCCATGTAGATTGGGTGAGTACGTGAGATCAGATGATACTATGTTACTTCATTTCTCTTGCAGAAGAAAAAAAATAGTATACAGTCATGGGGCTTTTTGTATATTTCATTATCTATTTCCTCAAAATCTGGAATCTAGTATTAAAAACAATATGCAAGGCACTTGAACTTAGTTTTCTGAAACTGGTCTTTTTACTCCTATGGATATGATAGTCCTACTTTCTCTCTAAAGTTGTGGTCCTGCACAACAGCTCAAGATTCACTATGCAAGCTGCACTATGCAAAAAATTCAGCCTTTTCCTTCACTCTCTACTCATGTAGTTACTTTTCTCCTTTCTCCTTCCATGATTAAGCTTCAACACTACATTTTTTTTTTATACAGATAGAATTTGTTTTTATACTCCATCCACCCACCACTGTGTGTTATAGTTAGGCTCTTATTACTACTGCTTATGGGGATGATAGGATTAGAGAAGGAGAAGGGATGGAGCCTTAGGGCCAGCAGGAGCCATGTAGCACTGTGTCAGTTTGCAATAGGTGAAAAAGAAGTGGTGTGCCTGTTCAGCCTGCCTGCACTAATTGGAAAACTTCATGTTGTCTTAAAAAAAAAAGAAAAAAAAAAAGAGAGTCAGACACTTGGAAGCTTATGATGGATTCATATTTTCTTTGGCCACCCTAACTGGTGATTGCTCCGTGCAAATGGTTATGCCTTCCATCCCATGTGCATCATTAATAAGTTTAACGTAGTCAGCTCTTCTGAACTGTAGTCGCAACTCTGATATTAGAAAGTACTTTATAATTTACTCTCCTTCCTTGGTTTTTAATCATCTACTAGGAACTGCATGACATTTCCTTCCTACTGATTGTATTTGTGATGTGTGCTTGAAAAGCTTTTCCAATTTACAGTGCATTTTTCTTTATCTTATTTCCTGGGTGGATGTTTCTGGCATCAGTAAGCCTTTTTCCCCATTTTCTCTTTATGTCTAAGGAGACAGTCTATCTGTTACTCTTGTACTCTGTAGCTTCGCTTTCTCCCTTCTTTCCTAGGTATTTAAACTCCTGTTGGCACTTTAAGTGCCATCTCCCAAAGCTGTTGAGGTGACAATTTTTTCATTCTTTGTGGAGTTTTTTCTTTGTCTTTAATTCCTTAAAATTTTGAGGGAGGACATACACTTCATTGCTCCAGTTTTATCTATGAGTATTGTTTCTCACTTCTTACCTTTTCATATTTTAAAAATTACTGGATATATCTGCTTATATTGCCTCCCATTACACAGGCCCTTATGTAACAATGAGAAATAGGATGGAAATACACATTCAAACATGCACTCAGAAAGCTGATGTGCTCCATCTAATCTCTTTAGGCCTTTGAATCTTGTAATGTAAATTGAATCCTGGTTCAAGTTGGCTTCTTTTAATAGCTACCCCAAAAAAAGGTCCATCTTGCCTTACCAGAGATATATGATATCAACATTAAACTTGCTTTTCTTGCTTTATTTTTAAGCCAAAATAAAGGATGCTTATTCAGTTTTTACAAGAGACGAATTAATAAAATTAGGACAACAGGAAAAGCTCACAGACTGGCTGAATCTGTAAAATGTCTAAAGAAAAACTTATCTGCAAATTTATTTGCTTTCTCATGAAATTCTCAAAACAGATAAATCCCTGGCCACAAGATAAAAAACATCTAACCAAAAGTTTAGATTCCCTGAATCCATTTTTGTCACTGAGATTCACTCCTTCCACTTTTCTCTGTTTATTTTAATGTAGCATTATAAATAAAACAAGCTGCAAGTCAGTGGTAACTATGAGGCAGCCTGAACAGAAACTAATAAGATGACTCCCAACAAACTGTAGATCATGCCTACTGAACCATAAATGTTGAAAGCAAATGTAAACAAAAATTGGGAGAGGCCACTAAACAATTTGGAGATGATAAAGTAGCTAAACTTAATGGCAGCTACAGCATGTGCCTGAATATAGCCCAATTATATTAAGAATGGTTTTGAAATGCTGCTTTTCATCATGTTTCTTCCATTCTTCAGTCTGTAGTGCTGACCAACATCAGCTACTATTAAAGAGTCTTCATGCATGTAAAATAATATGATTTCACAATGATTACATATTCACTCTACAGCTGGCTGAGTTTTTACATCTCCATTTGTCATTGACTATTGTGTCCAATTAAATGATTAGCTTTTAAAAACTGCTGCACATTATGAGAGTGAACTTGTGTTCCATTGCACTGAGTGATGCAGAAACAAACTCATTACAGCATGTAATTCACCCATATTAAATAACAAACAGATGGCTGCTGTAAATGAGAGCTGCTTTTTCTCTTCAAAAGTGCCAGGAAAAAGGTGTTTTTATTTATCTTTGTTTCCAGCTTCTTTCTGTTTTCTTGACAAGTGGGCAGCTGGTTGCTGAGGTTTTCAATTGGTGCAGAAGAATGAAAAGCCTGTTTCCATTAATTTCCCCATAAAATAAGTCTTTGAATCATTCCTGTTATAAATGCATGTGCAGTAGCAAGCTGCTGCTTGATTAATTCACTTATTATGAAGATTTCATCTTTTATAAGAGGGCCTGCAGGTAATTTATCTTGTTTAGTAAGATTAGAAAAATGTAATTATCTTGATACCTTTGGACCCCTCTCATTTTAATTGTGTTCCCATAAATTTCAAACATAAAGATGGGAATTTTTTTTTGCACAAATGTTCCAACATGTGGTAGAAAAATGTGTTGTAAGATCTGCATAAAAACTTATCAAGCAAAATGCATTTGGATTATACTATTAAAAGAACGCATACAAACAAAACCAGTATGCAGTCGTGGAAGCATATAAAAATATCTGCATTTCTGGTTCCCTGGTCACAGGCTTTTAACAGCTGGAGTTGGATGAAGAACGTTGGGATCTAAGTCCCATTTTTTTCTTTTTTTTTTTTTTTCCTTTTTTTTTAATTAGTAATGCTTTTCACCAGGGAAATATAAAATCTGTTCCATTTTCACTAATCAAGTTAAAATTATATTTGTCTTCAGATATATCACCAACAGTAAAGAAAAAAATAAAAAGGAAACTTATGAGCTGAGGTTTATATCTAACTTCAGTTATTCTGAATGTCTCCAGCATCCTTCAAATTTTTTCTCCCTCTTTCTTTTATCTTCTCTTTGAGTGTAAATTTGAAACAAATCAAAATC
Organism: Tringa tobata; assembly: GCA_033628505.1. Lineage (NCBI taxonomy): Eukaryota > Metazoa > Chordata > Aves > Charadriiformes > Scolopacidae > Tringa > Tringa tobata. The sequence goes on along the minus strand of JAHREE010000279.1, from coordinate 26,210,720 downwards.
CAGAATTCTTTTTCGTCAATATATTTTTTTCTTCTTAAGACAGCAGTTATGGCATTTTTGGTTTGTTTTATTTATTTTTAGATTTTTAATTTAATTTAAGTCTATCTGGTTCCAGAAGGATTATTTTCCTTACTTTCTTTTGCTTGGGTTATAAGAACTTCTTGATTCTTTACCCCATCCAAAATAGAACTTTGCATGTATTCCTTTTTCACATTAATTTTAATTCAGAGTGGTTGTGACAGCCAATTTCCATAAAATAGATTTATAGGAACATGGTAAACATGCAACAACTGCACCAAGTCTAATCATGGGTCACTTAGCTCAGTCATGTTTCTGACTATATTCAAGAGCAATGGTTGAAAGAAGAACACAAGAAGATGGCAAATGTATAGTGTATTATTTGAGTATATTTTTTCAACTTTCATCATCTGCAGCAAAAGGATACAGAAATTCAGAAATCAGTAGATTTTCCAGAAATTCTTAGGTAATAGTTCTGCAAATACCACAAGCTGTAAACAGATCCATTAAAATTCCTCGAGTATCATAAGCCATTTAACATTAAAATAAGGAAAAAACGTCTTCTCAATGATTTTAGAGGTTTGTTTTTTTTTTCAGGATTCTGTATCCATATCTTCTCAGCTTTTGAGGGTTTCTAAAGCAGTCGTTTGAATACTAGTGAACTGAACACTGTCAGAGGTCGTACTAGTACCATATACAGCACTGTGTAAGGAGAGAAGTTTTGCAAAGTGCAAGTTCAGGCAGTAAAGAGACTCATAAGAATATGCAAACTGTACAAGGTTGAAGCCATGAAACTGAGAAATGTGTACAGATGGTTGAAACATTTCAAGTCAGGTGAGACTAGCAATTGTGACAAACCATGATCTGGGAGACCTGTGTCAGCAGCAACACACATGAATGCTGAAAAGGCTGAGCAGCTCATTAGGGAAGATTGACAAATAACCCTTAATGACCTTGCTCCTCTCTAAATTGCAGTTCTGCATCAGCACACAGAATCTTGCAGTGGTCTTCTTTAAACTTTGTTCATACCAGGTCCTATGAAAACTCATCCTGGGACATCCATAGACTTGTGACATTACTCTTCAAATCCCAGTTGAATTAAAGGCTAAATTAAAGGAGACACTTAAAGAGATACTGTGAGATACTTAATTCTAACAGAATTTACCACTGTAAGTGTATTTTGATTTTTTTAAGCACTTTGTTCTTTCTCAATAATTATATATGTTGGCATGTTTTATATTGCTTATATGAGTAATATATAACTATTGGGTTCTGGTTGCCAAGGAGTCTGATTAAGGCAGAGTTGTAATTTTTAAAAAAAAATTATATTTTATGCTACAAAAGTTGGCTGTATTCCATAAAGAAGGTATAAGCCCACTGAAAGTGCATAGAGGTTCTTCTATGTCTAGCGGAGGAATTAGTTAAAAACTGTTACATTTTTCTGAATATTTTTCAGGTAAATAAATTGCCAACCATAGGTGTGTGGTCCACATGTTTTAGCAAAACATAATCCAAACTGCTGTAGATTCTAGAAGCTTAGAACTACTTTTTATCTGTCTGATGTATATTTAATGTAATACCTGGTTTCTGGTAGTGTGTGGTTATGGTACTTTCTAATTGACAATTACAGAAAGGATGAAGGTTTGCTTACACTTAAAAGTGAATAAGTGTTCTTTCTTATCTCTAGAGTTAAAAGATAAAAGCCAGTTGATGCAATTATTTAGTAGTGGACAGATAAAAAGTCTAGTGCGTAGGATAAATAAGACACTAGGACAAACAGGAGCATTTTGTACTAACAAAAATTGGGATGCAAATGGTCCTTAAAATTAAAAGCAGCCTGCTGAAGCACAGCAAGATGACAAAATCTCAGTCTTCCACAACATTCGGTCTCTTCTTTAAGTTAAATCTCATCCTAACACCAAAAATTTACAGTCCATTCTCTCTGTAGATCCTAAACATTGATGTACTAAATCAACCGGAGATGAGAAGGACCAGAGGATTCCAATTAGTATCTGCCTCTATCCTGTATTTCTTGCAGCCCTGGGTGCAATCAGCCTTTAGCATCAGCTCAAGGAATAACTTTAGTTTTAATGATTTAATTTGGAAAGCCTAAACACAGATTAGACATCACAGTTATATTAAGTAGCATAGTTTGGATAGCTAAAGAAACACACAATATAAAACTGTTAGGAAAAAAAGAAAGATAATTGAATGGAATATTATAATAATGAGTGAATACAAACATTCTGTCCTATTCTGAATGACAAGGACTGAACATAGACCTGTATTTTCTAGTATTGTCTGGAGTTAAACCTGAAAACTTGAATATGTTTAGGGTGCAGGCCTCTATTCCATATGTTCAGAGCATAGTCCAAACTCATTTCCACTTTCTGGAAATATTTCCATTTGGGTGACATTTCTGTGACTAGGATCCATACTATTTCAATAGATTGTGAAAGAGATGTGGAAAGTCAGCACTTCACAATTGAGAAGTTACTTTAGATATTAATAATAGCATGAAAAAAATCTTCCCAAACTTTGCTCACAAGATGCTGCTTCAGTAATTCATTAACTTTTTTTAATGAAACAACATCTCATTGCTATTTGGGAAAAAAATAATCTCCTTTCCAAAAAGTTTGCATAATGTATTGAGAAAGAAGTGACTGCAGAATCTGCTGATCAGTCTTTTGAGGATTCCACATAGGCTGGGTAAACTTTTATCTAACACTATAGAGAAAACTATATAGACACAAAATTGCCTGCTCAGGCATTTAGTACAGACTAAGAATAAAATATGTTTAGGTTGCAATTTGCAGTCCTGTTTCACAGCTACTGAAACCCTAAGTTGAACCAAAGAAAATTGACACTTCCCCTCAGCTCTCAATTGTCATCTATCTCTATCCAACATGGAGATGTTATATCAAATGCGGGGATTACACAAAGCATATTATAATCACCCATCACAGTCTGTTAGCAATAAATAACCAGTGCATTGTAATGTGTTATTACATATATCTCATACATCTATATACACATTTATTTCACATATGCCTATATATACAACTCACATATATATAGGGGGGGTGCATGCCTGTGTATGTACATGTATATAAACACTCCATAGATAAATTACAAAATCTCTTTAAGAATCAGAATTTAGTTTAGAATTCATTTTATTTAAAATAAGGAAGAAAAAAAAAACCCACAAAACAACAAAACCAAAAAAACCCCCAAAACCAGAAACACAAGACCAGAAATAATTTCACGACACAGCACAATAATAATTACCAGCTGTTTCCTCACCTCCCAGCTCAGAAAGCCTAAAATTTCCTGTAAAGAGTACAGGGAAATAATAGAATTCTGTATCTAACTGCTTGGGGACTGTATATGGCAGTTTCCATATACTGTAGTGTTTGTTCACAGTTGCCTCTTCTATGTTATGTTTATAAGAAAAACTTACTAATGACTCATGATTGGTGAACTCGGAACACTTGGATGGAGTTCCAGATGTAAAGATGACAGGAAATCTCACTTGCAGGGTGTGGTTGGCAGTGGAGATGCCTAACAATTAGTAAATTCACCTCAGAGCTTTCAGATTGCTGTAAATATTTGCCAGATAAAAAGTTGAGTCCAGATTTTTGTAATACTGAAATTTTCTAAAACCAAAACAGAACACATGAATCTTCACTCAATTACCTAAAACAGTCTGTACAGTGCCATTTGTAAATATGTCAGGAGCTAGCAGATAGGACATAACATCTAGGGGTGAGCCGCGCAAACCTCTGAGTGGCAGCTAGAGACAGGCAGCATCTTACAGCACAAGATCATAATTTTAGGGAATTATCAGCTCTGAAGTATAGGCAACTAGACTGAGCTATGTGCATGTTTTTGTTTATATATGAGATAGGTATCTAAGCTTCCACTTCAGCTGATGAAAACTATAGATCAATTCAGTTCATTAAAAACCTAGTGCCTGTCTAGGTGTTATAATACATCCCTCCTAGGATCCAGCTGCCTCTCAGAAGGGAACACATCTCTCACAGCTCTTGTGTCATATTTGTCAGCCCTGTATGCATACCTCATCTACCTCAGGGCATCTTCCATAGCATCAGGTGTGCTTCTGTTTAGGTAGATGAAACCCACCCTCCATGTCTACAGTGCAGGCTTTGGTATGTGAATTAGATGTCTAAGTTCCCATTACAACCTAGTGGATATCAATTTGTTTGCCATTAGGCACTAAAAGGTGTCCTTCTGCCTCCAGCTAACATGCAGAGAGGAGAGCGAATCACTCCTAGCTGTTTTGTAATACCTGCCATTCCCATATTAGTACGTCTGATGTCCTACATCATCTGAAATTATACCAGACAACTAGGTCTGTCAACTACGTCTGAATTAAGCTTTTCAACTTATAAATTGGAAGAATGAGAGTTACTCCTATACCTTTAATCGTGACCTGAATATCAGCTCTTAGGTTTAGCAAGGAGAGCACCTACACCGTATAGCCCTCCTTTAATCCATTATTTCAGAATCTCTTACACACTGTACCCACTGCTGCAAGACTGTAATACAGAATCTCAATTTATTTAAATGATTGTTAGAATTGCTTTGAATCATGCCCCTTCAGTGACATGTATGAGACAAGGCATTGATATTCTGCACTACAAGACACAAATAATATTATACCTATAAAGTCATTTGGATTTGTGCTGTCTGCAAAAAATAACAGAATCATCATAAAAAATAGTGATTGTTGAAACCGGGTAATTTTTTATCATTTGTGGTATAGATTAGACCAATATATGTGTTTACATGGAGGAATAAAAATGAGGGGGGATGGAAATACTGTGAATTAACACAGTAACACTGTGTTAATTATGTTACATATAACACAGGTAACATATAGCACAATGCTAATTGTATTACAAACTAAGTATGTAGAACTTAGACTACAACCTCTGCCACATAATTTTATCCCACAGCACCGCAGAATATATAGATCAAGTTTTTCCAGACTTGTAAAAACAGGTGCTGGAAGAAGGTGAAGATGTCAATATTTTAAGGAAAAATTAAAAATTGCATTGTCATTCAAACCCTCAAACCTTGTCAGAATTTAGAATGTGCCCATCTTCTATTCTGTGAAGAAATTTTTTTTCAGAAAACTTAAACCACCTATATTGTAAAGTGGGTCTTAGCATAATTTTTTGTTGAAAGAGTTAATTACATTTTATTATCTGTTGAAACTGTTCTCTGACAAAGTGAAATATTGTAAACTCACCTAGGATCTATTTTGGGCAGAGATCATTTAACAAGACCATTAGAGTTGTCTTCAAAATTTTAGAAGCTCAGTCAGGCATAAACTTCAGTTCTGAATGAATTAATTTCCCCCTTTTTTTTTTTTTTTTAAGCATACTGTCAAAGCTATAAGAAAATCATAAGTTTATAATATATAGGTTTAAAAAATATTATTGTCATTTTTTAGAGAAAAGACTGGTTCAGGTGAGAGATATTGAATATTCAATTCCCTTTTAGAAGATCATTTTCACAAATTTACTATTAGAATTAGAATGAAAAACAGAAGGAAAAAAAAAGAATTAGAAGCATCTAATTCTATTAGAACTTTAGTAAGATAGAACTTTAGTAAAATTGGTTTTCTTACACTAAAGTGTTTTTAAGCTCACACTGTTTTTACACTGAGAACTAGTTTAAGTTTAGATTAGAGTTTCTTGTTTGACAAGCATTATGTCACGTTCTGCTAGGTTTATAGCTTTCCCTTTTTATGTCTTACCAGTGTCCCCTTCTTTAAACATGGTGGGACTGTGCTGAACTGCAGCAGGAATCTGGACACACTGCCCAGCAGACAGGCCCAATCCTGCAGCTGCATTTCTACGTGCAGGTTGTCTGCTCCCTTGGAACTCTGTTGGGATGAGTGGAGCTCATGCAAAACAGCAAGGTAATGGCTTAAGTTTTCTCTTATGATGTTTTTGAGTATTCTGTGTTCTCCACAAACCCTTTAACACTCTTATGTTTCTGCTTGAATGTTTATTTTTAGCAGCTTAAAGACACATTGATTTTTTTCTTTTTTTTTTATTTTTTTTTAAGTGACCTGTACCAGATTGTAATTTTTGGCTGAAAAAGAGTCCAGCTTTCAAATATGACTAAGCATCATTTTTCTTTAAGTGGCCAGCTGTAGGGTCAAGAACGAAAGCCCTGATTAATACTTTTTGCAAATTAAGATCATCCAATTTTCCCCAGTAGAGCTGATGTCCATTCCTCTAAAACTCCACATAAAACACTTGTTCCTACCCAGTCAACCAAGACCCTGTGTGCAGAATTTCTGCTAGAATCGTCTTGCCTGCTGCTTACTGTTACAAGAAGATAAAGCACATACTTCATAACAAGAGAAATTTTATAAGTTTGATTTTAAATTACACAGGACAATTTCTATTTGGATTACCTGAATGTGCACTCCTGATAATTCTCATCTGCATTGAGGATGCAGGTATGACAAGAAACGGATGCATTTTTCTTGCCCATCATATCAATTTCCCATGATCTGCATGTGAAAGATAATGATTTAAGTCATTATGTCATTACTGATTCCAAGCAAAGCATTAAAGAATAGGGGTCTGGGAAAGGGAGTGGTTTCTAATGTGTACGGTGCTCTGTCTTCCTGCAATTTGTCATACCAGAGTACTGCTCTTGTCCTACTAAACAGCGCAATACAGCAAGGCATTAACTTTTAACTTAACACTTAACTACTATCTGGGGATGTATTTAACCTTTATTAAATTTCATAGGGATTATTTTATTCACTAACTATTTACTTCTCCCTAGGGCTGACCACAACAACTAAATACCCTTAAAGGCACAAATCCAATCTACGTTAGTATTTCAATGTGCTAGTTGAATGTGTTATACATTTCTTAACATAACTCCTGTAAATCCATTAATGATGTCATGATATTTGATATTTTTCTTAAAAACCTAGCTGATGTTTTTGGGGATTATGAGGCAACTGTCTGTTTCTAGGAATGGAACAAAGTTCCATAAATTAGGCAAAATAACTAAAACAGTTGACCCAAGCAAACCTGAAAGTCTCTAAAACAGGCTTGATATTCCAAAGGGGGTCATTGCTTCATGTTAGCACTATTTTTCTTGTGTCCAGGAAAGAACTAAAGAGAATCACTGCTGCTTAGCACACTTGCAAAAAAAAAGTGTGAGTTCAAAACATTTTTTTTTAGTTATACTTATCTGTTTCTAGAATTGTTTCTAACGAGTACTAGTGCAGAGCCTAAACTAACCTTTACAATGTATAAACTTTCTCAGATTAACTGGTAATGAACTCTAGGGGAGATAATTATTAACAAATAATCAAAAATAGAAATAGGTGCAAGCAGTCAGAAGAAATCTAAAGGAATAGAAGCTGTAATACTCTTTAACTGTGAATGAGACATGCAGAAAGTCTGGAAGCACTAATATATTTAACTATTAGTTCATGTGTACTTTAATTAGACAGAGCTGTATTGTTGTGGCTTGATTTTTATTTTTATTTACAACTTTTTTATTTGGAACTTGTTTTGCTAAAACTTACTTTTTTCCATTCCAAATCCAGTAACTAGTTATGGGAAATGTCCTTGGATATACCTAGCAGGCTCATATCTCACCACATGGAGTACCGGGGGTTGTGTCTGTTTTATTTTTTTCTATTTTGAGTGAGGTAAGTTGCTATTAAGGTATTACAACCTTTACATTACACTACAGAAGTGCATAAAATATCTTAACTACGAATGCCCATCTCTGAATAATATGCATGATATCTAGCTACAGCTCTGTTTATGAATCACATGTATGGCACTACAGAATGAATACTAAACATCCGTTGTTCACCACTTCCTTTGCTTATGATACATCACAATGATGCAAAACTACTTCAGTTTTCTCCTCCCCATATTCAAAATGAATCAAATGAATGAGGAGCAGTAACATATCATCTGCTTGCACTTCAACTTCACTGACACTATAGACCATACCCATTATGGTCTTTCAGGTCAATAATTCCTGAACTAAGAAGGATTAATAGGATTTATGACCCTCTTTTCAACTGCATGTAGCACAAGCAGTACTAATTATATTTTCATTAACCTCTGTGGCTAGCTCATGTTCTAATAATTTAGCCCTGTTATGGATTAATCCAATGTTTTACATGTTCAATAAAGTGAACACACAAACAAAAGCTATATAAATAAATCCTTGTGGCCAAATCATGGCTGCTCTAATGAAGAAATACTTGCAAAAGAGCCACTGCTTCTGGAATCTCCCAAGGTCTAGCCCATGCATCAGTCAGCTATATCTGGGCGCTTTGAGTGACTTATTCCCTAGTAACGGAGGCATTGTGTGGCCTAAATGCTAGATAAATCCAATTTATTTGCATAAACTACAATGTTAAGTGAGTCCTAAGCAAGTTGCCTTATAATGGTGAAGTCTGCATTCACACTTCAGGAGAAGTTAATGCCACAGTTTTAAGAACTAACTACTAGTAAACATGTCTCCTAAATACATTTGGCAGACTGTGTATCTGGGAGGTATATCCACATTGTATTCTGATCCCTTCTACTCAGCCCCATCTCCACTGAGTTACTCCCAGATATCTCTGTTGCCAGAAGGAATAAGGGGTACATAGGACACATAGTAGAGCTGTCAGTAATAATGGGATTACTCAGTGTGACAGCCACCTCACACTCTCCGTTCCAAAGCAGAGTTTTAGTGCAACCGATGTTGAATGTTGTTTGTACAGTCAAAAGAGGAGTGGTGCCTGAATTCATCCCAGATTACGTAAATTTCCAAGAAACAGGTGCTATCACACAGCCGCTCTTCTCCTGTGCTGTGCTTTCACTCCTCTGCTGCAGTTACATGTCAGCTCCTTAATAACTGTGGGAGTTTTGCTTATTTGACTAAAAATTAAATTTATTCAATTTCAAATGAGTAAGGCAACAGATGCATTCCCTGGTCGTGATGAATCTGGGATATGAAAATAAATTGACATGGGAACCATGATAGCTAAACTGATATGGAATTTAGAATTAATGTTTGTTATGAGAGAAGCACTGAATGCTTTATGTTATTTGTATTTTTAATTCAGTGCTAATGTCAAACATTGTCAAATATTTGATTGCAATATATGTTCACTGAAATAAAATATAGCGAAATACTGATTGCAAACAGAATTAGAAGACGTATTTTGAAGACAGTTTTGCAAACTAATTTTCTATCTGATGAGATATAGGGGAAGAATTCTCTAATTGCAATTGGGTTTCGTAAAACAGCAACTTCTCTTACTCTTGTAATAGGTGGAGTAAGTTTTTCATGGAGCTATTTCTGTGCTCACAGAAAACCCAGAGACACCTTTATGGTACAGCTCATGTAGCCTGCTTTAGCCATTTACTTTAAGAACTGTTCTTTGCTAGCACTTTTTGTCCACCAGCTTTAAAAATATTATAGGCTATTAATCTGATTAGCTGAGAGCTGAATTTTTGAAGGTGATATAAATCTCATCACGCTATCTATTAAAATTACTAAAATATTGTTAAAGTTTAATCATTAAAATTTTTTAATTTGCTTTTTTTAAATACACATAAATTTGGTAGGTTGAACTAGTCCTATGTACTTTAAAGCATAGAGAAAATATCAGCATCTGTTACTCATCTCAAGAAAGAGACTATTCCAGGCTAATTCATTATTTCTTCATTTGTTTCACCTGAAGACCTAAAGGAGTTACTTCTTATCTTCTACTGCCCAGTAACCTCATCATGCCCTTATCAGTTCCCTGAAGGAGTAAATTCCCTGAGATTTGAAACAACTGGATATCTACAATAGCATGTAAACCTAGGCTACAGACACAATAAAATGGTTGCTCAAGCTCTTCTCTGGTTTTATTCTAGCTCTGTGTCTACTCTCTGCTTTGTACTTTCACCAGGTGCTTGCAAAGACTTTACCCTTTCCAGTCTGCTTCTGCTCCTGCCTGAGATTTCATGAGTTCCTCTTTAATTAATTTTGAGGGATCTGTTTCTATGCTAATACTAAACTTATATAATGCTTACGTACTGTCTAGCAGACCAAAGCAATCAGGAACAACATGATTTCTCAATTAAAAAGGTACAGTATCATAATTTCTTGTGTGATGAACGGGGCAAAGGACGTGTGGTTAAATCCATGACATGAATGTTACAAATTCTTTCACCCTACTAACTCATTTCTGCAGGTTATCAGGCAAAATAACCCTCCAAAAGCCCTCTTTTTGATACAGTGAATCACAAAGAAATTAGACTGAGAAATATCTTAATACTTCTTAATATTGATCCAAGGACTTATTAGAACACTGCAAGTGACAGCTCCAGCAAGCAGGTGACTTAACTTCCTTCTAGTTCTACTGAAAGGAGAGCAGTGTAAAAAAAGGACATGCTTAAATCTATATTTAAATTGAAAACTAAGATATGCATTTAATCTATGGATGGATGTGCAGTCTGTATAAAAGTGACGTTCATACAAATTTTCTTTGACCGTCCCAAAGTTTTGTAAATTTGATATTAGAAGCTTTATCAGTTTGATATTAGAAGTTTTATCATTGTTGCAATTTCTAAGACCCAAATAGTCTGCCAGACTCAGCTGCTTTTCCAGGTTGCTAATTCTTTTTGATATGAAATTACTGTTCAATCTAGATTATCAGTAATTCAGCTCACGTACCGCAGGCAAGTCCATCTGTTTCTAGAAGACAAAAAAGTGCAGATGTCAGTAAAACATAGTGATAGAAGAACCGTTACATGATGTCACACCAAAGGTACATTTCAGCTAACATAAACTGTTTAATCACACCAATATTCAGAGCTTCCTTTCTGCTGCTCTCTGACATGCCAACTGAATCCAGTGTGAAAATGGGCTTACTGGAAGTGTAAGCACAATCTTTATATCATTTTGATTATACCTTCCAAGCTCTCTATTATTCTTGGAGTATATATTATTTTTGGAAGAGCTGCTCCAATTTCTCCATTTCTTTGCTTTTCTTTGATGTTTTTGTTTTTTTTTTGTGGGGGTATTGCTTGTATCTTTCATTGCCTGGGCTTTCTCCAAATTTTATTACTATCTCTGTTGAAATCTAGCTACTGTGCACACTATCTAAAGTTTTATTTTTCCTAACTGCATTCCTTAACCAGAATTTGCACTTTGGTTGAGGTTGGAACAAAGGATTTCTGATAAAAAAAAAACCCAAACAAGCAAACAAACAAAAAATAACCCCACCAAGCAAATCCCAAAAAAACACAACCTAACAAAAGCAATTAACAGAATGAAATATCTTTGAATACTTGGATAGGTCCAGTGCAGCAGTCCTTTATTTATAGGGATACTGCAACAAATTGATCTTCTGGTTGCTAAACTTGACTAGGCAAAACAGGAACAATTCCATTTCTGCCACCTACTGGTAGTAGAGAGATGCCCTACCAGCTACCATGTCTGAATAACATTTCTTAGCAGTCACATTCACTGTAACATGAACACATATACTGTTTTAACATCCTAATTTTTTTTCTGATGTCCTCAAAGTAAACAAATCCAACTTTGGAGTAACAGTGCTAAAAATATTCCAGCAGACAGAATAGTGTGTTGAGCCAACATATTTGGATAAAGTTGAAATTGCTTCTGCAATGGAAAGTTATTAACAATCCAGAACTAAATAAATGAAGCATAAGTGCTTTTTGACAGAGTTGGAAGGGACCTCTAGAGATCATCCAGTCCAACTCCCCTGCTAAGCAGGATTGCCTAGAGCACATCACTCAGGACTGCATCAAGGCGAGTCTTGAAAATCTCCAGAGAAGGGGACTCCACGACCTCTCTCGGCAGCCTGTTCCAGGGATCTGTCACCTTCACCATAAAGAAGTTTTTCCTCATATTTGAGTGGAACTTCCTATGTTCCAGCTTATGTCCGTTACCCCTCGTCCTATCGCTGGAAGCCACTGAAAAGAGTCCAGCTCCATCATCTTTCAACCCACCCTTTAGGAACTTGTAAACATAGATGAGGTCTCCCCTCAGTCATCTCTCCTTGAGGCTAAACAGCCCCAGCTCTTTGAGCCTTTCCTCGTAAAATGCTTTCACTGGGCGTTTTCCATGATTTAAAATTTTAAATCCTGAGGTGTTCATTTTGGTGTTCAGAACTATGTTCTTCATTCTGGTGTTCCAGACATGAATGTTATGGAGACATAGAATGAGTAAGTGATTAAATCTTCTTATAGGCCATTCAAATAGTTCTGGTGGTAGTTCACGCAGAACCTCTAGTTTCTTTTAGCATGTTTTGCTCCTAGTGATTTTTTTAGTTTCCAGTTGATATTATTTGTTGCAGGCTCACTAATGGATTATTTCATTTCACCTGATTCCACTTATCAATCACATATTTATACATATGCCTAGATCCCATAATGTCATCTGCCTAATCTAAACCAAGACAATACCTTAAGAGAAATATACTGTTCTGTATCATGTGTGAATATCGTCAATACCCTGACATCTCAACTGTGATTGGGTGTCTGTGATTAAATTAGTGAATTGAAACCTAGATTTTTACTTTCTGTCACAGGAGCTTAGACACCTACCTCACGTGTTGCTATCTGAACTTATGTATTTATATTTTTGAGCCAGATCACGCCTTTAATTTACTCTCTGAAATTTTAAACTACGTAGCTACACAGATTGCTTTGTGTTTCAACACTTGCTTTAACCTAGCACTTACTGAAGCCAGAATATGTGCAGGTATTGAAACAACTCCTATTTTCCCTTTCATTTACAATATATGAATCTGATTATGATTTCTTTTTCACTGCAGTCCTGTAGATAAGTGACTTCCTATTGAGTTACTCATAATTTGCATTGTGAAAGCAAAAAGATCTTAATTGCTTAGATAGCATGAGACAGTACCTTATTTCAATGACAATTTTACTGCTGGGGTTTGGTTTTGTGTTTTTTTCATTACAGCTAACTTTTTTTTGCCACAAAATTATCACTTTGTCTTAGCAGCAGAAGCCTTCCTTTTAGCTGCTACACATTAAAGTGAGCATATTGCCACTTTTCCCCTTTTTTTTCTGGACAAACTGAAAAATATTTTACTTTCTCATTATGTACACTGTGTTCATATCATTTATGCACATGTTAATCTTCCTGCTTCTGCTGTTGAATTATATAGATGTCGGAGTCTTCACAGTTAATTAGGATTTTCTCTCTTGTAGCGTCATGGTCAAATTTACCAAAAACAGATTGACAGATGGCCATTCCCCTCCAAAAAAAAGGACAGGAGAGGAAGAGATAAGGAGATTTAGAAGTTTAGAATGAACTAAACTACTTTAATGAAGAAATGTAATATTAAAATCAAAAAGAAGAAAATAACGAAATAGGTACAATATATATAAAACCGTATAAATTCCCAGGATGATGTCACCGGCAGGCACTGGGGAAGTCCCAGACTGGACTCAGCGACGGATGGGAACTGGATTCCAGCTCTGGAGTCAGGAACACACGGATCAGGATCAAAGGCAGATAAACAGACAGAGTCCTCTTCGGATGTCAGCCATTGAAGAAAGAGAGTTGACCCTTTGATCCCTCAGCTTTTATACTGAGCATGGGGCAGATGGGACAGAATACCCCAGTTGATCAGTTTTGGGTCACCTGTCTTGTCCAGTCCTTCCCACTGGTGTGACCCTTCTACACTTTTCCATTTCCAACCCTCTAATGGGGCAGATAACAAAATTGGCTGACCTTGTTATAGTAATAAGTATAAGCAAGAGCCTCTCTGCACACCATTGCTTGGTATGTAGCACAAACATTGGTCTTATCACTCTGAGAACAAGCAGTTTTCTCCACAATATGCCATTAGTTTCAGAGAGTTAGAAGAGGCCTAGCTAAGACGTAAAATTACTGAACAGAAAGTTGGTTCTGTTTTACTTCAAATCAGGACATGTAAAAACACAGTAATATCTGTGAAAGATTCTAAAGCTGTGTGAAACCAGCAAGTGTATTTCTATTCAACATGAACTGCGCAGAGTAAGAGAAAATTTCTAAACGCTAGAGCTCTGTCCCACTTCTAAAACATTTATTTTTCGAAGTAACTTCAAAAAATGCCTTATCCTAGTAGCACAGCTAAAGAACTTTGAACAGTGATATGATTTGCTCAATTACTGTTGTTGTACATACAAATGAAACTATTTCACACATAATTACAGTAAGAAACTTTACAAGATATGAGCTAGACAGACACTTTTTTGAGATAGACAGACATTCTAGCTGAGAACGTCTAATTGTTAACATTGAGTGCTTAAGGTTCCAAAGAAATCCAAATAAGAAATAAGGAATATTGATTCTTCTAAAAGTTACTAATTTTCATAAGGAGACTCTCAGGGCTCACCAGCCAGAAAATTACTTCAAAACTGTAGCATAAATAGACCACAAACAGTAACGCTCTGCATGTAGATGACTTTAGTCAACTCCTGAACTATCCTCTATTGAGCAGAGAAGCTAAATCATCCTCTATTCATTCACTACTTCTCTCTAATGAGATTGTCAAAAATACCATTAATTGTTATGGTGCTGCTTATGTTTTGGGAAATTAGACTAAGACTACCTGCACTTGGTGGCTATCAAATGGCAATGACAGTATTGAGAGAAAGTACCTTAACTCTTGTATTTCTTGAAAATTGCAAGCTTAACATTTAGCTACTGTGTTTACTACAGCACAAAGAACAAAGAGTGTGAATAAATTTTCCTCTGCAGACTGCCAATATACATACCGCTTTCTTACAAACACACCTTAGAAAACCTTTAAGGATTAGATTTAATTCTTTAATCTTGGTATCTCAAGATGTTTAGATGTTTTTTTTGTCACATTTAAATCCTTATTTGCGGTGTTAAATTTTATACACTGGAATAACAGCAAAAGAATCCCAAAGACATTTGTATTATGTTCTGGGTAGGAGGACGTAGTAGATATTCAGTCCAACAAACCACTGATCTAAAAAGCTTCCAATAAACCGAGAAAATCAGAAGAACATGACTGTCTCATTTTAATTTATAAGTGTTTTCCTCAGAAACCATTGAAAAATCAGATAGAGAGGGGAAAACTCAGAACAGTTCTTCCTCTGTTTTACTCTCTTTTGTTTTCCAAGCTTTTCTATTCTAGAAAAAGCTGAGAAAATCCCCAAAGAATTCTTGGAAATACCGGCATTTCCTAAGCACTGTTAAAGATAGACTGTCTTCTAATGTTTCTGTCCTGTCAGGGAGAAATATTTACTTTGTGAGAGGATGAGGTGGGAGTATTAAGTTTTACACCAAATTTTAACTCTGGGAGAAAACAATTGCTGACACCTGACTTACTTTTATTGAGATGCTACTACTAGTACTAGAGAGAAAAGAAAAAGAAGGAAAAAAACCAAAACAAAACCACCACTGACAAAAATACAGTAAATACTAAGTGAAGTGTTACCAAACAATGAAATTGAAATTATGAAGTTCCATGAGGCATTTTAAGGCATGGAGCTTCACTATGCATAATTTTAACATTAAATGACTCCTGGACATTTAGATCTTGCATATAAATGATTACCAATAATTACTAATCATATCTGTGTTGGAAACAGGATTTTTGTGCATGTTTGCAAACTGCTTGTAATGAGCAGACAGCTTCTACTTGACTTGAGAAGGAAATTGCAGAATGCAAAAGATCTGATGAAGTGGATTATTTCCAATTATTTTCCTTTGATCAGATTTTAGTTTGGAATTAAGCTAATACCCTTTTTCTAATTTTTAGGTGATTGTCAGCAAGTATAAATTCTTGCATCTATCCCCAGCATTCATAATTTTTTTCAAAAAATAGCTATTTTTAATGTTTTAATCTCCTCTGATAAATCCTTCATCACATATGCTGTTCTTTGAATTCCACCAATTTCCTTATATTCTTGAGCAAAAAGGAGCTTAAAAGAGCTGATAGTAAAGTCCTTGTGAAGTCTATTGACAGTTAGGTTCTGATCCAAACCCCACTGCAGATGAAAATCACTTCACTGTGACTTCAATGATGATATCAAATGGGGCTATGGCTTCCTTAAGCTTTCTTAAAAGCTATTTCTTGTATTCACCAGAATTACCTTATTTCACCATTGTTCACTCACATGAAGCCTTTTAGATAATTGTAATCCCTCTATCATTTGTGAATCTGTCTTACATTTTCTGATCTGTACAATTGTTTTATCTTTTACCAGAAGTATTGATTTCTGGTGCATTTTTTTTTAATAAAATCCCACTTAATTTCATGTTTTATCAAATTCAGTATCAGGATAAGGAGAGATATTATAATGAAGTCCCTTAAACTGAATTTAATGATGTGTTTACCTCTTCAGAAAGGGTGAGTGAGAGAAAGACAGAGTGAGGGAGAGACATATAGCTGTATTGATTCTTACTTCTCACCGGCATTGTAAACATAACATTACAAATTAAATTTATGTTTAAAATTATATGTATCTATAAGTTCAAATTGTGAAAATTAGCAGAATTCTTTAAAGTTTTTAGACAATTTTTTATTATATATCCTTTTTGAAAACAGACTGAAAAGCAATCTCTGAAATTGTATAAGATCTATTATAATTTAACAAAGGTGGTTTCTTTCTTACATATTTCCTACTCAATACTTTAATATGGACAAAAGGATATATCTATTTGACCTAATGTCAGAGAGAGGGAAAAAAAGCCTGAGAAAGTTGAAATGTTTTCTGGTACTAAAACTCCAAAGCTTCAGGAAGTTTCTTTATTGCTTAGTACTGTATGTTCTAATCAAGCATAAAACAGGAAAGTGACTACTATCAAAGGACCCATAAAAAGAGTTTATGATGTTTCAGATTCAGACAACATAAAAAAGGACATATTCAAATTAGAAACACTATTATAAAGTGTGATTCTATAAGGAATCTCCATAACAGACTTAATAATGTGATTAAAGAGACAAAGTAATAGCAATATACACAAGTACTAATTAGAACATTGAAACTATTACGCCTCATGTGGGAGACAGGCAATAAAATTCAAAGAATATTTGTAAGAAACACTATCAGACTAGCTTTTAAGTTTCCTACTGCCTCAGGCTGATTATGTGAACTTGTGGCATGTGTCGAAAATGTTTAAGCCAATCCAGTTGGCCTGGTAATGCTCCCTTCTCTCAGTGCATTTTGCATCGTTATATTAAGATATGGTTTGCCTAAACTACTTTTCACAATGGGCTTATTTGGTGTTGTTAAAAGATTCAAAATGTATTGCTTTTTTATTCAAGAAAGATATATTGCTTTAGTAATATCATTCAATTTCTTAAAAAATTATTTGCTTTCCTTTTTGCTCTTGAACATATTACAGCTTTGGATACCTGAGATAAAATAACTTAACTGTGAAAGGAAATACTTGAACAAATATTTAAAATATTAAATGTTAGGTGAAATATCTAATAGTTAGAAAGTCTCACTGGATTTTGATTTGGATCAATATAGCAAATAACTGAATAGAAATAAATCTTAAAAAGGTAAAGAACTCATCCTTTCTACTTCTAAAACCCATAAGAGTGTTTCACATAGAAAATGTAAAGCAATGCCCAGAACATTCAAAACCATACATTCCGTTTTTTGTAAACAGTTACTACTAGTTAAATGTGCTTTTATTTCAGTGAGTGTATGTATTACCACTAAATTCACCAAGAACAAAGTGAAGTCTGCATTGAAGACTTCGTAATATATTAACAGTAAGCTTCTCAACCTGAATATAATGAACTAATATATTTCAAAAGTGCTGAATGCCCAACATTTCACTTCACAAGTGTCTTCCTCTGAGCATATTAATCTGTATTTATAGTATATCAGGATATAACTGACTAAAGCAGATTTCTGTATATAATACCACACATTTGAAAACACAGGTACTTAAAGAGTACTTGAACAGAGAAACAGAGTGATCATGTTCTTCTATGCTATTGCTATACACTTTTTAATTGAGCTCAATCCTTGTTTACCTTTCATAATATGTAGGGAAATTTTCTATTTGTAAGTGTCTATAGTATTTATTTTAACACTAAATTACTTGAATTTGTATAACACTTCACCATGAGCTTCTTTTCCTTCCTTTCACTTCCTTTTCTTTTCGCATTTTTCATGGAATCATGGAATCGTCACATTTGAAAGAGACCTCTAGAGATCATCTAGTCCAACTCCCCTGCTAGAGCAGGATTGCTCCATGACTCAGGACCACACCCAGGCAGGTCTTGAAAATCTTCAGAGAAGGAGACTCCACAACCTCCCTGTGCAGCCTGTTCCACTGCTCAGGTTGTAACTAGCTTGAACTCTTGATGCATAGTCTCTTCTACAGTTCTGGAAAATAATATTTCAAAAGACTTTGAAGTCCTTTAAAGCAGAGACCACATTCAATCACAGCTTCTTTGGGATTAATATTATCTTGCCCATTTGATTTCAAATACTTCCTTCATGAACCAGTTCTTCAACTATAATATCCGCCTGAAATTGCAGCCAAACACTGAATGTTGGTGTGTTGGGTTTTTTCCAAGTGGTTTATTCATTCAGGAAGAGAAAAAAAAATTAAAAGGCAATGGCTACTCAATCAAGTTGTTAGGAAAAATGGTCCAAATTACATTAATTCAGCATTTAGCAGAAAATTAGAATAACTCATAGAAACACATTCCTTCTACTTCACCTTCTGTTAAAAACAACTCTTACAATATTCTAGTCATGACTGAATGAAACATGAGCCCCCACAGATATTCAAAACACATTTTATCTTTTGTACAAGCTGTTAGTGACTAGAAGAACTGACTTGACTACAGCCCCATAGTCTCAGGCCAAGTGAATTATATTCACTTTAGAATTTGCACACTCACAAAATGTCATAATCTATGCCAAACAGGTTACTTTCATATATTAAATAGTATTTTATTGATCAGCTGACAATTACTGTTTAAACTGCCACTTTCCACAGCACCACTAAATTTGACTCAGTTCTAAGGAAGATGATGCCTTTTACTCTAAAATGTATTTCCCCAATTATTTTTAAACTACTTCTACTAAACTAATGTTAAAAGGTTTAATAAATCTCATTCCCCTATCAGAAACATTAGCACCAGCCATTGTGCATGTTTATTTTAACCCTCTAAAGCTTTCCTGCACAGTACTTCTGCTCAATTTTTTCCTCCACCATTCATTATTAAAATAAATTGCTCTGGTATTCAGCTCAGCTGCAGGCAAAATACTTCCATTCCAGGTGCCTATCAACTTTTTAAATCAATTAAGTTAATTGACAGCAGCTTTAACAATTTTCTTAATTATGACTGCAAACAGTTTTTTAAAACAAGTCCTCCTTCCACCCCCCAAAAAATCCCCCCCCAAATCCCCAAAACTTTAGTTAACAAAACTAACAAAATAGTAATAAAATTTCACAGAACAGACCCTTTCCCTGAGAACTCTCATTGCTAAATAGGCTCTAAGGAGGAAATCTATAGAGAAGGAAATCTGATGACAGAACAATTCTCTGTTTGGAATCACTTTGGAGCATTTTATCAGTTCATTTTAAAGCTGAAAACCATGTTTGAATTAGAATCAGCACAAACTACATTAACGATGATTCAGTAAATGGCATTCTTCCTCCTGAGTAATTTCAGAGCTGGGATAATGTTAAAGAGTAATGATGTCCATCCTAAGCACAGAGGAAACAATGCTTTGCAAATTGTAAAAGGATTCTTCATGTGGTATACCTGTTCCTTGTGTCAGTATTTCCATCTTTGCTTTTCTCCAGGTTTTTCAGCATGTCCCATTCCAGTATATTGCAAGACTCTGTAACATAGTCTTTTCTGCTGAATGGCCATACCAGACTGTGTAAGAGTAATAGAATTTCTGTTTTGTTTTGTTTGTTTTTTCAATTTGGCTAGAATGTGTTTGAGCAAAGTACTGCAGTATTCTGGTGTAATCAAGACTAGCAGGAATCAAAAAATATAAATTTCCATTCTGTGAAAAATTTTAATATAGGAAGAACATCTGGATGAACATTTCCTTCAAATTTTTTCTAGTTCAGATTAGAAACATCCTTTTTTTCTGAAGTGAAACTCAATGTTTTTCTTTCAGTTTGAGCCAGTTAAGCTTTTATTTTCAATATGATCATTTTAATTCATGCAGTTTTATATCTGAAGTGAAGTTCGAATATTATAGTAGTAAAACCAGTATTAGATTTTAGGAACATAATATCAAACATAATGTATACATACATCATCATTATGAAATAAATAAAAATGGAACTGTCAAAATGAAGCATTTTGGCTTGATCAAAGCATCATATCTTGACTTTGCATTGCAAAAATTCCTCTAAATTAACGACCCCCTGCAGATTATTTAGATCACACTGAAACTGAATTTCTTGATGGAGGATTTCCATCAAAAACATTTTCAGGCAGGGCTAGCAAAGAGGCAGGCTGGCTAAGAGTCACAAAGAGCTGGGGACTGTTCTTACTTTTATTCCTTTCCTCCTAGCAGGCTCAGGCAGAACCATAACAAGCTAACAATAGGGTGACTTAGACATATTTCTGTAGTATGCACTGCTCCAAGCAAATTTAATGCTTATGTAATCTAACTCAGCAAGACGAGAATTTTGATTTTCCATTCCTTACATGAATCACAACAGGAAAGAATTCCCTTAAATAAGGTAGTTTTCAATTAGATCACTAAGAACCCTTAGTGTGGTCTGCTGCATATAGAGATACTGTGATTTGAAAAGACAATGAGAATATTCATGTCTATAAGTATTTGTTGGGGTGGTACTTATAAGAGTAAGGAATGTATGGTAGAGTCATAAACCTGTGCTTATATGTTTTTCAGAGAAATATCACCTATGCATTCTTACTTAGCTTTCATCCAGTAATAATACAGAGCTGTCGTACTGATGGAGAACACATGACAGTTAAAGCATACATATTGGTTATCATTAAAAGTTGATGGGACAGTTTTGCAGAAAATAACTCATTGATCATAGCTATGTCTAAAGTCATTATCCATTCCCGACAATTTTATGAGAAAAATTACAATGATTTATTTTACAAAAATCTATGGAATATTTCCAAGAATTTCACATAAGTATATTTAAGGAAAGGCTTATGAGGAAAGCTTATATTATGAAACAAAGGTTAGGTAATTACAGCAACACAAGAATTACCTCTGCATTTTGCAAAAAAGAGAACAAAGTACATCAAAAATGATTGGGAATTTGCTTGTTTACTTGTTCTTCAAACCTTATTTCATTTTTTACAGACTTTGGTCAAGCATACTTTATAGAATCATAGAATCATAGAATAGAATCATAGAATCGTGTAGGTTGGAAGAGACCATTGGGATCATCAAGTCCAACCATCTACCCTACTCTACAAAGTCCTCCCCTACACCATATCCCTCAGCACCGCATCTAATCGTCTCTTAAATACATCCACGGATGGTGACTCAACCACCTCCCTGGGCAGCCTATTCCAATGCCCGACCACTCTTTCTGTGAAGAATTCTTTCCTAATGTTCAGTCTAAACCTACCCTGTTGGAGCTTGAAGCCATTCCCTCTCGTTCTGTCATAAATTACCTGTGAGAAGAGACCAGCGCCAACCTCTCTACAGTGTCCTTTCAAGTAGTTGTAGAGAGTGATGAGGTCTCCCCTCAGCCTCCTCTTCCTCATACTAAACAGTCCCAGCTCCTTCAGCCTCTCTTCATATGAT
>JAHREE010000279.1:26071196-26188526 GCA_033628505.1 Tringa tobata | reverse complement strand
ACCTCACCCCATATTCAGTCATGCCTTTCTTTTTTTATTTCCAGAGAAGAGAGGATTTGATCTGACAGATTCCACAATTCGAGTTCCTGCTGAGTTGAAAAGGAATTTTATACGCAGAGAGTCTACAACTGAAGCCACATGTTCCTGGGGACTGTGATCTACATAAAAGGATGGGAAGACAACAGCAGCCAATATTTTAAAGGAGACATGGCATATATTAAATACTGAGTATTTCGAACTACGTGCATTAATCATTCATCGCTCCTGCCTCTAGGTGTCCAAATCTTAGCCATCTAGTCTTGGCTTCTCATCTAAATTTCTTCTGCTTGGGGAAAGAAAAAAAATAATCTCCAGATACAGATTGATTCCCTTCTAAAATGGCTTTAGAAAAGCTAGTATAATAGCAAACTCTGAGAGTGTAGTTCCATGCTATATTATTTTTCTAATACCGCAGTTGACCTACAAGGTTACCACACTCATACAGTTGTTCCTGGTTCCGCGCAGTCATTTATAGTCATCAGAGTTGTGTTCAGTTAACTTTTTAGGGGAGGACTCCAGAGGAAGGCTTGCTTTTGTTTATAACTTTCATCATTCCTACTCCAGTTTACATCATGCTCAGACAAAGAATTAATTCCGCTGAAGCTGTGAATCATAGTAGAAATGCCAGGACCATCCAAAAATTCTGGGCAACCTCCTAAGCTGCCTTTGTCACTAGAGAAAATCCAGAGTTGAAATACGACTTGGTACATGTGAAGCACACATTGCCATGGCTGTCCATGTCACAGAAATTTATTTAGAAAATTTTTCTCTTCAAAGACTATGAAGAAGTGACCACCTGTGGTTTTGTCACTATGATTATTGCTATTGTCAATAGGGTTAATAAAGAAAGTACAGAACAAACACAGTGTACTTTAAGCAGAACTTTTGATCAGGTTAGTCTATAAACTTTATTTTTCCTGCTACTTCAGTCATGTACAATAACAGAAGTATTTAGTAAATATGAAAGAAAAAACCTGCCATTGTTAATTATACTGTGAATTGAGTGTGACAGAACTATCTTACTGTTTCTGAAAAATCTAAAATTGGGCCACTGTTTAACTAGAAAATCATTTCCTCCAAATTGAGTCCTACTTTACACTCCTGCTCACTGCTATGACAAAATCCATCACTGACAGTGACTGCCACTCTTCTTCAGTTCCAAGGAATGATAGTATAGCCCATTCTTTTTATTACAGCTCTGCAATAAAGCACTCTCATTTTTTAAACACTTTCATTCCCACCAATGTGTTTTTTCCAAATTTTTTTATTACGTTTGCATCATAGAAGCATGACAAATTCTAAATAACATGTATGTTTCAATGTATGTATCAATGTATGTTTTGCAAATGCTTGACATTTAGTGATCTAAAAGATTTTCTGCTTTCAGCTGCATTACAGACTGTTCTAAAAAAGCTGGTCAGCTGTGGCATTTGGCTCTTCATTAAGCAGTCACTGAGTTTCTTCAGGTTGAAAATCCCACCCCCTGTCTTTTTCACAGCATCTGCTCTATAGTAGAATCACTCAACAATTTCTTACAGATACTTTTTTTTTTTTTTTTAATTTATCAGGTTTATTTGTATAATATGAGTCAATTAAATTTGCGTAGAGCAGATCTCCACTATTGGGATTCTCTTCTCTGAGTCTTTCAATTTCCCTATAGGGTTTTAATACCTGATGATGATTGTTTTTTGTAATTAAGATTTAAGTACCCAATCCCCCAAGACTTGTCATACAGAGAGCTGCCACTCAAGCGTTCAGCAACCCTTTCAGGCGCACCCTCTCTTTGTCACACTCTTTTTCTAGCAACCGAGAGTTTCGAAGAAAGCCTTTTGTTGAGCAGTGCTGTATTTCATCCCACATATTTTGCTAATCCACACCATACCCTAGCTCCAGTTTACCTCAAACTACTAAAAGGGCAAAGTGATAACGTCTCTTTTAGCAGCTGCCAACAGCACGTCATGGGAATGAATAAGGCTTCCACTTGACTGTGTAAAATGAGAGACTGCTCTGTCAATTCCACAGCTTATTCATACTGTAAAAACTATTAAAAAAACCTAGTAACCTACAAATCAAAGTTATAGATGCAGATTTGGTTCTTGCGTAGGTCCACAATTCATATAACAAGAACCATGGGGCCAAAGCCAGAATGTTTGTGTTTGGGGTTTTTTTTCCCCCATTGTTTTAGTCAAGACATGAAGAGAGGCAGGGCAGATGCAGTCAACAGCAGCAATATGCAAAGCGAACTAGAGGTCAGTGAATCTGTATGAAATCCTGATCAGTGATGTCAATCATGGTTTCATACCACGTAATTTTGCTTCTGACATGCCAAGTAACACTTAAATGCTAAAATAAGTTGTACAGAAAAGCACTTTGGTTGAAGTACTCTTTTAGCCCATAAAGAGAACAGAGGTCATCAGCACCCAGAAGTTGGGGCTTGGAATCATCCTTTCTTCCCTGAGATCCCCAGATGTGCCAAGAACATAAGCTACATCTTATTATCTAACATTGTGGCATAATAAAAATGTATCACTAAGAAAACTGATGACACTGAGGACCAAGTACCCACGCTGTATGTATCTTCAGAGGCTTTATTTTGAATTAGCTCTAAAATAGTCCTGCAGAATGAATATCCACTACTGTTTGGACCATGTTAGGTTAGTTTCTAGTGTGCAACCTTTAGTTTACTTTCACCAAAAAGGAAGCCAACCGTGTAGTCTGGTACTATATTGTGGTTTGAACCAGAACTATAAATATAAGATTCTTTTCAGAAGTGTACTCCTGATCAAAAGTGAAAAGCTAATGAAGGCACATCCATAGTAAAGGCGAGAGAGAACACATAGCAAGGGGAAAAAAAAAAAAAAAAGCGCTATATTTTTAAATCTCTTAAACTTGGATCCCTGCAGACGCTGTGGCTGTGTCATCACTATCAGCTTTTTAAAATCCCCAAATAGAGTATTAATAAAGAATTTCAAAGTAGCTAGATTGATTTAATATATCCCTTCCTGTTTTACTTTTAATTTACCATGCCACTAATCTATCAATCTAATCCTGCACTCATAATTATTTGTTGACTTTAGTAGAGAGAATTAATTCTTTACATCTTTCAGGCTCTTTAAATGATAATATATTTCAAATTTAAAATTACCATCAGGGTAGCAGGGCTCCAGGGGAATGCATGAAAACACCTCCTTTTGTTTGATAGAACCTTTAGACATATCACATGCTATTCATAATGAGTTGCCTTTATCCAGATTAGATTTAGAAAAACACTTTTTTTTTTTTTTTTGGTCACAGATTTTGCAAACAGAGGGTATCTAATTAGAAACAAGTTACATATTCAGCACTTAGTGTCAGTGCTTTAGTAGCAATGTGATAAAAAACCTAAGAATAACCCAGGGGAGATCCAGAGAATCTGTGCCAACAGTGTTCGTGGCTTCACAAAGCACTCAGTCACAAACTGTCAAAGAGAAAAAAAATGTATGTAAGTTTGTGTATAATATATTTTGTTGAAAATATGCTAAATAGCATAGCCTATGATTTATCTTAATTGTCACTCTCTTCAATGGAGTGTGTCATTGATCTTACTTTTCTTCCCAATGTGTATAACTTGTCTTTGTTATTTCATTGTGAATTAGTTGCTGGCTTAGTCCTAAATTCAGTCCTGAGCTATTGTTAACGCTGTTTACATGTTCATTTTATATAATGTACAAAGCAGACAAATCAGAACTCTGGATAAAAATCCTTGTTTTTAAATAAATGTAGTATTCCTTCAACTACCTGCACCATGTTGTTCAAGGAACTACCCTATCTAAATTCTTGAAATCAAAATGATTCATTTCAGACAGCCTTTAATTTACATAAGGCTGTCCACTGAAGCAGCAAGAATGGAATTCTTCTCACCTAACTTTGAATGTTTGTGTATAACTGAACTGTCTTCTTCTCTTACACAGCCTTTAGAGACTTTTTCTGGTTGTTCCTGTCATGAATGACTATCCTAGCAAAAAGATGAACTGCACTCATTAATCTACATGCAGTTATATGGAAAGTAGCTATAAAGAAAAAGATCTCATGTCTAACTGGAGATTTCTAAATTTAGGACAAATGAAAACTAGACAAAAATCTGTCTCTGAAGTGCAGCTGCTGCAGCAGTAAGGCTTTGAGTTACAGCAAGATCACAACAAACTCTTCAGCATTCTAAATGTGATTCAATGTCAATGTAATCAAAAATTCTTTGGTTGTTTATTTAAAAAAGGAAAAAGTTGACATGATTTTCCATGAAATTACATGTTTTATTGGTTCGGGTTTAGGGTTAGTCTTCTTGAAGAATTAAATTCATCTAGGTGATGACTTGAGTCAAGACAAGTCCTAAAATCAGAACATTTGAAAGCAATAGTGGGTATGGAAAAAAAAAGAAAATCAAGAAAAATAAATCTTTATGTTAACTAATTCATGGCAACTTATTTTATTTTTAATTACTTAAAACTTTATTACTCCACATGACTATATTTTTCATTTATTTCTCATTGTTTAAAAGTATAACGTAAAATACATATTTACCATACATAGCCCAAAGCACACAGACTTTGTATTTGTGCATAGGTATTTTACAAGCATTGATAAGGACAGAAATCTTATATTCAAGATATCTTCCTGAGAAAAAGGAACATTTTTCTCTTTTAAGTATTACATAAGATAACCTGTGCTTATTTCAAAGTTAAAACTAGTGATGTTTGCATATTTCTTACTAAAAATAAAACAAACAAACAAAAAAAAACAGAAAGAAAATTAACTTATTAGATCTTTTGTTTATCTGGAGTTTAAAATAATTTAGCAGTTTATACCAGATTAGATGTATCAACTGCTTAATCCTGTGTAACACTGTCTGTTACACATTTGAAAATGAATGTATCACTAAGCCTGTTTCACATCACCTGCTTGTGCATTTCAGGTGATGGAATGGCAAAACAGTGAATGGCAACATACAAAACACATTCAGCGACTTGCAAGAGATCAAAATAAAAGCCTCTAGTACAATTTTGTGTGTGTGTGTGTGTCAAAACCGCCTTTAATGTGGAATAGACATCTTTTATTGTATAGCCTGTATGGTTTTGGTTTGTTAGGGTCTTTTTTTCCCCTCTACAGATGGTCTTTATGGAAATATGGTAAGACCCTAAATATATGATGCATAAAGTTAACACTCAGTTCCTACAACTTCATTTCCAGTCTTCTGTAGATCCACAGAAGAGTAAAAAGTAATGAAACAGGAAAGCCCTTTAAATTAAAACCATTGCTGTTTTGTAACTTAACATATATTTTCACCTCAATGTAATTCCACCATGTGAAACATAACAAAGAGCTATAACTAAAAATTCCAACCTCATATAACAGTGTTATGAGAAAATATTTGTGTTTTCTCTTAGGCAATCCAGAACTAATTCTCGCAATGAAGGTCTTGCTAAATTGGTACTGAAGTATATGAAAGACAAAAACTTCACAATAGATAAAAGCACACCAAGAAATTTAATTTACAAAACATTTACCATAAATTAAACTAAACGCTAGAAGTGCTTAGGCAATACAATTTTCTTCAGGTAAAACATTCAGCCAGTTATTCATCTAACAAGCAGAGTTAATCTTAACAGATTTTAAAGATTAAGAAAGGTTTAAGAGGCAGTTCTAAAGGTTTAACAGGAAAAAGGTTATAAATGTNGTGATTTTCATTCTGTTGAAGTAAATATATTAACTCTAAAATCTTTGGGCTTCATTTTCTTCCAAAACCTGAGGAGGGAGAAATGGGAGATCGAACATGAACTGGTTTACTCCTCAGAAAAAGGAATATTAGAAGCTTTAATCTGTTTGTTCTCTTTACTCCTCCTTAGTTGTCCTTTTGAGAACTGTTAGAAACAAGACGCTGGGCTGGATAGATCTTTCTCTTTAATTACTATGATCATTCATATTTCTTTATATTACTACCACATTTTGGACTATAACACATGAAGCGAGGTTTTGTAGGGACAGACAATGTTTTTTGAGTAGCAGATGTAGAAATTTGAATAAACTTTGGCTACACAGGACCTTCTTCAGAAGCTTTGAAAAAGTTTTGAGTACTCAAAAGCTTCTTTAGAAGAAAACACTTCAAAGTAAATTTAATTTAAGAACAACTGTTTTAAGTTGAAATCAGACAAAACAGTGGTTAGTAGCTGAAACTGAGGGATAAATTAGGAAGGGAAGAGAGAGAAACTAGATGAAACATCAGTAAACTAGATGGAAATTATTCAAATATTCCTTTCCAAAATAAACTGTAGGGTCATTTGCCTCAGGTTAGGTATTTAGCTATTCTGATATCACATATAAGCACTTCTGGATGTCAATACACTGACCTGTGTTAGAATGAGATAGAAGTCCCTCTGTTTACATATACCTCATTTTTAGACTGGACATTGAAACTCCTTTTGTAAGTATGCACCTTAGTCAGTATTCTCAATTCCTCCCTTCACACAGCAGACATAAAAAAAAAAAGAACAGAGCCGCAAATAGTTTCCACATCCCATTAAGTTTCAACACCATTTGAAAAAGTTCTGTATTCAGAAAGTACAGAATTCTCCAAATGAAGTAAAAGATAGAAGATAATGCTTTTCTTGGGTCAGGATAGTCTCTGTTCCTAACATAAAGCAACTAATGAATAAAAATATTTAGGAAAACAAGATTAAGGTTTTTGCTCTACAGCAGTCAGTCTGAAAACTTGAACTTTGATATTATCAGTTCCAAGCAAGCTTCTGGGTTACTGGTTCCTGGAGAATGAGTACAGCTCTCTTTTGTAATACAATTCCCTGAAAGATCTTTTTTCTGGGAAATACATTTTGTATGTTTAAGTCAAAGACACTGTTAAAATAGAAGAGAGCTTCAAATTTGCTAGGGCTTTACAAAAGGGACAAAATAGCCTCATAAGTAGCAGGGCCCTGGCCAGGATCACCATACAGAGGTTCAGCTGCTGAAACTTCCTCCTCTAACCCTTATAAATCATTACAAGTTAGATATAAATTTTGCTGTCTGTAAATAGATGCTGGAGACTCTGACCTCTTTTTAGTACATGGAAGAACTCTGTAATAGCAATAATAATTCTTGCTTGTAATACTAGTGCAAAAATTATAGGCCATATTTTCATTCCAGGATATGAATGTTTTTGATGTCCCTGACAAAAGAAGTGTATAAAGATAATTTACTTCCTACATGAATAAAAAGTACTAATAGAGAGTATTTCGTTTCCTAGGCAGTACACTGGATGTCTTAGCTATCAAAAAACTGACCTAGTTGTTTGACATGCAAGTAGTGTTTTTCTGACAGTCACCATTTTATATAGAGAGACCTTGAACATTATTTGAATTATCCTTTGAAAATCCAATTTTGATAAAATTGGTATCATGCTCCAAAAATCTTTTTGTGGGTAAGAATAAGGAGTCTGGTTTCAAACAATTTCTCTGATAGAATATATTATTAGTTCTTATGAATCTGAAAAAAAAAAAAACCTGGAAAAAAATTCTCTCCCTCAACAACCCCCAACTCCCATTGAAAACTGTTTGAACCAAATAAGTAAATTCATTTTAAGAACATTTCAGATTCAACCTTAAAATTTTAAAAGTCTTAAAAGTCGTAGGAGCAATGTAGCTGGCAGGATTTTCATGAAAATGTTGGGGGGGAAAGTGTCAAAAAATACTCCTTTTCTCATAGTGATCTTCCCCAGTCCTTTCTCTCTTGAAAACATATGTAGATTTTGTACCTTCAATAGTATTCATGGGAGATGGCAGCAAATTTGTTGCCTTTGAGACATGTGATGTACATACTTCTAAGTCACCAAAGGCAAGGCCAAGAAATATAAACATGTAATTTCCCTCCCCCCATTACCCCTCCAGTCAGTTTAGCGAATACTTTGAGGAGAAAAGGTACTCAAGCATAATGGCAAATGATTCAGACGTTCTTAAACACTGGAGACTTACATTTAATTTCCAAAGTTTGTCACTCAGAAACTTTAATTACAATGTTAGGAAATTAGCACTTTGCATACTGTAACATAATTCCCCATAGCACTGTGAAACTATATCTTGCCATTGATCTGGTGTGCACATATAATGGTGGCAGAATATGTTATTAAATAAGAAGTGAATATTTAATTGTTTACAGAATGAATAGCACTTTTTAAATGCCACTAAAATATAAATAGTTATGATAAAAATGTGGTTAGAGAAGCAGTGGCTTAAAAAATACTTCAGTCTTGTTCAAAACAGGATGGACATAATTTTTCAGTAGTTTAGTATATCTATACACTTGTAGTGTGCTATGATATATTCTGCTACTCAGGAAAGCATTACATGGAATTGAAAAATAAAATATTTTTGGAAAATTAAAATAGATACAGTAAATATATCACTGAATACACGTTATTTAAATTAAATATTCTGCTATCAAGTTGTGAATCTAAGCTATTTTTTACACAATATTGAAGGCCTTCTTAATATTTTCTTAGCCTTGTGCAAACAGATAGAACTTACAACTGCTTCTAGTCAGATGGTGCAAGGTAGACAAGATCTAGTAATCTCCAAAGAAAACAGCAAAATGGAAGTATGCATTCATTAACACTACTCCTAAAATTCAAAGCACATCTGCAAAACTGTGGCATTATTGAACACTTCATTCTGAAATTCTGTGTTTTCTCTTTTTAGTCTTTTGTCCCTTTTCCTGAAAAAGGTAATAAAAAAGTGAGAGAGGCCAGACTACAGAAAAAGTGTAACAAACTTACTCACTGCAGTATTTAATGAGAAAATGACCAAACAGAAGGGGAGAGATGGTAATGAAACTGAAAACTATGAGAAAATGATGAAAGACGTTAAATGCTCTGACATTGTGTAATGACCGTGGGGAGTCAAAGATCTTACTGCTGGAAACACATACATCTGAACTATAGCAACACTTCCATACTGCTGCAATCCATTTCCTTCATATTGTTTCACTCTGCATGGGAGGAACTAGTTAAAACCTTTTTTTATGTTGTGTGAGGCATCGCATTAAAATACAATTATGTGTTTGTGAGTTCAATTTAAAATAAGACCTATAGTTTAATGCTGCCTGGAGCAGGCTGACAGACGTGAAGGTGGAGAATACATGGGAGGAAAGAGGAACACTACACACACACAGACAGAAACACTTGCACACAAGTATATTTGAAGTATGAACATTTATTTTTGATTCAAAACAGCTCTGCTACATTGCAGGTGACAAAAAGGGACTGTAGCGCTGGGCAAACACTTCATTATGGATTTTATTTCCTATGTTTTGTAATCTTTCCTATTGGCATCTTTGAATCTAGTTCTAATGACCTGAAATAAGAATAAGGTTCTTAAAAAAAAGTACAGCAATGAATGAAAGTTTCAGAATATAATTGATTCTTAACTTTGTCATATATCCATCCTGTGCCTCATGCTCCCCACCTGAAAATTAGTATCCTTGTTACTTCATTTTTTTTATTATTCTATTCTTATTCTTATTCCTATCCTTGTTATGTTTTAGCTAAAGTTTATTAGAATTGCATAGTATAGTTTTTGGAACGGAGAAAACAAAAGCTTTCCTTAGGAAGATCTATTGGAAAACATCAATATTGGAAAGTTCCAGTTTAACTAGTAAAGAATTCCAGGCCCTTTCCTGCATCCATTTTTGTTTCAGTTTTACTGATGGGAATAAATCCATTTCCTCCTCCTCTTCTTCAAAACTGACTATCTAGGAGTATTCAGAGATAAGTTACAACATGCTCTTTATATATATATATCTCCATTATACATGTGATAAACACATATGTGTAGTCATTAAACAAGAACAAATGCCAGATTCTGTACCTGGGATGGTATAATTCTGGATGTACATGTAGACTATAGGGTAAGATGCTGAAGTGCAGCACTGCAGAAAGGTAGCAAAGCGTTTTGGTTGATTGTAGGCTCAATATGAGTCAGCAACGTGTCCTCTCAGTCAAAAGGGACAACTGTATGCTGGGATGCATCAATCACAGCATAGACAACCAGTCAAAAGAAGTGATTGTCCCACTGTACTCAGCACAGGTGGCCTCACCTTGAGTTCTCTGTGCAGTTTTGGGCTCAGCAATGTAAGGATATAAAAATACTCCAATGTGTCCAAAGGAGGACAACATAGATGGTGAAAGGACCAGAGGACATGACTTATGAGGAGCAGCTGAGGAGTCTAGGTTTGTTCATCTTAGAGAAGAGGAGACTAAGGGGTGACCTCATTGCTATATAAAAACTTCTTAAGAGAGGGAGAAGGGAGGGAGGTGCTGATCACTTCTCTCTGGTGTCTGGTGATAGGACATAAGGGAATGGATTTAAATTGTATCAGGGGAAGTTCAGATTGGATATTAGGAAAAAATTCTTTGCTGAGAGTGTGGTCAAGCACTGGAGCTCCTCAGGGAAGTGGCCATGACCCCAAGTCTGTCAATGTTCAAGAAACATTTGGATAATGCTCTTAGATATATGGTTTAACTTTTAAGTTGCCCTGTGTGAAATCAGGAGTTGGAACTTGATTCTTGTAGATCACTTCCAACTCAGGATATTCCATGATTCTATGAAATATTGTTAGAAAAACATATTAGGGGAAATTGATCTAATAAATTTGATCTTGCAAAATGTGTCCAGTGTTTATGGATGGTACGTTTTTCCTACAATAAAGAGGAAAGAAATTTGTGTAATTCAGTAAAATGTCAGTGTAAACCGATTTAAGTATTGTAGACCTAGAAAGAGTCAACTGTAATAAGTAAAATATTTAAATTAAGTGACATCAGATTTACTTATGTTAATGTGACTCACTGAGGTTGAAATTGACTATGCAATATTACTTTCAAGTCCTTCAGGACTTGTATTTGCTATGGACACCTCTAAAAAGCATGGTAATTTTGGATTTTGAAGCACATATTTGGAGAAACGGGTAACAAAATTGAAACTATACCCTGTATATTTAGGTGTTAGAAAAATAAGATCTTTTTAAAAATGCAACTTAACTTCAATATTTCCATTTGCAATCATGAAGAGAAAACTAAATGTAGCAAAATATGAAGAAAAAAAGAATTGTAAATAAAATATTGTAAAGTGAAGAAAGAGACTAAGAGAGGTGTCAGAAGAATAGACTATCTGCAGTTAAGTTCTAAATAATTCTTCTAAGATTTCATTGAGGGTGAAATGAGAATACCCACTGCAAGTTGCCTAAATTGCCTCCACACGAAGACAGAGAGGGTTCTATAAGGTATGTTGTTTCTCATACAGCTAGCTATGAGCATCTGTGAATTAAAGCCGTACTCACTGGGATGGCTTCAAGAATCAGAACTACAATCCAACTCCTACCAAACTCTGTTGTCATTAAGTTTTGCCCCATGGAAGAATAAATGACCCTTCTGGCTCTTCTGCATACTCAGCCTTTAAAATGCCCATGAAGAATTACAAATGTGGCTGTGTAGATAAGTAGACAGTAGTAATTTCTGAAGTTCTTTTCTTGTTGGTAGACAAGAAAGGGGAAAGTCTGTTAATAACTAATTATTAATGATGACACATGTCAAGAAAGGATTTTTGTAAAGGAAAAAATTGCAGTAGAAAGGACTTTACTGGGAAGCTGGGAAGTGGTAAGAAACTTTTTTTTCTTTTTTTCTTTTTTTTTTTTTATGAAGGAAACAGATGTTCTGTAGTGAGAAAATGTAACTTAAAAATTGTACTTTCCAACCCAGAGACTAGTGCTTTGGCAAACAGACAACCTGAATAGCAAGAAATCATCTTTCATACTGGGACATCAGCAAAAAACAGACATTAATTATCCTGATTTCACAGATGGCTCTAGTAAAGCCATAAAATTTAACTTGGTATTTTAAAAATCTTTTTTACTTTACCAGTTCTTTTAACTTTTTTTTTTCCCACTGGATTCAATATTCTGCCAAAAACTTATATATAATACGTAAATCTATTGAAATGTCATTAAGAAAGAAAATTCTATTTCCAAAATGAGATTTACACTTTTCTGCTTTATAGATTGAAATAAAAAAACAGTTAATATTTCCTCTGTTCTACAGCCCCTAACTCCTTTCTGTACTTTTAGTGACATTGTGGAAAGGAATTATTTCTTATACTGCCGCAACTCCCATGAAGTCAAACTAAATAAAATTGTTCTTGCTTACGCTAAGGTTTAAATTGGTTGCTTTTTTTTGGTTCAAGTGAATGTAAGCAAGTCTTCCCTCATTTTAGTTCCTTACACATTACAAAAGAGGCAAATTACTTACCACTAACATTACTTTGGGGAAATTTCTTTGTTTTAATATTTCAATGATTCTACCTACCATTACTACAACTAAAGCACAAGAAAAAATGTGAATTAACACTGTATGAAAATAGGGTGGTAGACTGAAAAATTTTTCTTTTTTTTTTTTTTAATGCCAAAATAATACACTTCCTTAATATACTTTTGTATATCGATGCTAATTTTTAGTTGTATTAACTCAATTATATTTCTACAAATAAAAGTATGCATTTTTTTATTATATTGGAACTCCAGAGTATAATATCATCTAGTTTATACATTTGTGTTCTTTTTTTATTGCATTTATATGAGACTCCAATACAGCATCAATTAGTCTGACTGTAAATATCTGGGAATCCCTTAATTTAAGTAGGTGTTGATCTGAAGTACCTCCTAGCTTTGGAGTTATGCTTGGATTATTTCTGCATATTGGCTAGTTAAACTGTGTTTACTAAGATATTTGAATTAAATAATAAATTATAAAGATGTAATATTGTTGCCTGTTGATATAAGCTTTTATTCAATACCAGGGGTGTTCTAGGTGGCAGTCAAACAATGCTCTTTACTTTCAAAATTGAACACTGCGTACCACCTGCCTTTTGATATAATTATTCCACATAATTGTTTCTGTCAGGAATAAATGGAGCTTTAAAAGAAGAACACAATCATTACAAGCAACAGAGCCTGGGTTATATACTACCATGGTCCTTTTGCCCTCCTTTTATCCAAAGTTACTATTAATGGATTGGGAAGGTAAGAGGATTTTTAAGTGATTATAGGGGGAAATATCTACACAATAAACTACCTTTGTGCAATTTGAAATTTCTTTCTGTTACTAGGTAAATATCCATTAAATAGTATTTCTTTCCATTCAGTTTGTTCAGTGTGAGTGGAAGTGCACTGCAGAGGCTAGGCCAGGATGAGATCCAGGAGTCAAGTAACAAGCTGTATTTGCTTATAAAAGCAAACATTACTGTGTATTTAAAGAAGAATATTTTGCGGGTTTGAGACATACGTATCTGATTTACATGTATCTCTGCTTTGTTTCCACTTTCAGGAAATAAAGGTTCCTTTTAATTTTTTTTAATTTTTTTTTTTTGAAGAGTACCTTTGCCTAAGGGATGACCACAAACAAAAATGAAGAAGAAAATAACACTAGTCACAGCTCTAAAAGCATCGTCTCTGATCTTCATGTTTTCCATGGTATATAACATATTTATTGTTGGTATTAGAATGTGAAAATAGTATTTGACAGCAGTTACTATGCACCCACCAGATGGAAATAATCTTTTCATAAGCAAACTTATAGCAGCATTTGTAAACACTCCCCTTCTCCCTGGAGTTTTTCCAGTTTTCGCTTGAGGAGATTCTTGCTTCACTAAGACTTATAGCCCCTTTTTCTGGGAAACAGCCTCTTTAGAGCCATCATCCACAGCTGGCTAAGTGTGCATAATTGCCCAATTTTAATTTTTCTTTGTCCAACTCCTATTTTGTCTTTTTTTTTTCTAAATAGTTTTGGTAAGGCTACAGTCACATATAACTTTCATAATGCTAGAGAGACTAGTCCATGCAATGTTATCTTCCTTTACTCTTTAAGTACTACTTTTTCTGTGGTGTCGCCCGGTGCCTGAAATGATAAATCAGAAATTCTGGTTACTATTGTCTGCTTTATTGTCCATGTATGACAATAGAGCAATATTCCCAAAATTTCTGGCACAGTTTTAAAGTGCCAGGATTTTCAAGGAAATGGATTCCACAAATAGCATAACAAAATTTCCATATTTCAGTACTCAGTTACCTCTGAAGTAGTGCTATGCTAGAGAAACCTGAAGTTATTTTTACTTTTTTCACGATGGAAAGAAGGCTGAATGATCATTGTGTGAATGAAAATTAAGTATTATAAATTAAAAGATCTTATTATCAGCTATGTTTATGCCATCTTTCCTTGAAAAAAAAAAAAAGATTGCTTGCAAATTTAATTAAAATGGTTGAGAAGTATTACTCATGCATTATGGTAGCAAATCTCCTAAATGTTCTGTCCTCCTCACCCACTGCACAAAGATTTTTCATAGTATGTATTACATCCACAAGCTGTAATCTATGATATTAACAAAGCAAAATAGTGTAAAATGGCATGAGTCTTCAGATGAAGCTGAACTTCAACTTAACTTTGTGTTAAGCTAATAATGATCTCAAAGAAGAGCTTTTACCATTGAGAAGTGGGACTGAATATTACTCTTTCTCCTTTTTACAGAAATAGTAATACTATTCGTTCTTAAATATTCGTGAATGTCAAAGAAAAAGTCTGCAATTTAACATTATAATGATTTTAAGGTGATTAGTTTTTACAGGAAGAAATACTGTATTTGTACTTTTCCCACATGTTTTCTAAACATAATCACATATTAGTTGTCATTTTCTCTGAAACATGAAACTTAATTATATTAAGAAGAAATGCCTCTTCTTATAAGAGATGTGAAATACTACAGGTATCTCGTTTGTACTAATACTAAGACTGGAAACTCATTACCACTAAAAATGTCAGTTCTGATGAAGCATTTAAAAAAATTTCCAGAATCAAATTCAGAATGTCTTTACTAAGCTGTTTTATGGTAGAGTGTACCATTGGAAATGTGATGAGTCTTCATGCAAAAATGCTGATTTGAATTAGATTTAGAATATATGTCATCCTCAATTAGCCTTCCCTTCATCAAAATGATCTCACAAACACGGAGAATGAATCTTTATTTCCTCCTTTGCACATGGGAGGTCATTTGTCAGATTTAATATACTTCTACCTATGTCTTCCTACATGCTTTGAGTTCAAGATGGATGACTACGGACCTCATGGAAAAAAAGATATCACATCAGTAAGAATTCGAATTCTATTTTTTTTTACTGTTGATTATATTTCACATTTTATTCTGTAAATTATAGCAAAATTTATGAATCAATGTTAAAAGACATTGTGTGGAAACTAAAAATACAAAAAGTT
The DNA here is from genome assembly GCA_033628505.1 of Tringa tobata. Classification (NCBI taxonomy): domain Eukaryota; kingdom Metazoa; phylum Chordata; class Aves; order Charadriiformes; family Scolopacidae; genus Tringa; species Tringa tobata. The sequence goes on along the minus strand of JAHREE010000279.1, from coordinate 26,173,159 downwards.
TTTAACACTTTCAAAACTAATTTCTGCACTGTAAGTTACTACTGGTACTTAAAATCGGACAAGACATAAATTTTGTAAAACTGGCTATCCATATTTTTTTTAAGCGCTAGATTGATGAGTATTATTCTGTTGCTGAAGTTTAACATCAGAACAATTACCTTTTACTTAAAATACTGTGTATTTTAGAAACCATTTGATTTCTTACACTTCCACAGAACATTGAGGAATAAGGAAAAAAAAAACAAACAATTAAGAAATAAAAAGGCTTTTATTGTTCTTGATAGGTGCTGGAACAGCAACTATTCTTAATGTTTAGAAAGATATCTCCTTTAAAGAACATGGTTATAATAAGAACTTTTAAAAGAAAAGTTAGCTAAAGGAAGAACTTGAAATAAGCAATGGCAGAGAAAGAAAAAAGCCCCAACTAAACCAAAAAGCTAGAATCAAACCCAAAATACATAAAAGAATACCCTGTGGATATGTAAAAGAAAAAGGAATGACACAGCTAGACTTGTGCAAGAGTCTTTTACCTTGGTTAATCTGGAATGAGTGGAGATTAATTGAATTATGTATACTAATGATATTAAAAATAGTTGATGTAAAAGAATGTCAGGATAGAAAAATGAGTTTATATATGTGATGAATTTTCACACGTTGTAGTTTTTAAGAGGAATACTGAAAAAAATGAAGTGTTCCTGGTTATATTGCTGTTGTTGTTCACATCAGTATTTGTTAATACTTTCTGTCCATTTTATTCATGCTTGGTGGAAGAAACAGACCATTAGGATTTCCCTTTTTATGAAGTATTTGCATACAACAACTTCATCTCAGGGAAGCCAAAATGAATAAGCAACATTAATTTAAATGTTAAATACATCTGGACCAGAGATTTACTGCACTTTATGTTATTCCTCTCCATCTTGGATGAATACTATAAAATTGATATTAAGAAAGAAAATATGGATATAAAATTCACATTTAAATACATGCACATTGAATAAAATACTATCTAAGTGCTGTATTGTTATTTGAAAAAACATACCAATTTATTCCTACATTTTGTAGGAAAATTATATTTCAAAATGTACAAAAAAGGTTAAATTTAGCCTTATGTTTCTTCCAGTTAACAGTCACTATTGCAAGTTTTAGACCATAGTCAAGATTTTGTATTTCCCTTGAAGAGGTTATTTTAAGATTATAGATTTGTCCATAGTGAGATACTTAAGTAGCCTCGAGTATCAGAAAAATCAACTCTATTCCCACAACCAATTGTACTATTCAGTGTTAGTGTAAATAGAAAAATCTTGCTAACTGTGTGATTTATTAGTGTAGATACATATAATTTAATCAGATATACAAATATTATGCTCTGTAGCGACAGTTACTTGTGAATGTAATTATTTGCAGGTATAATAATGTGATGGTGGTTTCTCATATTGATGAGCAGAACATGAAAACTCTAGAGTATGAAAGAATGAAAATAAAACATAATTTGCAAATTCTTTCCAGAACAATTTAAAAACATCTGAGGGTGACAGAGCCCTGGAACAGGCTGCCCAGGGAGGTTGTGGAGTCCCCTTCTTTGGAGATTTTCAAGACCCGCCTGGATGCAGTCCTGAGTGGCATGATCTGACATGATCTGGGTGGTCCTGCTTTAGCAGGGGAGTTGGACTAGATGATCTCTATGGTCCCTTCCAACTCTAAAAAATTCAGTGAAATTCAGTGAACTTTAGATATCTAGCCCAGAATCTAAACTAGATTTGAATATTTACTTTGTTCCATTTTGCCTTTTTTTGTTGGGTTTCTTCGCTAGGACAGGAAAAAGAAAAAGAAATAGAAAAGTAAGTAACAGTAAGACTAAAACTAAAGGCTGTCATTTGCAAATTAATTTCTAGTAATGCATTATAATTATAATGCATTATATGACAAATTTACATATATCCTAAATTTATGGATACTATTTTTTATTGCTTTCCATCAGAATTTTTGGGAAGGTGGAAAATTGCCTTGAAAACTTCTAAAAATATGGCAATTCCATAAAATCAACTTTGAATGGAATATTTAGGTTTTGACCAAGTTTGGATTCTGGGCAATGAATGTGTAATCACCTTCTTTCACCAGCTGCACAGGTAGCATTATGAGAGAGTTTCTATTGTTCCATCTCTCTTTATCTAAACAATGACTAGGGTAGTCTACAGTGAGCTTACATCTTTACCATCCGTAAGAGCTGTACTAAAATAGGACCTTGGATTCCACTGTCTGTGATAGATGGTAAAGTAACTATGATAAATAGCACATCTCCTTTAATATATAATTTTATATTAGGTTAGATGAAATCTCTGCCTGAAAATTAAATCATTGAGTTAACATTTGTAATTTTGAAATGTAATCACAAACCAGCTTTAAAATCAGGGGCCCGGTCCTCAACTGGTAGAAAATGGCAAAGTCCCATTTAAATGTTCTTTGTAGGTCAGCTTCTTGTCTGATGTTTATAAACTGGACATGACTAAATGAACTTATGCCTTAAGTGATTCTTCTATATTACTATGACCTGTTAGAAAAAATTGCTTAAAGTATAGGGGTATGTTCAACAATATTTTTCCATAAGCACAAAAACTTTCTTTGTACTCTTGCTGGCACAGCAGGAAAGCTGTCTTCAGGAGAACTTCCAAAGGCATACATGCCTGCATGCTCCGTGTTATTTTGTTCTGAATTTTGTAAAGCTTTTTTAGGAGCTTACATTTGAGTTTGTGAGCAATTCCACATTAATTGCTAAATAGTAATAAATCCCACATATAACTGCTAAATTACAAGGTCAACACTGTGAGGAATCATCAGATTCAGTATAAATGGACCTAGTTTCCTGTTTAATAAACGTGTCTCTGTATTCAGGAATTAAAGTGGCATTAAAAAACAGACATCCAAGACAATACCCCATACTTAAGATTATACCCCAGGTTCAAATCGGGTAACATCCTATTTTATATGTTCTAGCAGTCTTTGTTTTTAGGCAAATCTTGGTTCAAAATCTCTTGTAAAAAGCAATTCCTTACTTTAGTACGTATTGACTGTGATATTAGACCTACTAGTAGGATATCATCAGCAATTCTGAATTGGCATGTATAGTCAAATAGGAATAGAAGGAAATAATATAAACTTGAAGGCAAAGCGCTGTGCAAACTCATCGTATACATTGGGCCATGATATCCACCTTACTAAGATAATTAATCTCAATCAAATTAATTAAAATAATAATGTGGACAAAGATAAGCAGGATTTAGTGACCATTCTTGACATTGTCTCTCTTAGTTAGAGTGAATTCCTGAAGATTATTGATGATACTGAGGCTCCTCAGGGCTGAAGCAATCACTGTTGTGAATTGAAATCATGCACTCTAAGTTCGGACAACATGATCTTGCATGCTGAATCTCCAGGCATTTTTTCTGGAGCACACAGTACCTCAGCAGAGAATACAAGGGAATCCTTACAAGGCAATATGGAGTTCATCTTCATTTCCTTAACTGGGGATTTTTTCTCCCCATTTTTGTTATGTACAGCTGTTCCAGATTTCTACACAGATGTTTGAGAAAGGTGATACACAATAGCATATATTTGACTACTTTCTTGGATAGATATCTGAATATATCTAATGGAGGAATGACAATATTGACTTCAGAAGAACTGAATATTTGAGTAAGTAAATGTTGATTTAGGCTTGCAAATTGTATTTCCCCCGCACACCCCCACCCTGAGTTCCTCAAGGACTGTCTTCAATCACATTATCTAAGATACTGACTTCCCTTTTTATCTCTCTCTTTGGTGTCTCTTCAGGAGAGACAGCAGAGCAGACAGCTGTAGAATGGAAGGTAGGGGTCTTCTCTGAAGACTGGCCATGGTGGCTAAGGAGAGCTCAGAACTTGTTCTTTCATTTCCTCTGTGCTTACTTTTGCCACCAGATTTTTCTAATGACTACTGTATCTTTCCCAATTTTCTAGCTGATGATAATTTCCTTAGGAAGTGACCATAATTGTTGTACTTTGCACTGTAGGCAGAATGGGCTGCACTGTATATTCTGGATGTACTTGGTGCATATTCAGAATAAATCCTTAGAGATACTTAAGAAATATTGATGTATCACTGCCTATCTCTCAATATTATTAGAACGTAAGCAAAAATTATAAGGAGTTTTAGAGATATGCTTTTATGCCCAGAGAGGTTTTTACCTTATTAAGCCTCCAAGAATTAGGTGATTTATGCAAGTGTGATGCTTGACTCAGATATCATAGTCCAACCAAATGTGAATGTAAGCAATATTTTGATAATCTGATTACCAGAAGAAAAATACAATAAGAAATAAAAGTATCTGTCATACTGAGCTTAATGGCTGAATACAAGTCTATTTTTTTCCAGTGACATATAACAGTAATGACTACTAATAATCATGAATAGTAAAAACACTGATGTTAATACCAACCACAGAAAATGTGTAGACATTATGGAAAATCCACCAACTGACTAATACCAAAAAAACCCTATGCTGAATCTAGAACATTTTTGTGTTTATGAATTTAAGAGAAAAAGAAAAAGATAAAGAAAAAGAAAAAGAGAAAAAAAAAAGCTTACACTACTGAGGAACATTGCTGACAGTACAAGATAAGTATAATTAAATAATAGATCAATTAATGTATGACATAATTCAAGACAACAAGTTTTCTTGCAAGATAAAATAACTATAAAATGTCCTTGAGGAATTATTGTATAATGAGAAACATTTCAGGGACCAAGGACGTGGGGAGGGACTCTTTTTCAGGGAATGTAGTGATAGGATGAAGGGTAACGGTTTTAAACTAAAAGAGGGGAGATTTAGATTAGATACTAGGAGAAATTCTTTGCTGTGAGGGTGGTGAGACTGGAACAGGTTGCCCAGAGAAGCTGTGGATGCCCCATCCTTGGAAGTCTTTAAGGCCAGGCTGGATGGGGCTTTGAGCAACCTGCTCTAGTGGGAGGTGTCCCTGCCCATGGAGGAGGGCTGGAACCCGATGGCCTTTAAGGTCCCTTCCAACTCTCACCATTCTATGGTTCTATAATTCTATGACATCATGAGCTAAAATACATAATGTATAGATACATGGGCTTATACAGAAAATGTACAGAGGAATGTAGGCACAACTACCCTCTCACAAGCAGAGTATTAGATGATGCAAATGATCTCATTGAAGTCACTGAGCATGCTTACAGAGTTTTTCTTAATATTTAATTTAAAAGACTACTTGAAGTGGGATTTTTGATCGCTAATAATGGCACCCTAACATTCAAAAGGAAAATCTTTTTCTGGTGAAAACAGTTGTTTTTGAAGTTTATTTCATGCTTTCTGCTATAAAAGTTTTGTAGAAGAAAATGTTCAGAAAATCCACAGACATAGCAAAACTATTTACCGTTAACCAGAAAAAAAATTGTACCATATTTTAATATGTGTGGATGGGATTGTTTGTGGTGATTTCAAGGTAACAATTACATTCATATTAGATGTGGATAAATATACAATCTAAAATAAAATATATGCTTGCCTCACTACCTGGCAGTTAGCATTTTTTGAAGACTGATAGCAGCTTTTGTTTTTAACATTAATGAGAGATTTTTCCTTTTTAGCTAGCTGGAGTCTCAAATAGAATTTAAATCACTTAGCAAGGAAATATATATCTGGAAGTATTTCTGGTCTTTGGAGTTACTGAAATGATACACTGGTCATTGGAGTTATGATGAGTTCATTGGGAATGCAGAAAAGGTGTGAGATTTCTGTACTACAGCCAAAGAGTAAAGACCTGAAAGAAGTAAAGAAATGTGCTCTTTTCTAATCTTGTGACAATACTAAATTGTGTGAGTAAACTACTGAAGAACGGAGTTGCTCTATGCAGGCTTTTATCACCCCATCCACCTAGTAGCCTGTTTGAGCCCCTGGGCCCAGATGTGTATTTTGACCGCTTTCTCCCTTTCCACTGGGAGACATACTACATAACACCAGGATCCTTCCCCTTTTCTCAGTGTTTTATATCTGCAGGAATAAAACTCAGAAATCCATATGAAAAGCAAGATGCAAGATTCTATAAAAGGAGATTGACACAGATGCTTGGGAATCAGGAGACCAGGGCACATCACAATGCATACAGCCTGGAGGAAGTCATGCTAGAACTTTTGAGTAAATTTTTGAAGTTTATATTTGATGTGTCTACATTTGAAGTTTATAGTTTGAAATTGGTCTTTACCTATAGCAATGCAATTTGCCTGTAAATTTATCAATGACACCTCATAATAAAATTTAAATATCACCTCGGAAACATCAACCAAGAAAAGCTACTTCGTTGTTGCTAGATTTTGAAACAATATTAGACTCAAAATAAGGTGACACCCTGTAAGTTTTACCTATAGAGTTAGAAAGCTTCACCAAAATAACTGTGGGGAACATGGTCTGTTCTTGTTATAGATTAATCCTTCTCTTAACTATTAATTCAGAAAAAAAGAAATGACTACTGGTGTTGTCTTCAATCTTAATGTGTGCTGAATCCATTACTTTTATGATACTGAATTCAAAACTACCAAGAGAAGAACAGGTAAGTGGATATCTAGGTTACCAAATATATGGCAACAGAATAATTATTTTCTGGTACAATAAGATATACTGAAGTTCAGATAGCCTTTTCTAAAGAAAGTGTTTTAATAATCCAAAGGAATTGTGTCTACATTTGTACTTTTCGTTTGAGAGAATGGTACAAAACAAGTATTAGGACTACTGCCAGAATTTTCTGAATCTGGTAGAGGATTTAAAGTATACAAATGATCCAAATCATGAGTAAGATACATGTCATCTTTAAAACCAAAGTCCCAAAGGACACATCTCAACAGCTATATCTTTGAAAAAAAACATGCCTAAACTTTACCACAACTGATGTTTCATGGTAATGCTAGTTGGCCTCAGGTTTCCTCTTATGGCTATGGTGTCAAGGAAAGAGAATTGCAAGTCTGGCGCATGTAGTCACTTATGAATTCACAGTAGAATTGTTAATAAAATGTAAAGGTCTTGACTACCAGCCCAGTACCTACTTGAAAGACTATATTATCTTTAGATTATCCTCCTTTATGAAAGGAAGGAAATGTTCACCTGAATTCTGAGCTGGAGTGTTGTAATCAAAATACCAAATTTGTTCTGGAACCCTAGGCAAATATGGTTCTTTTCTATATTTTATTTTACCTACTTGTATAGTAATGCCTACCATACCAACCACAGTGTAATATTTTACAAATTATTAAAATGTAATATCACCTTTCAAGAAACAAACATTCAGCTTTCTATCAGAAACAGGTAAATTGATATTCTATCATCATATTTCCCGAAACAGTTATGCTTAGTTCAGAAATAACTTATCAAGGGTGACAGAATTTTTAATCAGGTTTTTCATGATAAAACTAGTACTGAGGTAAGATTTTCTTATTCACCAAATTCACAGGACTTTCAATCAGTAGAAGATCTGCAGGGGATATTTCCTACCTTGTAGATGTAATACATGCCTTATTGTGGTCACTTTAAACTTCTATGACCACTGCAGTGCCTGATATCACAGTTTGCTTTCTTAGATGGAGTACACATCAGGGAAGAAGTTAGGATGAATTCGTATTGGAGAACAGCTTTACTAGGTCAGATTCTCCACTAATTTCAGTTAAAATTGTCCTCTTGTCCCCATACCAGGACTGGATGTGATTAACTCCTGGATAACTCCCACTGGGAGGAAATAAAGTGAATGAGCTGTCAAACTCTAACCACTCTTCCAAGAAATAAAGGAATATATTTTAGAAATGCATTTATCTAAATTATAGTAGTAAAGAATTCCCCAAAGCTTTTAACTGAATAAATATTTTCATATTTGTTTAAAATTTATGAACGACTTTATAAGCTAGGATATGTTTTCTCTACTTTCTGAAATGACTTACAGACTGAAAACTTTAAGCTTTTACAACATCTATTAAATAAAAGTCTCCACCCAGACATTTTACTGCAGCTTTATCTCCTTACATTTTTACCTGTTACTCGATATAATTTCATCATGTCTGTAATGATAAGGTTGAAAAAATAACCTTTATGATACCAGATGGATTCTAATTCTCAAAAATCTCTGGTGATGGCACATTCATATTGACATTTATACTGACTCCATTATGACAGACTGAAGGTGATGAACGGGCCCATGCAAGGGGTCACCTTGTGTCAAAGCTGGTATACAGTCTGTCAAACACGACTGCTAATGAGGAATTAACTAGACAGAATGTGGCCATTTTACTATTTTCATGCAATCCAAACCTGTTAAACAATGCTAATCAGGTGTTTATTAAGTGAAACCATTATGCCAAACTTGCTGCAGACCCTACCATATGTCAAAGAGGTTGTAAAGTATTATTCATCAGATTTAAAGCTGATTAATAAGAGTCATTTAATAGTGAACCTTTCTTTTCTTAGCCTCTAGCTAAGCATATGTACCAAGGTTAAACTAACACATATATGGTTTTGAAAGTAAAATTTATATTAAAAAGAAAGAAAATCTTTAACTGTTCCATGAAAGTTCTAATAGTAAAAAAGCTTTCATGGGGAGGAATCTCATTTTCTTTTATTTTCAGATAAAAAAGTATCAACCTTACTGCTGACTTCCATTTTACTATCTTTCCTATATTTGTCATTTACACATTATCGCAGCAAAAATGAAGGCTACAGAATCATCTTGGTTATAGTGAAACCCCAAAGCTAGTGAAATATTAGGCACAACTGAAAAACATCTATTGAAAATCTGTTCTGTCCATGTCATGGAGCAGTTAAGGTAAAGGTATTGAGGTAGTTGTAAATGGTAATGATACAATGAACAGTGAAAGCATAAAGAGATCATTAAAATATATGCCATAAACAACAGTAGGGTTCAGATAATCTGGAGATGATAGCCAACATCTCTTCAGTAAATAATAACTAAACCAATAGACACTGATACTATTTCAAACTTCTTTTTACAGATAGAGAGAACGTTGCAGAGAAACTAGCCATAAAATCTTGTATTCATACTTAGACAAGTATTAGTCTTGCTTAAATTAGAAATCTGAATAAATGCATGTAATTAATATTCTAATTTCCAAAAATGAAAAACAGAGAGACTTAGAGGACTATACATCAGCTAGACAAAATAGCAAAATATTTAAAGGTGGAGATGGCTCCAAACCATGAGAAAAAGATTGCAATGGAGGCTTTTAGATATAAGTGGATGATAAACCATGTATAAAAGGAAATTTAAAGGCTTCTTGGACAGCTTATAAAGAATAGAAAGCAGAACTGATTACAAAGAATGAAAATTTTCAGAGCCGAAGATCTAAAAGGATAAAAAGCATTGCCAAAAGGCAAACTGAATTAAATCTTTGAAAAAACACCCACCAACATTATATGATAAAACTCAAGAAGTCAAAACACATAGTCGCTTTGCAGAGAACAGGAATTAGAACATAAAGTTAAGCATGGTGCAAAGACAAATGCATTACCGCAGCTTACAGAAAGGGCAATGATATGCAACACGGAGGTACAGAATTAACAGATGATGTTGAAGGTGGGTACATAACTTGTGCCAAATCTGCCTGGACACATTCCAGCCCAGTAAATGTCCCCATGAGGCTCTCTAACACTTTCAAGCCAGAAATACTACAGGAGTCAGCACGGCATTTGAAACGACAGCAAAAGAGAACATCCTTCCTGTGATGAGATAGAGTGAGCTTTTAAAGTACTGAGCTGTAGTCAGGCTTACATATGCTTTGACATACATTTCATTGGAATATAAACTAAGAGCTTCCTAATGAAATGTGCCAATGGTATAAAGCTGGGAAATATTGCCGATATGAGGTCAGAATATCATATGGCAGGAAATAATGACAAATCAGATTGGAGTAATAGAAATGGAATGGAAGAGTTCAAAGTACTTAGGAACTAATAGCAAAAATGACTGCTATAAGCAGTAAGTTCATCAGCTGATAAAACTCAACTACAACACAAAATGCATTGCTTATGACTTAGTTTTCTCAAAAAGTGATGAGAGTCTGGATGGTGAAGAGCTAAGGTATTTTCAAGTCACTCCAGTGGGTATTCTGTGGAAATGCTACAGAATTAGACCACCAAATTTACCTTATCCCATATTATATATGCTCCTCTATTGCTGTTACAGTAGCTCTATCAAGCAATCTGTATGCCTCCATATCAGTTATTGAGGCATGCGACATGTCTTTAATATCACATTTTAAAGGCTCTAATCTTGTTTACTATGGCATAACCCTAATGTCCAGGTGCTTTGGGCTGAAAAAATGCATACACATGCACACACACACACAACCCCCCCAAAAAAGAGAAAATAATAGAGACACACAATGTGAGTTAAGAAGTGTTTCATGTGGGCACACCAAACCAGACTTGAATGGATTAGCCCTGAACCCTTGGTCTGGGCACAAGGGTTTATTTCTTGAAGGAGGTATTTTTGACACTGGAGACATAACCATAGAGATGTAGGTGTATTAACTAAACTTAGATGCAGCAAGAAAATCTATCGAATGAGGACAGAGAATCATTTATTTATATATAATATTAGTGAATATTCTTCTTCTTCGTTTAACTCTACTCACTTTCTTTAAAAGCAACCAAACTGAATAATTATCAGCCTAACTGAAAACCTAGTAGAAGAAAATACTGAGAGTTTGGTTTGTGTAGTCTAATAAATTGAATACAGAAAAAAAATACATGCTAATTCTGTACATACAAGGTAATGGAAATGGACACAAAAATTGGGGGGAGGAAATTGTTTAAGATAAAGCCTGTTCTTGTCACAAGAATTAGTGACTATGCATTAAATTTAAACAGGTTATTTTGAAACTTTGGTGAAGATTTTTAGCCATCAGAAATTATACCATCTTCCAATAACGGCAGACAGAAGCAAAGTTCCAACTCTTTTTCAGGAAAAGCTACATCAATTTATAAATGGGTTTATGTGATCTGATGCATATAACAGCAAAGGGCTCAGTAACAAAGAGATCACTTCTAATCATAGAATCATATAGAATCATAGAATGGTGAGAGTTGGAAGAGACCTTGAAGACCATCGGGATCCAACCCTCCTGCCATGGGCAGGGACACCTCCCACTAGACCAGGTTGCTCAAAGCCCCATCCAGCCTGTCCTTGAACACTTCCAGGGATGGGGCATCCACAGCTTCTCTGGGCAACCTGTTCCAGTGTCTCACCACCCTCACAGTAAAGAATTCCTATCTAATCTAAATCTCCCCTCTTTCAGTTTAAAACCATTGCCTCTCACCCTATTGCTACATTCCCTAATAAAGACTCCATTCCCATCTCTCCTTTAGGCCCCCTTGAACTCTGGCAGGCTTGGTGCCCGTTCCAGTGATCGAACACCCTCTCAGTGAAGAACCTTTTCCTAATGTCCAATCTGAACTTTCTCTTGCAATTAATCCTAGCAAGATCAGAACTCAATTAATTGTAGACACATGCTTGAAATTTCTCTGGTCTCTCTCTTAAATAAATTTGGATTAATGCAGACAGTAAAAAGCAGTCTGGAAGGTTTAATCCACACCCACTTAAACCACTGTAAACTGCCATTCTCTGCTGTGTTGCAGGTTTTGAAAAATGGATCACAACACAAACCTACCCTCCCTCCCCCCAAGATTGCTTTACCCCTTACACTTAGTTAAAAAATAATCTTTCATTTTGTCTCCAAGGGGAAATTGTCAGTTATTCCAGAGCAGGCTGTAGACAGAACAGTCTCTAAAGAGGCACAACAGAAGGGCCTGAATCCGCCAAATAGAAAAATGAATTGCTCCTATGGCTCCCCATATCCAAGTGAATGCTCCTATACAAAATTATTGATAAAATGTGGATTTCCCTCTATTATGCTATCTCATAAAGATTGTACAAATTGCTGTTCCACTTTGTGGAAGCCAAACTCATGTGCTGATAGTATCTATCAAACTGAATCTGTGACACAGGGTAAAGAAACAAATGTTGAGCTCAAGAGGTTAAGCTCTCATGATAAATGGGAATAAACCGTATCATGACAAGAAACCTAGGAGACTTCTGAAGTGCTTTTGGAAGTGCAGGTGTCTTCAGGATGTTTTTAAAAAAAGGTTAGCTAAAGCCTTAGGACTGCAATTTTTGATTAAATGAAGCCTCAACCCATTTTTGCGTTTGGAGCTTTGTTCTACAGTTTTTGCTGACTTCACTAGCCAAGAATCTGAGGGTTTGTTGGTTTTTTTAACATATCAGTCCAGATAATCTAAGTACCTTTATTAAGGGGGTAGCTAACGACCTATAAAAGGGGTGATATGACCTGATAAACAGATTTTGGATACATATGACTTTGTGATATCCACTTTCCTTTGGTAGTGTGATGAATACTTCTCTTGACCCAAAGCAGGCTCTTTAACAGATACTGAATCCACAAGAGTGTTTGGATTTCAGAAGCAGATGAAGAGAATTCTCTTTTACACATTTTCATGTAATACCTATGTTTTATACTTATTATGATTACTATTACGAGAACTTGTCAGAAAAGCAGGAGACAACGTGGAATATCATTTGCTTCTATAAGCATATGCAGGTAAAGGAAAATTTCACAACAACAACATAACAATACTATGCTTATTTTAATATTTAATTTACTATAATTTTTAAATATCTTTGGATTTTAAAAGTCTGATGAGATGTGTACTTGTTGTTTGATTCTGACATATTGAAAAGAAAGATTCATGAACAAAAGGTTATACAGACTAAAAGCTGAACATTTCCTTCCATTTTTCCTGAAGAGATACAGTCAACACAGCTATTTTAGAAGAACAGGGCCAGTCACTTGTGCTGAGTAAGCAAATCCATGACCCACTGAAGTCATGCTGTATTGGGAGGAACAGAGGCAGGCAAACAGCTGTGTGCAAGCTGACCCATTTTGTCACTTACTGTGCTTATTATGTTGGAAGCACTTCTCATCTAACACAGACTAAGACCAGGAACATGAAATGCTACTGTACAACAACTGATAGAGTTTATACCCAGATTTTCTCATAAAAGCTTTTCTTATCTGTCTAAACTATTAATCTAAATGCCTATAATTCTGCACATTGGGGGAAAAAAAAAAAAAAGAAGGGTTAATTGTTTACAAATTATACAATCTTAAAATGTGGTAAGACAATTGCAAATATATTTTTATGATTATATCAAAAATGCAAGTGACATGATCTGTAGGTCAAATCTTTCTAAAGAAAGAACCTTTTGGTGCTAAAATGAGTTTGCTAATCTACAAGGAAGGGAAAATGACAAATTCTCTGACATTTAGGGATATGAGTGCCTCAGGACTGGAATACACTTCAGTTCCAAAGAGCTGTCTGAAGCAAATCCAGAAGTGTCAGACAGTGAAGCCATAATTTGTACAATTTATAATGAACATTCATATTTTCAAAGTTCTGTACAAATATTGACAGAGCAGTCAGAGTACAATTTATAACTAGTCTATATTTTGTTTCTTAATAGAAGTTGAATTACTTAAGTGGAATACGGTCAACCTATATGATTTAACATTCCTCTAGTCTTAAAATTTGTAAAGGCTAATAGCACCTGTTAATTTCTAATGAAGTAAATACGATAGTTACCAACAATTAATCAGTGCAAACACATAATGATTTATATTCTTTAAATTTAATACTTCTACCATGACATCATTGCCAGAAATTACTGAATAATATAACCAATATACAATGAAGTGCACTAATTTACCGTTTTCCGTGTACTGAAGAAAAAAACCCTTTCTTCGCAACTCTTTTTTTAATTTACATTTTCCAAAAAGACGTCTCATAGTGCAGTTATCAATATAGATAATAAATGGGTTTCTTTTTTAAAAAAAAAAAAAATTGGATTCTGGCCAAATCCATCAGGTTACTTTTCCAAAAGATAACTTCCCATAGTCCATCCCTGATGACAGTGCCTTGAATATCTTTAACTTTTCCATCAGAACCGTTTAGTGTAACTATTGCTTCTCCACAGCTTGAACATCACTACCATTGTCAGAACCAGGCAAACAAATTTATGATGATGTTCCTGGGAATAAGGAACTAATGCAAAGGGGATTTCTCTGTAGTTCTTCATTAACATTTTATTCATTACAACAAGGGAGTTATAAGAGTTTCCTTTTACGCAAATTAGGTCACAGGATAAAAAATACACAGCATGGAAACACAGTGTATTACCACATAGAACAAAAGATCTGGTTAATAAATTATGATAATGGAATTAGTCTACTGCTAATGCTGAAAGACACATTTAAATATTGTGAAATTTACTTGGAGAAGGAAAAGCTCTTGCATGTATTCATAAATTGTTTTTCTCCTTTGTGCCTCAGTTTCTGTAGTTCTTTTATTATGCTATTTTCCTCCAAGGAAATGTACATATCCTACTTTAAACATTTGTTTTCATTTGTTTAAAGGCAAAGGAATGCTTTGAGTGGGTAAAAGACAAAGTTTTACTCCCCTGTTTTTCAGATGAATGCTTTAACTAAGTTCAAAGACTTCCTGGATCAGTTCAAGCAGATTCATTCTGGAAATGATGGTGTATGGAGTGTGGAGCATGGAGTGTAAAAATAAATGTCTAATAAAAAAAAATAAAAATAACAATACAAATATCTTTAAATATTAATGCCAAAAAGATGATCATTAAGAAAACATGGCTCTTGCCATAGGTATCTATTATCATCAAAATTATTTCATTTATTTATTTATTAAAATTCCTAGTGTTGGTTGGTTGGTTGGTTTAGAAACAATTTATTTTTAATATTTTTTTTAAACAAAATAGGCTAAATTCAGACCTGGTTTAAAAGGCCTAACTCTATTGAGCTAATTAATTTGCAACCACCTCATTAATTCAGTGATTACCTTCAGTTTATTCATTACATTAACTGAACTCCTTTTTGTCCATTTATACAAGGTCTGAATATACCCAAAGGATGACAGTATGAAGATTCTTACAAACTTTTCTTTTGGCAGGAAACTGAGGAAAGACTCAATTCAATTTTAGCCATCTTTCTGAGAATGTCACTTTCCAATGCCAGCTGAGGGCATTCCTCTTGTCAAAAGAGAAAGAACGGGTATTTATGACAGCAATATTTTGCACTGAGTAATTTCTTCTCTAAAATCACAATTTCTATTCTATTACTGACAATACTGTTGTTAACAACAGGCAAAAAGGAAAACAAGCCATGAACGACTCCCCTAAACTCATTTACTTTTTTTAAAATTATTACTAAAGTTTGTAAATGTTTGCATCATTTTACTCCTAATAATTTTAAAATATAAACATGTTTTTTAAAGATAAACCGAACAGAAACATTATCAGTGTAAATCCCAAAGTGTCTTTCAATATTTATTAAGGAATAAAGAAGGATCTTTGAAATGGAACACCCCTTACGGTATCTTATACCTTGTAATTTCACTTTCTTCTAAATCGTCGGTTAAAGTCCACCTCTCTGCTCTTCATGTCAGTATACTTTCAGTCCTTGCACTTTATTTGCCAAAATCAAAAATCTAGATCAGTTGCTAAGTCAACAAGTCGCTGTTTCAGAGATCGCTTGGCTATTTATGTCTACAGAATTCCCTGCAGTGCCGTACAGGGTGTAAGTGCTGTTCAGACTCAGTATAGTGCAACACCTTGAAGATTAAACCTGGGTGCCAGAAACATTGTAGTTACCTTAATGTGGTCTTCACACTAAGAGCTAGCCTGGCATAGGTAGATTGTTTCCATGACAAAAAATCATTCAAAGGAAGTTAAATCAAATAGAAAATAATGTCATATACACCGTGGTGTAAGCTTATTCACAATAGCTTTTCAAGGAATGCCCAGAACTGTCTATGTCTTAATGCTGCTGAACCCTTAGAGTGTACGTGTATTCCTACATGACCGGCAACCCCCATCCACTGGGTGTTTAAAAATAAGATTATGAGACTTGACTTTGCATAGGCTGAAGAGGCTATAGAAGATGCTTCCAGAGAAAGAAAAGAGTACTTCTGTAAACTAATAGTGAAGCACTAAGATATTACCTGCATATTAACTGCAGAATGCAGCTGTGGTTGAAAGCAACAGAGGGACAGTAAACACTTAAGTTCTTCCCCAAAACATTCACTGGAACAAAGGTAATTCTTAAACATTAATGTTGCTACTTAGCTGGGAAAATTGTCTGAGCACATTTGCTGTAGTGAGGTCCACAGGCAGAGTTCACTGTATTTGATATTCAGTCTTCCTTTATTAAATGCACTCTGTGGATGTGCAGATAGGGTCCAGAAGATCTCTCTTTTACTTGCCACTAAAATGCTCTAAAATGTGAGGATATTTTGGAAAAGGTACTCCGCATAATTATAGGTTTAGCTTTAGAAGAAATCTCAGCAATGTGGATTATAGATGGAGCCATATAATATTAAGGTAGTTACTTTTCAAGTGTGGTAAGATTTCAAAAATACTGTTATGCCTCTCATTTCCTACTGACTTACTCTAGTCAGTTCCCAGTTTAGCAGACCAAAAGTCTGGACTGGGTCCTGGAGCCATCCCTTGATAGCTATTCAGGAAGCATAAGTGTTTCCCTTGAGTACCCTTGAATCCAGGATGGGGATTTGGCAGCAGGTGTCTTCTTTCTCACCTGGTGGTGAAGACAGTGTACCAGTGATATACTTATTGGGGCAGACATTTCTGGAAGGTTTGATTTGGGGTCAGTGTAGGAATACAAATAGGACTGTGACTCCAAGATTGACAGTCTTTGCTAGCTAGAGGGAAAGGTACCCTTTATTACTCTGTTCCTTCCATCCCTATTGGATTTGAATGTGAACTGGAAAACTCAAACAGCAATCAAATCTTTGCTACTGAAAATCAGCTGTTTAAAGTCCTTTGTCCTGAATTTGAAGTCTGAAAAAAGGTTTTCCATATTTCTCCTTCCCTAAGCTTTCTTACTTTTCTCCCAGTTTTACAGATACCTATACAGACAATACATCTAAAATAATTATTTATGCATAATAATTATTATTATTCAACACCCAATGCAAAATTGAACAAATGGTAGTACTCAATCACAAAATGTACCCCCGTTAGGAGAACAACTCAGCAATGCATAAATGAGTTCTGAGAGCAAAGACCAGTCATTCAAGGGCAATCATCCTTTTCTCAGCAGACTAATGTGCATGTTAGACCAACCCCTGCATGAAGCTACACTGAATTACAGGCACATGTACAGTAGATAATCCAAACTGGAATCTACCTTGGCAGCAGTCCAGGGATGGTACTTTCCTGGGGAGGAACTGCTCCTGAATATTTTTTTTCAAAAGTGCTAGGCATTAGCATTGTATTCATAAACTTTTTTTTTCCCAGTTATTTAAATTTTAACACACTTTATAAAAATACAAATCTAACACATTTCCTATATTTATACTCAAATCTACTTTTTGCCAATAGTAAAACCACCACCAAGTCCAATGGTGAAAAAATTTGCCTTTACAAAATTTGATGGCACCAGTAAAATTAATATCTATTTTTATATTGAATTGTTTTTCTAGCTGTTTTGTTAGCTGCAAATACTTTTCTTATCTAAGTGCCAATTTAATCCTTTAAAGACGGTACATGCATCAACCCTCTATTAGACCATTTTTCAGGAGGGAAAGAAAATTTAGAAATTTTTAAAATTTTGAATGCCATTACTTTTGTTCTAAAATACTTTTGTTCTAAAATACTTTTGTTCTAAACCCCTGCTATCTTAGTTGTCTCTTCTAATAAATAGCTGTGCCCAGAAGCATTCATTTTCTGGAAAGGAGGTCACTTGTTTGTTATAGTTGACATCCTCACTACTAAATTTTCCTACATTCTAGAACACAGCAGCCAAATGTCCAAAGTAGCTGTTCTGAACTGTTCCTGACCAGTGCTAGATCTCAGGGAGCAGCACATCCTTATGTCAGTGGTCCAAGAAATCGCTAGACCATGTGGGTGGCAACTTCCCTACAGATGCCAGAAAGGGATAATGTTGTTCCTTACCTGTTGCTCACAAATGGGGAATATATTCTGACAAATACACTCAGGGATGGTGAACTGGACTTCACTGGGTGTTAAATTATCTTCCTTAGAGGAAATCTGGAAAGCAAGAGGGCTGGGTCTTTGCACTTAATAAGAACAGATTTCAAACTCTTTAAACAAGTTCTAGGAAATCCTTGGGGAAGCTGCTGGGAGGGAGGAGAAAGACAATGAGGAGAGCTAATTGATTTCAAAAGAAAATGTGTTGGGAGCTTAGGGGCAAACTATCCCCATTGTGCAGGAAGACTGGGAATTTTGGCCAAAGGCCCAATTGTCTAGGAAAGGAGTTTCTCAATGAACGTAATGCAGCAGGTTAACTACAGCATTTGTAGCTTCTCCATCTTTGGATCCAGCTAATGATCTGCTCTGATGCGGTGTTGGTGATAGTCTTACTTTAAGCTGGAGGCTGGACTAGGTGGTGGGTTCTCAGGGAAAATGTATTTAAGAAAGGGCCAAAAGCCATCAGATGAAGAACACATTAGCTCATCCTGAGCACAAACCAATGCGATTAATATCAGAATTATGTTTCAAAATAATGTTTTTTTCTAAATCTGACAGTGTTTTATCACTTGATCCCAGATTCTCAGAGGTATTTAAACCCCTTACTGTAGCTGACAATAATGAGTTAAGTGCCTATGTACCTTTGATAATTTTTTTAATTAGTTCTGTAGTAATCTGTCATCCTCAGATGGAGTCTTAATAGGTGAAAACCATCATAATTATATATATTAAATCTGTTTGTCCACAAAATGATTCCTCACAGATTTACTTGTCTTTCTTTTTGCTTCCTTGTATGAGTGACATTTGTACATTCAATGGGGTTCGATTTAAAGAACTGTAATTTTTAGTTGGAAAAGAATACTAGAATATTGCATTTCAATATTTTAACTGATTTAAAAAAAAACACTCTCTTCAAGACCACCCAATTTTATAGACTTTTTTTTTGTGATTTAATTACCTCTTTTTGCAGACTATCTGTATTTTTAGTTTATGGTCATTGATTTTATGAGCTTACTAATTTCCAGCTAGATGAAGCTGTTGAGAAGTTCTGTATGCTTGTAAGTGTAATCTATACTGCTGTCTTTGAAGCTAGCAATAGTCTAAGACCTTCTTATAACTTCAAGATCTCTTTCTGCTTACTTGAAATCAAACATTTCTTACACTACAAATTTTAAACATGTAGTCTATGCAGATACTAAAGTAAGACTCCAGTTACAATTATGTTCTTTGTCATCCACATCTTAGAAAAGTGTATTTCTAGACCTTTATTTCTAATAAGTCAATTTGTAAAATATGTCATCTATTCATCTTGATATAACAGTTCCAAATAAATACTGTGCAGGAAAAAATATGCAATTCATTTTGAGTATGTTATTTACCAGACTAAGAGTAAGAAGTTTAAAAATCTAGTCTATTTCTAAATGGAGTCAGAGAAGTGGCTTAAAACCTTCATTAGCGCTATTGAATTAATGAGGATTTAGCAACTGATTACTCTAAAACATATGTCAGTGCCTAGTAATTCAAGATTGGAATGGTTCTCAAGATTTATAAAGTCATCATAATCACCTTTCTTAACTGAAGCAAGAATACATATACAATGATTTTTTTTAATCTATTCTCCCAATAAAAGAGATCTCATTCATTATAATTGTCCTGTTTTAGTGCTTAACTATCCCTAACATTTGAGGATACTAATCTTTAAGAACATATGACTATATGCATACTTATATGTTATTGAGATTTTAATATAATAATGTTTCCATGTGTATTTTATAAACAAATTTGTACTTTGTGAATGAACATCTACCATTATATGCTATGAAATCATGAGTAGTAATATTGCTGAGGCTAATGGAGATTTTAATGCTAACTCTACTGACTATATTGCATGAATAAAGCTAGTTGGGAAATCAACATCCACCTTTTCCTTTTCACATAATCATCAATAATAATAATGTATTTAAATAGAAGAAAAAAAATAAAAATCCACTTCAAGAATCAATAATGTTGGTAATGATGTATGTAATAGAATATGGCTAGCTTTGACCCTCAGAGATCTGCACAAGCAACTCATTCTGATTAGTAAACTGAGCAAAACATAATGTGGAAAATATATAGACAATGGTAACCCCAATGTTAACATGTCCAATAATATATGGAATTTGATTCCATCAGAAGGTTCTGCTGATGCCATAAACTGCCTTCAGGACTGAATTACAATCTCAGTACTTGATAAAAGGAATGGTAATTTATTACAGTAGTGTCCCCTGTTGCTGTTGAATGTAAGATTCTATATTTCTACTTCAAGACTGAATTTTAGTTTTGTTATAACTCACTTGTAAAAATTCAACTGAAGATCAATTATCGTTATATATTAAATATTGTTTATGCTGGACTTTTATTCAAGCAAAACTGCACAAAGATGTAATTGTGTCTTTGCTGAAAAGGCTGAATCATTGAAACTGGAATTATTTTATGAATATTATAAATGCAGCTTTTTTATGTAAGACAAAAATCAACAAATAACAGCTTCATTTTACACTACTCATTTTTGGTGTTCTCCGTTTCAGTTTTGTTTTTTTTTTTTTTGTTTTGGGGGTTTTTTAACAATTAATTTTCAATTTTTTCAAATTAAAATAGTCTCATTTCCTAATCTGAAGAAAACAGGACATCCTAGATTTTTAGTTCAATCCTGTGCCATTTCATGTTCTGGATATTAAGGCAGTTGCCTTCAGTGCAATCAGCGTAACTCTTTCTGCCATCTTGTTAGACCTATACTTCCTGATAACCCTCAGAAAGACACCTATTGTCTAAAGATCTTATATCTAACTGATATTACAGTGGAAGCCTCATATAGAATAGTGTGGGTTTCCTAGCAGATGGATAGTATTTTGGTTGCAATCAGTCCTTACAGGTAAGTCATAATGAAGAACATTTGTACCAGGATTTTTAGGATGGAATTAATTGTTCCTATTGAAACATAGCATAGGATCAGGACCTATATTATTTTAAAAATTTACATTGGAAAAAAGATCTAGCTAAAGGCTTTTCATATTAATAGTGATGAGTTTTACGCAGACACACACAAAATTGTTGATAAATTCTTGGATATCTAGGTTTTATTTGTGTTCAAAATATTATTAATTTCTTCGTCCACAAATTATTGTTTTCTTATGCATGAAAACACAGTGCCTTACCAAAGAGATTTTTGTGCTTTCCAATCCAATCTCTTGAATCTAGCAATACTTTCTTTGTTATAATTGCTATGAATTGATAAATACTCTGAACACATTCTGTCTTGTTAAACAAAATTTTTCTAACATAACAGAAGCCTACAGCTCTAGTATTAATACAAATGCTATTCACACATCTTAAATGTGTTATTAGTCATGTACTTCATGGAAAAAAAATATTGTATGTTCTTTTAAATATTTCATCTCCTTCCATTCACTAACTAACTAATATGCCGTGGACTGACGTGCCAAGACCCCATATCCAAAGCCAGAATACAGGTCTCAGCTGAGATAACTACTTATGTCAGCTCTGTATAATGTTGATTAGCAAGACTGTTAAAATAAAAGCTGTTTTTCTTCTATTTACCTGGTATGCCTTCTGCAGGGATAACTGGAAAGTTGAGCTGTGCCTGGGAGATAATGCAATAAACGCCAGTTTCCTCCTGTTCTTCTTTTCTTTTTTTTTCCATTTTTTTTTTTCTGTTACGGTTTAGGTTTTAGCATTGCATCCCATCCCATTATTTTCCACTTAGAATAAAGTAGCCATCATGAGCAAAAAATGCAGGAGACTTCTGCAAGTCAATAGTCAAACTGGACAATTTCTGTACCTTGGAACTGTAGTTGACATAATTCTGTAACTTTTTTTAGGATGATAAGAAAACCAAGCAGAACAGGGAATGAAATACTGCATGGTAGTTCATAAAGGCAGAGTACAATTAGGGCATCTCATATAGCTATGAATGTGTTAGGTAGAGAACTTAAAAGGAAGATTTTTCACAAATGAATCTTTATTTTCCTTACTAATTAATAAACACCATGCTGTGAATAACTGGTGATAATGTTCTAATAAGAAAAATCAATAAATTTACACCCAGGGTCACCGTAATTGATGCTGCAGAATAGAAAAATGTATTCTCCATTGATCCTTTAGCAATCTTCTAACTAAAAAGGAGAGGAAAGAAAGCCAATTACTGTAGTATGCCTCTGAAAATGATAAGATTAAAACAAGCTAATTATGTGTTCTTGAATAACTACAATTTTTGATGAAAGTAAGTAGAATAAGGGCATCCTGTGTCTCCAGTACATAGATATTACTTTTTACTAATTAAAATATAGTAATTTTACATTTAACATCTCTTAATCAATAGGCAAACAGATAGTTAGAAAAATAAAACTTAAAAATCTCCCAGGATAAAACCTTTTGATGTTGCTGTGAAGAGAGGATTAAACTGAAGAATGAAACAAGCTCCTGGAGCATTGAAGCTCAAGGAATTTTCATACATGAACAAACAAGATTTATGGAGAAGGACAACAACCACACAAATAAAATCCTGGGAAAAGCTGTCCACTGTTTTCTGTTTGCCATAAGATGTATCTGTTATTCCTTCGAGTGATTGCCACATAGCATCACATATGCAGAACCCTGATGCCTTCCACTGCAGATTTATCTATACTGAAGTATGTCTGTAACAATTTATAAATGATCAATACAAAATGATGTAGAAAGTCAGCAACATCTACTGCTCATTTTGGTCTCATGGTGCAATAAAGTAAGTCATTACAAAACCAGATTTATCTTTTAAAGATGAAATAGGTATATAACCATTCTTTAAAAGTGTTAGTAAAATATCTGGAAACAACTAGATTTCCTTCTTTCTTTCCTTTGCTACTGTAGGAAAAATCAAACCCATGAGATATATAAGGTATTAATCAATACCGCTTGAATGCATGCACAACAACGTGTATAGTTATTCTGACTTCAAACACTCAATTTCAATTCGAGGTATAGCATGCTATTTCAAAAACCAGATTTAATCAGATTCTTCACCTCCAGATATTTTGTCATGGAGGTACATGGTTTACACTTGTTACTTTGCCACACAGGCATCTCCCATTGAGCCTATGTAAAATTTTAGGCAGTATTCCTCAACCTATTTAATTGCCTCCAATACTATTGGATTCATTTATTTTAACCAACTCAGCATTCTACTCAATGTCTCCCAAACTCACCTTTTTCTTAACATCTCAAGCTAACAATAGCCTAGTTAACGTCTGTTTTTCTAGGTATTCTTCCAACTAATCATGACTGGGACTCTGAGATTAAAAGCTACCACCTCTAGCATATATTATGAACTTGAAAGTGTCCTGGTCTGAGGTAAAAGAGAACTGGGTTAAAAAAATTAGAAAAAAAAAAAAAAAAAATATGTGTTTATTAAAAAAATAAGTGTTCAAAGCCAGGCTGGATGGGGCTTTGAGCAACCTGCGCTAGTGAGAGGTGTCCCTGCCCATGGCAGGGGAGTTGGAACTAGATCATCTTTAAGGTCCCTTCCAATCCAAACCATTCTATGATTCTATGATTCTATGACATAAAATCAGTGTACTTGGAGCTGCAATTGAGAGTAACTACTTATGACTGCCTAATTGCCTAATAATTACTTACTCCATATGTTATTTTCTGTCTTTCTTAATCTAGGTGTATCATAACAGTTCTTTTAGTGGGTAGAGGTGTGTATTTTTTAAAGTGGGAGATTTTCTACATACATGGAACAGGAGAGCTGTAGACTCCCAGACAAATTCTCAATAACCAGTCAATAGTAAATGGCAGGAAACAGTATTGAAAAAGAATAACATCACTGTGGAAAAACAAAAACTCTTACTGTGGGAAACCAATCTTTGCATCTGTATTTTACAACATTCCTGTAAATGTGATTTTTTTAGGACTTTCTTGGTCACATACTTTTTAGAGAAAGAGCCAAGCGGAAAGTTAAAACAGATGTAAGAAGCTACATTTTGCCCTAGGCATATTTTTGCTAATTTTAGTTTGTTATTATTCAGTTCAGTGAGCTTGTTCAAGTTTAACATTTCAATTAGTTGTGTAACTACCTAAAAAGAAGTATCGTATAAAGTCATTTGTATTTTAGGGGATCCTGATGTTGGTTCATAATATGGAAAGTATTCGCTCATGCTGTTCAAACACGTTTGATCAAACCTAGAGAACTTTACTCCTGGGGCAGGTTCTAGAAAGAATGCAAGAGATTCACTTCTCTTCCATTGCATAGACACTGGCAATAAGTAGTGTTGGCAATAACGTAGTCATATGAAGGAGGAAAACACAGTTACCAAACCCTGCTAGTACTCAGTGAGTTATCATCATATGAATAGCCAGGAACATTCCTTTTCCGGGGTCCCTTCTTGACCTATGTTCCTATACAGAATTCATTGTAATGAAATATTGAATAATAATATTCATATCTGTACTTCTGAAAGAGAAAATAAATCTAAATACTCTGTGTTATTACCCATAGAGGTCACAGAGTGGCTCAGAAATAAATACTTAAACCAACCAAACAAAAAACTCCTTTTGATTCGATTACAGTTCTTCCTTTAATGTTTTGTAGAGACATTTCACTGAAAGTTTAGTAGATCATTGAGCACCTAGCACTATTTCAGGCTTCAGCAGCTGAAACATTGTGAATATGAAAAAGAAAATTCTTAAAGGTAAAGTGTTCATTACATTCATTATACACCTTGTCCTTAAATACACATATGTAAAATCAAAGTGTATTATAAAATCGCATTATACATTTTTGGCTTTGCTAGCATTGTGTTCCATTATTACTGTCACTAAGATGAATATTTGCATTCACATATGCTTCCCTAGGCTTTTTTACCACTGCAATTGTCATATACCACAGAAGCCATTTTAGTATCTAACAGGCAAGTAAGAAGATCAGAGAAAATACAGAAGGCTGTTTGGAAAGAATAAAGAGAAAAAAATGTTAATGTTAACTTGAAAACAAATTATACTCCCTTCAGCTTTTTATGGTGCCTTCTTATATGCTGCCTTGCTCATCTGATCTTTTTATCTGTCCAAACTATATTTAAAATAATACTAAATTAGAATAGCAGTATTTGTATATAGAGAGTTACAGATAGGATTCATTTCTATACGTTAAACAATCATCCATACTTAACCTCCTATAATCTAAGTTTAATTTTTAAACAATAATGGATAGAACTGGGTGCCACCAGAGGGGAAAATCCAAGTATTTTAGATATTTGTTTCAGGATATTCTGAATTGCCAACTCTAGATTCCACTGACTATCCAAAGAGATCAATTTATACTCAGGATTTACTTTCTGACAGCTGCAGTTGGATGATATGAATTGTATGTTTCTACTTTTGAGATGGCTTGAAGTGACACTATGGGTAAGAGAAAGTAAAAATATGACTCCTAAAACTCCTGCTGGCTTTGGAATATATGTGTTCAACCAGTTACATCTCAGCGGAATAATTCATCAGCATAGTTTGTTTCTGAGACATTTGATCCAAGAAATTTTGAAGTGGTCAAAACTAGTGGTTGATACAAAACATCCAAAGAAGAAATGATTCTATGAAAAATCTCAGGCATGGCCTAATGTTCAAAGTCAGGAGTTTCTGATATATCAGTTGTGGTATATTAACAGTAGTAGACTAAGAAGGAGTTAGTTGGAACTAAAAAATGAATCATTTTTCAACTTGTTCTTGGTTTTCTGGGAAAGCAATGTCAACAGATTGGTATTACATATCTACAACTCTAATACAGGACCACTCAGTGAAGACATTCTAGATGTCTGGTTTTTTTCTGGCATGAACTGTTTTTTCCTGAAGTCTTATTTGCAAATGACTAATAGCATTAAATCTGCAAACTAATTTCTGAAGAGATATAGGGTAAACGTATGAAGAGCGTTTTAAGAGCTTCATTCCAAGGCTCCACTGAGCAATTTAACAGGTCTGAATTAAAAAAAAGTTTGTTTATGTTTATTTGTTTATTTGTACTTCTACATTCCTTTGCAAATGCTTCCCTTTCCTGATTAGTCTTCCATTACAGTTATAAATGCAAGTAAAAAAAAAAAATAATCATAAAATACTCATAGGGTGTTGGAATGTGAGGAATAATGCTGGTTGTCCAGATTTCTACAGGGTTCAGTTTGCCACTCTGTATGCGGAGTAAGATGGTGAAAGTTGTAGTGAAGTCCTCTTACCACAAGAAAGACATTGAGATTCTGAAGCGAGTCCAGAGAAGGATAATGAAGCTGGTGAGGGATATAGAGAACAAGTCTTATGAGGAGCAGTTGAGGGAACTGATGTTGTTTAGTCTGGAGGAAAGGAGGCTCATGGGAGACCTTTTCCTTCTCTACAACTACCTGAAAGGAGGCTGCTAAGAGATGGGGGGTTGATCTCTTCTCCCAAGTAGCAAATGATAGGACACGAGGAAATGGCCTCAAGTAACGACAGGGGAGGTTTAGATTGGATCTTAGGAAAAAATTCTTCACCAAAAGGGTTATCAAACATTGGAACAGGCTGTCCAGGGAAGTGGTGGAATCACCATGCCTGGAGGTATTTAAAAGATGAGCAGATGTGGTGCTTAGGGACATGGTTTAATGGTGGTTTTGGAAGTGTTATGTTGGTGGTTGGACTCAATGATTTGAAAAGTCCCTTCCAACCTAGACGATGCTATGAGCCTATGATTCTATGAAAAGGCTCTTGCTCAATGCCTAAGACTGTGTTCTTACTGCTTCTGCACTTAGAAAGACAGAATCAAAATATTTTATTCTAACTGCAGTTAGGTAGTGAGTTTATAATGATTTATAAAAGGAAGCTGCCTTTTTTGAAAGTGTGCTGCATAATAAATGTCTGAACAATTTCAGTTCTTTATTGTTGGTCCCAGACTATAGTATTCACAGAATAGTTAATCAGTTGTGTTATTCAAAGTATAAAATCGACATCTGTTTACTTCTTATATCCTTATGATGTCCAACATTTTCATGAAACCTGAACATTTGAAAATAAGCATATCCGCATTCTAGAATCTTTCTACACAAAAGGTGTACACACATATGTTTAAAAGCAAGTGTATGCATATTCTTATTGTGGTTTGTGTTTGTGTATAAACATACATATTTGATTACTGTTTTTCATTCCTTTACACATTCTTTTTCTTTATGATCTTTTTCTGGCTATAAAGCAGCAAGTGCCAACACCTCTACAACTAATGAAGCATATATCTCTGCTTTGAATACATTATAGCCATAGCACTAAAGAAAGAGCATTTGGGGAACTTTTAATAGCAATACGGCATGTGTTGCTCTTCTAATATGGTTTAACTTTGCTGCTTCTGTAATAACAATCAAGTTTGCTACATTCATTCTACAGGTGGAAACGTTTTCCTGGTTTACATAATTCTACAGTACTATATGTTATTGAAATACATGGGAGAAAAATCTCTTTTAGATTAATAATTTTTTTATAAGATGCTGTTACTGTGTTCTAGGGCTTACATGATCCTCAAAAGAATGGAAAATACTTTTTAAGAAGTAATTATGGACTAAATCCTATTGTCCTTTCTTTCAAATTAAGTGAAAGATTTCATTTTACCTGATTCCATCTATTGATATATGTAAGACAAATTTTTCAGTCCAGAAGAAGAAAAATTATCAAAGCTAAAATAAAATGCACTTATTTTGTTCCTGCAGTAGCAAACTATGCAAAAATGAATTCAAGCACACCTACCAAAATACTTTTCACAGCTGATAAAAAATTAAAGTGAAAAAGTGAAAAAAAAAATATTCTGGGGAAAGTGGAGAATACATAAAAAGAAAATTGTAATGTGCTCCCAATTGTCCTTTGGAATTTTTTTGTAAAAACTCCCTATATTATATTTTGCATTGTCCCTTCTCTCACAAAACATATATCTATAATTCACATTTATTGGCACACTGATTGGCAGAGTATAACCTACCATGTCATTCCTAGAAGTGTTCCACCTATGTCAGTACTGAAGGAAAAGAGATGGAATGCATGTAGTAGAACTCAATGTCACTACCCAGGATAGAGGACAAGACTTTGGTCTTCAGGACATGCTGTCCACCGTGATGCTAAAAGACAGAAATTTAAAAATATGGAAAAATACACTTTTCCTCTCTATGCCGATTGAGAGTTAACACAGATGTCAGGAAAATGACCACTTTATCTTTCCTCCTGAACCCTCCGCACCACTACCACCACCCCCATTCTTTTTCTGTCACTCTTGATTACATCCCAAGTCCAATATTTTATTGTATTGCCTGAAGATACTCTACCAGTCACGTTAGACTCAATCTCTCTTTTGCTCACTTCTCCTGCAATTATATCTGTACTTTCTTCTACAGTGTTTAGAAGCAGTGGTGATCAACCATGCTCCTACATGTCAGCTGTAAGGTCATTGCAATCTCTAAAAATGTCCTCAGTAACCTGCTTCCTCCATTATACCTAAAAGAAGCTAGCTAACAAAAAAACCTGTTTTGAGAGACATAATAAAGGAGATATATTATAATGGAAGATTGGCTTCATATAGCTTTTATCCATGTCTTCTGAGATTTTAAACACTTCTGGGTAGGGTAGATAGAAACCACTGAATATATTGTAAGCACAAAAAAGATCAGGAAAAATCAGTTTGTCAACAATAGAATCATACAAAACAGGAACATATTTCATTCTGTGCCCTCTCTTTTGTTTGTGAGAGGAATCTGCTCAAAGATGCATTTACTTATGTAAAGGAGAAGGCTGATACTTTCTCACCAATACAGTTGGAATGCGGACTACAGACAGTAGATACAAAAGGGACATTTCATGCAGAACAGCCAGAATATTGGGTCTGCTTGTTGAGGAATTAATCTCTTAATATAGAACACCAAATTTCACTATACTTCTACACAGTGAAGTCATTAGTGTATACTACTTCTAAATAATTTTTCAGAAATTAAAGATAATATTAAGGTGGAAAACCGATGCAATATTATACATTATATTTTTTTTCCACTATATTAAACATGAAAAATCTAAGCACTTTACAAGAGAACTGATAATTGCTATATGACTGGACATGAGTTATATTTCTTTATCTTAATTCCTGACCTTTCTGTCATGAATTGTCATGTCATGTTCAGCTCAGTCACATTAATTTATAACATGAGACAACAAACATGAAAAAAGTATGTCACAATAACCCAGATATTATGTTAGAAATTTTTAGGCAAAAAAAAAATCTTTCCCTTTCAGTTTGGACATTATACTTTCCCCCCATCCCAAAAAAGAAAAGAATTGAAATTATATTTTTCAAAACTACAACTGAAAGAATATTTTTTTAATTTTGTGTTTATCGCTCTCTACTTATGACTGGTGGTTTTATATATATTTCACTAACAACAGACAGCTAAAGGATTATCTATAATCTTACAACAAAAATAAGTAGAAACAATTAAATGTAGCTTGTACTATTGAAGAGAAATTTTGCTAGTCCTATTTTCGTAATTCATTCAAGATGAGAAGCTGACATTCAGGCATCACATTTATTCTCCAATGAAGTCTTGATTATATGCAGTTTTAAAGAGACACTGCTTTAGTTCAAACAGGTTAAGTGATCTGGTCAAGGTTATAGTGTGAAACTATCTATTGAATTGATTTTGGAACATGGCACACTTCAGTTTCCCTGTATACCATACTGGTTCTCCATTTCTGCTTTAAATCAAGAATGAACCCAGTATGGTATAAAGCACACCAGAACACTATGTACTGAAAAATGAAAGCACCAAATGCTTAGTGCAAAATGCAAAACCTGTCAAAAAGAGTCATAGAAAAGTCAGGTTTTTAAGAATGTTTTAGCATGTAATCTGCTTATTCTGAGGTTTGTTCAGAGTTTTATAAAAATTATAAAAGGTGATACTGTAGATTAATGCTGTTTGCAATTTGCAGAGACCATTTTGTTGTCAACTGGTAGTCTTTTCCAATGTTTTTTATTATTAGGGGAACCAATTAAAGCATACTCAGGCTGTGCCACATATGCTAAGTACATAATTTGTAGAAAATTCTTATCTGTCCATTACCTTTATTCTATCGCATCTTCTTCTCCCTGTCTTGGGGTAGTGGGCTCACTGTTTTTTCCTTTTAATAAGAGTTTTGTGTTAAAACTGGCATATTGAAATGCCTGACATGAGAATTCTCAAACTGTCTTAACTAGATTTTGGCATTTAATAAGCTGTAAACTGCTGAAGCTATTTGCAGATGAAGTCTCATTTTTGTCCATCAGCAGGGGGCTGGGAGCATAATTAATTGAGTGAAAGTTAAAAGACGGACAGCATGGTTACATTTATGCAAATATTGCAGGAGAACATCTAACAGAAAAGAAAAATAGCTTGTAACTGATTGGTTTGGTTTTGGACCAAAATCCACAGGGTCCATTTAAACACTGCAGATTGTGCGTACGACAATTAAGACCTATAGTGCTGGGGGTTTTTTAAATATACTTTCTGCAATGGAAAAAATAATAGAAAAAGAGAACCTTCAGTAACAGTCAAAGTTCCAAATCCAGGGAGACAATTCTTTTTTCTGTTTTAAGCTCTTCTACTGCTCATGAATGTTAAAATAGATTAAAAAAAAGGTATTACAAAAATCATATGATGCATGTGCCTTCGACCATATGCCAGTCTCTGCTGTTTATTTCTTTTATTCATATCCCAGACATATGCATCCTGGTACACCAAAGATTCTATTTAATTAAAGTTAGTTAAAAGCTTAAGCCACAGAGATCAGGACAGCTGCTAGAGGTATTAACCCGGATGCCGCTTAGGGTGATCAGAGGCTCTTTCATTTATTCTATATTATATTATATTGTTTTGTAAGTAGTTTTGTTGATTTTTTTTTTTTTCCCACTGGCTGATACTGTGTATTGGAATGATTCCTGAGTTAAAACTAAAAGCAGCAAACATGAACAATTGGATTGAAACACTTTCTCTTTTATAACTTTGGGGCTACGAGATAACAATTGCAACCTTGTTCATTGATTTTTGACTATGCATGAAAAGTATGATGTACAAAATAAAACTTGTAAAGGGGATACACACTTGTGATGGGGAATTTAAACTCTAGTTCCTCTTTTGTCCTTCACGTGGCTTAACTTAAACATCTTATTCCAGCAGGGTAACAACTGGCACATAGCATAGCTTTTATCAGGCAGAGGAGATTGTGTATTACTCATTCATGGTAAATACAATGTGCACAGATTTCTGCTCGACATGCTTAGATTTGATGGATTCTTCCTATATTCCACAGTGTTGCCAAGTATGCTAGAATCAGCCCATTCTAAACTTTGGAAAGAATAGGAAGAATGTACCTTTAGGAAATAAAAATACTCATTATTTTCTACATCTGGATCAAGAGAAATGTAAACACTTGATTCTCATTCATGCTGAGGTTTCTTTACACTGCTTGGTGCTGCAAAGTCAGGCATCTTTAGACAACAGTAGGTGCTCTGTTTGGGAACTGCATCAAACATCTGTTCAACACAGGCAGTGGAATCTGGAGGCATGCCCACTAACTGTACTCAGATATGTTAATATTTAAGTTCTACCTAAGCTTGCTTCAAAGAAAATTACAATGGAAGGCATTATTTACTATCTCATGAGGTCTAAGCACTGTTCTTTGAAGTTTGCAGTTATTTTTTAGTCCAAGCACCATTTATAAATGAATTAAACTACATAAAATTCTGAATGCAAGGAGACACATAAACCAACATCTTGCTGTCTGTTCAAACATGGCAAGATTTAACATCCAGAGCTCTACAGGTGTGTTTCTGAATGTAAATGTGAAGAAGTGATAAAAAATAATGTAGAGAAATAAATAGGAGGAGATACTATTGATGCGTAATTTTAATCAGATTTAGCCCTGAAGTTAACTTCAGACTTCCCAATATGTCAGAATTTTATTGTTGGATATTTAACATCAAACATTTTGTTTCGAATGGTTAACTGTTACAAGTAATCAATTAGCTAATGCGCATCACATAACTTTTACTTGTCAGATCTCTAATAGCTGTTGCAGTCCCACAGGTGGCTAGAAGAATGCTCATCATTCCATTCCACTTTAAAAAAGTGGAAAATATCAAATATGTCAATTGCTCAATACTCTAATATAATACAAAACTGGTGGAATAGTGGAGATGATGCTACTGTCTTAAAATAGTCAGGATAAATCAGTCCTACCTCTTTCTACATTGTAATGTTTCTATTAAATTCAACATCATAAATTGTAAAAAATATTCGGCTGATAAATATTTTCAATGATCTCTGCTATGCCTGGGAGTAACTCTCAGTCTTAAAATATATATCTATTCACAAAAAAAAAAAAAAAAAAAAAAAGCCCACTAAATTAGATTATTTACCTGTGAATAGTGCATAGATCATGATGGAAAAATATTTATTTATTTTTTTAATCTACAATTATGTTTTAAAAAGACATAAATACCCCTTCTGTATATATATTCCTGCCTGTCTGAGATGAGCAATAACTGCAAATTAACCGCTGAAAAATAGGCAGTCATTTCCCATGAATTTTATTTACTTTGTAAAACTGGTAACTCTGTAAGGGACTTAAGAGGAAAGCACCACAATGTACTTATCTATTGAACCTATCCTCATTATTAAATTAACAGTTGATTTTGGAGTCAAATAACTTATCTGTATAACTCAAAGACTTCATTCAGTAATGGACTGAAGAGAAGAAAGAGAAATCAGGAATTCAGAATGGCATTTGTCACATTTATTCTGTATGAATTGCTTTTACACTACTATCTTTAAAAGTTTCCAACCAAAGGAAAGTAAGAAAAAAGAATAAGCAAGCATCTGCCTTTTACTATCCACCCCTATGGGATAAATACCAACTGAAACTACTGAAAAGAATGGCAATAAAATTCTAGTGGTTGTGATTCAGTCAAGCTTGTAACTCTTTCTTGGAAACCTCATCAAACAGCAATGTACTAAACACATAACTACTTCTAACAAAGTTGCCTGCCAAAATAACTCTATCAAGATGGATTATGTAAAGTTACATGCAAGACATCATAAGCAGCATTAAATACTATACTCATGGGAATTATTAGGCCCTTTACTATAGAAGGCAGTGTAATTTGGTAAAAATTAAGTTGGCTATAAGTCATTACAAGATATTTACCTGAAGTAACTAAAAAACAGTTAACCCAGATGACTCAGTAGATACGCTACCCTTAGAATGTAACCTTTCTAATTATATGAGCAAATTGTTTAATGCATTGCACCTTTGTTGTATTATCAACAAACAATCAGCAGAGGACTTTCTATAACAGTATCTTCTCCCTCACTGCAAACTTGATAAGAGTAAATTATATATTTATTTATTTTTCTGTAGAAAACATCTTCTTAGATTCTGCTTACCCAACAGAAAAAAAAAGGTATACTAATAAAAGAAAGATAGCAAATATGAAAAATGCAATGCAGAGAATTGTTATTCAGTAACTTCTAATCTCCCATTTGAAGCAAGGCTCAGTAGGTCTGGAACTAACCTCTGTCTACTCGATTAATAAAGAGAACTCTACTTGACAAACAAACATAAGCTTTACTGCCAGTAAAAAACAATGAAGTTGTGGATTATGGTGAATAATTAACAAATAGTATGCACTTTTCCAGAATATCATTTGTGAAGAAATGCAAGGGTATCAGAGAGAAATCTGTCAGAAAATAATTAATCCTTACTTTTGACTTTTCAACATCTTTCTCAACATTTTGATGTCATATAATGTCATGTGAATTTTAACAACAAAATTAGAAATCTTGAAATTATATTTTGTGAGGGTCAGAGAAAAATTATTCCCTCTTTTAAACATTAAAAAAAATGAAAAGAAAAAAAAAAGCAAAAATGCCGAGGAGGAGGATTGTAGTGTTTTAAGTTTAACTAGCCAGGAATTTTAAAGAACCTGTAAACTCACATTCTCCTTAATCTTAAATTTTAGCTATCTGTTTGCTCAGCTTGTTTTTCTGTGCATTTATCTATTCTATCTTCCAGTCTTAGGCTTTATCTAAACGTTTTTTGGTTACTGTTGTTTGTTTTGATTGAGATCAGTAAATTTGGAAATGAATTGAAACTTATCATACAAAAGATGTATAAAATCACATGTTTCTTTTTGGGCTGGAATGTGTTGGCCTTTGAACATGACTGAAAACTTTACACTGAAAAAACATGTTATTGTTAGTTAATAAGCCACAGTTTTAGAGAAAACAGTAACAGATTAAAGGAGTAGCACATTTGGGCAAAAGTTCCCGTGACTAGTAAATCTCTAAGAGGTTTTAACAAAAAAGTAATATATTGTATTCCCATATTCAGACTATATCACATCACTGGCGTAAATAGCTGTAAGTAGTTGTTCTGGTTGGAAGATTTGTTATGAGTTTACACTATCATAACAGCATTCCTGGTGGATGAATTATATTGTATCATCAGTGCAGTCATTTAACTCGGTGAACATTAAAGTTCAGTAGCATGCAAAAAGGAAATCACAAGGACTCCTATCCCATTTCACTATTTATTCAGACAGTGAAGCATATTGACACAGGGAACTAAGTTTATCTCTTGAGGAGCTTTCTGATAACAGATATCTTTACACAAATGCATGCATTTTACAAAATAGAGGATATGCTCTTTTGTTCAGTAATACAACATGCAAACAGGTCCAGTGACTCAGATTCTATTTCAGGTATAATGTCCATTCTAATAAATAAAAATTGTGTTCTCTTGTTTTAGAAGAATAATGTCTTATAAATAAGAAATTGGCACAGAGTGAGGTGTTTGGATACAGTCCACAGTTTGAAAATGTTAGTGTAACACTGTTAGCGTTTGCTACATAGAAGGGTAGAATCTTTGTGTATCTGGCTGAAGCCCCATTCACAGAGATTAGAGTTAGCTCTGGCATAAAGTTGGGAATAGAGTTCTGACATCATGTTGGCATAAAATACCTGTTATTGTGGTACTTCACCTGAACTGATAACATCCAGAAACATCTTGATTCATGTTGGATGGTATTACGAATCCAGACACAGCAACCGAGTTCCTGAGTCCCTCAACGCACTGAACATTTCAAACACTGATAGATCAAAACATTAAAACACCTGAAAATCACTTCGCATGTATAATTTTATTACAAAGCAATTCCAGCATGAAATATGAAAACAACAGCAGAAATGGTCACTTGCTACTCATAGCTATTAATTCTCCTCTGACACCATACATGTAGAAGAAAAACTCCTGGAGACAAATATGTTGAAGTGAATTACATAAACATGTTATAATAGATCTGTTCAAATGATTTCTCTTTTCAAGGCATACTGCACATGACTATTTGCATATAATTTTTAAAACTTTTCTGCTGACTGGTTGTTGATATTTTAAGGTATTTCGGTGCTCTCTAGAAAAACCTAACAATGCTTATTGCATATTCAGTAAAACAAAACTCAAAAGAAGTTATAACTCAAAGAATTGTATTGCATATGAATCTGTACATAAGTCTTAGGATGTCTGGAAACCTTAAGCTAGGTTTAATCTTCACTGACTTTAGGAACTTGACTGAAGTAAATTGAATACAGCCTCTGGAGGCTCCTGCTATATTGAATAGTTGGACATATGTCCTTTCCAAGGCACTTCATCCTGAGGAAGTGCACACTACTTTATACCTTTTTTTACCTAAAGTCTCAACAGATGAGACTCCTACATTGAATGCCTCATGCTGGTGTGCTGTGTTGGGTAGGACAGATCTCTCCTGTACACAAAGAATACTCACTACACCCGAATTCAGGATTGAAAATACATCGTTTTCAGGGAACATATCTTAAACTTTGCAAGATGATTCTCTGAAAGGGAAAACACAAAGTTGTTCTCCCTATCATGGCAATCCATCAAACAGGACAGGTTTCATTGATGGATCTTTCTTCTTCAATATAATATGCTGGTCAGTAGAACTTTGTGCAGTGGGCAGAGCAGCTTTTTGTGAATAACAGCTGCACAGTATAAGCTACTTGGGTATGTAGCAAAAAATTTGAAATTGCATGCAGGCAAAAGTCATACAACAGATACACTCAGAGTTCTTAAGAGGTGTAAGAGCTGCTTTTGCAGCTACAAAATATCAATGTATTTATATGTCTCCCCTACTACTAAGAATATTGTAAATACTGTTCAATTGCTTTTTGTTTCTAAGAAAATTGAAATGTTCATCACCATGTTTTAAAGATAAAACTGATATAAAGTTTAGTAACTGCTTTTGAGTTTTGAGTTCTCTGTTTTTTGACTGCTTCATTTCTCAAGCCTTAATATTGCACTAATAGCTTTTTTTCTTTTTCTTTTTTTTTTTTTCATTTTTTTTTCTTCATTACACCTAAAGACTGTACATGAAAAACTTTTAGGGAATAGCTAAAAGAAACACCCACACCAGGGAGCAAAAATCCACAGCTTGTATTGATCCTGGCATTTTCCCATGTTCCAACCAAATGAACAAGTCACAGGTGCAACCAGAAAGAGCAGGTGATCAAAACAAACTGTTATTGTGATGGGAATAAATATGATTTTTTTGTCCATAATGTATTCATCTCAAGGCACATTGGTACATCTGTTATATATTTACCAGCAGCGCTGATTTATGCCAGAAATTTTAAAAGAATGTAAATATATGAATTCACACACCTTAAAGATATATTCAACAGCTTTCTTGGTTCTGGTTTCTTTGTCTGGAATTTTAAACCAATTAATCTGATAGTATCACTAATGTTCAGTAACATAAGCAAGTCATGTTCTGATAGACTCATTATTCAGCAACATAGGAAGAGGAGAGTCAGGAAGACATGCTGAGATTTCAATACAAAAAGTATCACATCATACACAGACATTTCACCACAGTTCTTTTACTTTCTATGAGGTTGTTCCCAGCACTATTCCTTCTTATCAGCTTGCTAACCTGCTACTGAACTAACAAAGATGCTTATTCAAACCATTCAATACTGACCATTTTATGAACAGCTATGTTATGGAAAAGCAGGCATTTAGAAGTGGACAAGACTTGACCCAGTATGTTGATCCAAGCAAGGAGATATCTTCTAAAACCTTTAATATAAAAAAATGTGGATGCTGTAAAAGCAGAATTAATAGCTGAAAAGGCTGAGATTAGTGTGTTCTTCCTAAACAGCATCTTTGACCAGACAGAAAGCAGTGTTCTAGATGGACTAGTCTGGACTAGATCTGGAGCTGGACTAGGGCGGATTAGATCTGAACTATGTCTGGCAAGGCAAGATCCTTCTTATGTTTTCATCTTTACCCTGAACACTATTAAATCTTACATCTAAGAAATTAAACTGAAATTTCCTAAATAAAATGTCAACTCCAGTTTCATAACTGTTTCTTGACTCTAGCAATCACACCATATCTATAATTAACCATATGTGCTTGCTGTTCCTACTCTCACCTCATTCTCCTAACAGTTCCAGAGACAGCGGAGGTGGGTTTTCTTCCCTCTTCTCTCACTCTGGCTCCAGAAATCTTGCATTTCTGTTTGTTCATTTATTTCAGCAGGATGAATTAGAAGTGCCAGGTGTTCACCCAATAGATTGATGACTGGGGCACTATTCTGGGAAGTCAGAAAACTTAAATCCCATGTTATACTCCTCAATTTTTTTGCAATCCTTCTCATCATTAAATCATTATGTAGGAAGTAATAGCTATTGTGGCCTTGGCAACCTTCAGCAATCCACTCAGCTATGCCAAATATACAAGATCAGCATAGGAAATATCTTCAGGCTCATGTATTTTCATGTGTATATATAAGTAAATGTTTAAAAGACATGCAGCGAGCATAATTCTGAACACATTTCAGGAACAAGCCTAGGACAGAAATTATTCCCATCAGGTGGTTGTGGCTACCCTACTTAGAGACAAAGGCATGTATGGGTGCAAGCTATTTAGTGCTAACTGATCTCAGCACCAGAAAACAGTCCTCGGCATCTTTGTTTAACTGCTATAAATGTAGCCACGTAGAAAGAACACAAAATTTGTCAACTGAAGTCCCTGACCATTTGCTATATGCTATACTATTTAAACGACTTTATTTGTTTTCCCCTGAAAATTTTAAAAATAATTCCAAACATATCACAGGTAATTTTCTCAACAAATTTAGCTCTTAACTATTTAAAATCATTGTCAAGTTATAATAGTACCTGGATTATGAAACACGATAAATAGTTGATCTTTGGCACTGTGATTCAATACCTAAATACAGATATTTTCTAAGAAACTACTTAAAATGATTGCTTTTGGGGTGAAATTTTCTCCCTGACTTTTACTGTAGATAACTTTTAAAAGGATGGTCTTGGAAAACATGGTATATTTCTGTTACTCCTCTCTCAAGTGGCTTAAATGATGTTCCCTTATCCAGAGCTTTAAGTGTCTATATATTGTTTCTTATGTTATGTGGAATAGGAATTAGTGCTCAGTAGAGTGACACTCAGACTACATCTACATTGCTAAATAAAAGCAGGGAGAACGTTGTCTATAAGGCGGTAGCCAGTACAGTCCTAAAATCATGCCAGGGAACATAATCAGAATTAACCACTAGAAAATCCTGGTACACAAATTAAGCCTTTGCACAGATACTGTTTTCTTTACTACTATGCCGGCATAGACTTAGTCACACAGTTCTTTTAGGAATACAGTCTGTCACCTAACTTAAGTTAGGAATCACCTAACCCCACAGGTCTCATAACAAGAAGGGGCATTATTGTTTGACTGAGAGAGAGAGAGATATGTGAAGTAGTGTGCACCAAGCTGTAGCCAGCCCTCTCTCCCCTTGCTCCTGACTGGATAGACCTGATACTATGGGCACAGATGATCAATGAATTCAGGTGTGCTGCAGTGTCATACAAGCTTGTGCTACATAGGTGTGTATAGGAAGGAAACTTGTTCTTTGGAAGTGACAGAAGTAGCAATGTCCCTCCAAAAAGATTTCCTAGCTCCCATACTATTTCCCAGCCATAGTAGAGATGCATACTAGTAAAAGGTACAGCTGTAGAAGATTCCTAGCAGAATTAAACAAATATAATAAATGGTAACTTACACTTCTACAATTTATTGCTTCTTTCTTGCTGAATCAGCTGTCTGGTTACAGAGCAAATATCCATAGATTCTTTTCTGCAGAAGCTAGAAAATATCTGTAGTTGATGGAGCTCTTAAAGGTTTGAAGTGTTTTAGTTGTGAGAGTACAACTGTCTGAAACAACTAGCAACTTCTTCTGACACTTTTATAACTAAAATCGGCTCAACCAGCTTTTTGAATTTTAAAAAAATGAAATTGCTTCAGGCAGAGACCTGGTGCACCCAGCTTTAAACTGAAGTGATTTTTTTTATCTCTGAGATAAACCACTCAAAACCAAGGTTTATGTCAGATTTGCTGGCACAAACAGAGAAGCTGCTATATAGTGACACTGAATAAACTTGCTTTCATTTCCTTCTATTCTAGATATGTGATCAGTTTCTCAACATATGCAAATTGGTCACTGAAATCAGGAAAAGCTACAGAAATTTACAACATAGCTGACAGACATATATCTATCTGCACAAGGCCAGACATGTAGACCAGACACAGTTCCTACTTAAATTCCTCTCAAGGCAGTTGAACTACTTCAGATTTTCAGTGCCATAGTTCAGAATATAAATTGCAAACTAAATTATATAAGAGCTTAAATAGAGAGATGATTTAATCTTTGTCTCTCAAGAGTGACCTTTGAACTTAATCTTTTACAGGAAGCATGACCTGCTTCTATGTTATTTGAGCATTTTGTGGGACTTCTACACTTTTTCCCACTACTCATTGTCACAGTAATTGTCTGTTTCAGGGCTCTAACTCAACAATATCTTCTCTACTGGCTCAGACAGATAGATGAGAATTGTACCAAATATTGTACCAAACCACTATGTAATGTTACTGTGATGCATTCCATCAAATTGTAGATATCAAAACTAGATCCGATGAATTGTGGCTTTTTCACCATTGATTGTAGGTATTGCAAATTGATTAGGTTGGGTCTAGATATCTCCATTGCCAGTCTTAGGTTAGATGCATTCCACTGTAAGCATTCAGAGTTGGTGGTAAAGGAACAGCTAAATTTCACACAAAGGTGAAACAAACATACAATGCCTGATCCCAGTGTAAGGTTGTCATAACAGCTAGAAACAAAAAGCTAAGAGGGAAACAATGAGATATTAGCCAAAGGTACCAAGCATATATTTGACGTCTGTGCTGTCAAGGATGTTTGTTTTGCTTTTCCTCCCCCAACCCACCTCCTCCCAAGAAATCACAACATAGTTATAAGAGTGAAAAAGAGGGAAGACTGTAGATAGGCTTAGACCTATCTCTAAGAAACCCATAGAGGTGCATGGATAATATGGCAGACATATGCCACGTTGCATGCCTTACAATGAGTTATGATTTTTAAAAAATTACAAATGAACAGTGATGGCACGTCACACACTGCTAAAAAAGCATTTAAAACAGTGTTTAATGTGAATTGAATATAGGTCAGGGGTAGCTTAAGAATGGTCTTGAAAAGGAAAGTTAAGAAATGGTATTTAATGGGATAGAAATGACAAGAGCTCCCAAAGAGCTCCTAAAAATTTCCAGTGACACGAAGTTATGAGAGCCTGGAGATGTGTTGTAGTTTTGTGGAAAGATACCACAGACCGTGAATCAGAGCTGATGAGCAAGAAGAATCAGCAAATTTTGATACATCCTGGAAGTAAATTAAAGATATTACCCAACTCAGAAGCAGGATAGTGAAGTTACCCATCATGGCAGACGTGGAAAAAGACTGTGAGGGGGAAAATGAGGTATTAAAGAGTTAGACTCACAATATTTTCTCAGAGGGAGTATAGTTTGGAGATAGGAGAGAGATAAGAAGGGGGAAAGGGAGAGAAAAACATATGATCAGCACAGGGGAAGAAAGCATAGTCAATATTCTATATTCTAAAATGTTCTCTGCAGACAGTGTTCGTCTCACATAAAACCTAGGACTTTGTAGCAGCGATCCATTATGACAGCCAGTGGGCAGGAAAAAAATAAATTAATCATCTGAGCTACTTAATAAGTCGTTAAAAGTAGACGAACGACATATTATAAGTGCCAATAAAGGCAGCTTAGATAATAATCTCAGGTGAAAATCTCCACACTGTAGAGGTCTAAAGCTGAAGGATCTAACTTTACCAAATACTAAAATGAAAGATGAACAGGGCTGAAACATAGCTCTGTAGAAATCTCACAAAAAGTTATAGCAGTGATATCTGTGTTTCCCCAAATAAAGTTCTGAAGTAATGACTGGGTACGCAGGAGGCTAGCTGGTGGAGGATGGAATACGTAAACTCAGAGAAACTGAGATTTCTTCCTGGAATTCCTTAAATTTCTGGAAGAAGAGCACCACTGACTGGAGGAGGTTGCTGAGGAATCAAACACACCTGGCTTACAGCACCAATTCTGAAGTTTGCAGAGTAAGTCAAGATGAGAGGCTGAGAGATGGACTTGTTCATCCTTAACAACAGAGGTCTGGGAGGGGATCTTATAGCCATCAACAACTACCTAGTGGAAGGCATAGAGAAGACAGAGTCAGATTCAAGAATGCACAAAGTCATGAAGCAAGTTGGAACAAAGGAAATTCTGTCCCAAAAAGAAAAAAATAATACTCAGTGTAAGCACACACCAGAGCAGGCAACCCAGAGAGACTGCAGGATCTCAGTTCTTGGAGACATTCAGAACTCAGCTGGACACAATTCTGAACAACCGGCTACAACTGAACATGCTTTGAGCAAGGCATTGGACAAAATATTTCCAGTGGTCCTGGAAAAATCTACAAGATTTGTGATTATAAGAAAGGTCAAGAGACATTTTTCTTTGCTTTTCTTTTTTTTTTCTTAAGACAAAAAATCTTGAAGGTTGTTTATATTCTGAGAAAGAGACAGGGCAGGCAGAAAGAACGAGAGATTAACTGAAGAGTATAGGTGAAGAAAAAGCATGGTCATAAAAAAGATAGAATTTTGTTCATTTGCCACAGTTTCAAAGGTGATTAATTTTGTCTTACTAGACTAATGAAAAGTAAATAGAGTCTTTCTAGTGCTAAACAAAAACTTTAAACCTAAGGTTTACCAGTTTTATCTCAAATTATTACACAGGCTAAAATGGCTTGTTGATGATTTTTTATAATAAATAAATAAATAAATTCACTTCTAATCTAGAAGTGAATACCACCTTACTTCTCTTCACAACTTAATTTACTTATGAGTAATCATTAAGCTTGCAACAGGACTACACCTGTACGTTTAGATTTATTACTCTAGGAAAACTGCACCTGTATATAGTCTTAATTTTCCTATGTGTAGAAGGGAAACAATGAAAAAAGCTTGCTTTATAGTCACTGAGCCCTTCAGATGGTGAGAACTGTTGCTCTTAGTACTGTGGATTCTGAGAGAGGATAAAGACAAATGTGCTAATTTCCGTTGTTCCCTTTTTTTCTTTTATCCTCAAATACCTGAAAGTCCTTCTTCTATCTCCCACAGGCATCTGTGTAAGTTGACTCCAAAAGGAGCTACTTCATGTCCTTTGAGTTAGTAATTTCTGCAGATTTATTTGATGTACGCAATGTTTTACAAGCTCTCCAGAAAAGCATTTGCTATGAGCAGCAACTGCAAGGCCAAAATGGAAATTGCAGAGGCAGCAGGCTGTACAAACAGGAAAGCAAAGGGGAAAACACACCTGGGGCTCGCTCACGTCCCCATTAGAACTTCCAGGTCTTAAATGGTTAGAGAAGCAAGTAAAAATGAGGGATATTTTTAAATTATTATTATAAAATTATTATGATTACAGGACCTACTGTAAACAGAATTAGTAGCATTTTTTAAACTAATGCAGTTAAAAAAAAATGTTTGCAGTGGCCCTTTAAATTGTCAACCAAACATTCACATATTTAAAAAAAGTGGTGATGTGAAAGCTTATGATTGTTATGCTCTATTCCATTTTATATATGGGTTCTATGATTTATTGACATCCCAGTATAAATAGTTCTTTATTTTCTATTCATCCTAACCTTGGTCAAATAATACCACCCTACTTCTCTTCACAATATTTTCCTAATATCTCAGCTCATTTAATTCTATTGATCCACTGAAGAGTATAATGGCAATGAAACCGGAATTAATAGCACCTCCCTTCTCCAATGCTAAGAGCTTTCCTATTTAGTCTGTGGACCATCACACAAAATCATAAAAGTAGATAAAAAGGCAGACTGACCTTTATCAGCTACTATTGTGTTGCAAAATTCAGCAAAGCCCAGAACATCATTTTCAGTTTTATGGCACTGTTTTCTTAAATAATAAGGGGAATGGGGGGGAGGAACTGACCCCTGTTCAGCATTTACTTAAGCAGAATTGGCATTAATAGAGTATTCTGTCAAAAATTCAAGCCCAGAAAAATGTATGGCTTTGTCCACAGCAGCAGCTATCTTAGTAGATTGCACTGTCACTGCTTCACACAAAGAGCATTGCAACACCATTAGTGGACATAAATAATGCACAAGCTCTTATGCAGTACTCAGCTAAGTGCATGGAAACCTTGGGCTCCTGTTGTCAGAAATTCAATGGATTAGTACCTAGATTTATTTTAAGTCTGTAAAGCACTTTGTTCTTGACAGCGTTCAAAGTAGAAAGAGTGCTATCCT
This sequence comes from Tringa tobata, assembly GCA_033628505.1. Lineage (NCBI taxonomy): Eukaryota > Metazoa > Chordata > Aves > Charadriiformes > Scolopacidae > Tringa > Tringa tobata. Next base: position 26,129,152 of record JAHREE010000279.1, on the reverse strand, counting down.
GAATGTGCATCTTAATACTGTCATTCTTGTCTTGTAAGAATAGATGAAATATGGGATGCAATACTTCTTTTTAATATTTAAAAGTTTTCACTGTGTGGACACAGTACACACATACTCATACAGAGATATATATTTATATATATAAGACCACAGTAACCCATGGTTACCATATTGATCTGGAAATGCAAACTACAGATATGCAATGTAATTTTAGCAAGGAAGAGTACCATCAGAAATTCAGATTATGAAAATAAAAACTGATAAATAAAGATATTATAATTGTTACCTATTTTTCTTTGTAAATGAGATGTGCCCTCTGCCAGATTCCTGTATAAATATCACATGTACAATTCCACTACAAAACAAAACACTTAGATTCTACAATGATCATTACTGAGAAGAGATCATATGGGTAACTGAGATGATCATGAATATTTTAATCTAATTACTAATATTGAAAATTTAGTACATTTTTACTTAACCTATATCAAATAGTGTTTTTGTAAAAGTTTAAAACAAAATGTCAACTTCCTAGTTTAAAATTATGCAAAACAAAACTCACCAACCCCCCCCGAACTTTTCAAAACCATCATTTAAAAGCATGTGAAATATGTTCAAGAAATTGCTTCACAGCAATAGAGACTGTGGGGTCCATTTGCCTCTCGATGTTCTGGAGAGTTAAGCATGATAATCCCCCATGCATTGAGAGGATAACAGGAACCTTTGTGTAGATTAAAAGCAGTTTTCTATTGATATCAGAGTGGAAATGCAAGAACAGCAATATCTCATGTGAAGGTCAATCTTTCACAATGCCACTAAGACATAAAATCTTCATTTGAAATAATAACAGTTACCTTTTCTCTTTGCCTGCATGGTCCATGAATTTCCACACAATTCATTGAACCAGCAGTCAATGAACTATTCATTATTGAACCCAGTGATTTAAAAGTCACAATATGTACGTCATTAATGCCCATTTGGAAAAAATGTCAAATTTCAGAAATCTTCGTAGGATTTAAATTATATTTAAAACATAAAATCAAAATTGCTTTGTTGTCAACTGCTTGATATCTGTAGCAAACCCCACCCTCCTCAAAGGGATAATGAACTGTTTATCCTCTTAACTACTGGAAGATATACGAGCTTGTCTATTCAACATGCAAAGTTCTCCACCAAATCTGAAGGNCCCTTTCTGATTTCCTTTAGTCCTTTCTCGTATTATGGAGAAACTGTTTTCTTAAGTATTTTTGGAAAATTTATGTTACTTTTTAAAAACTTGCATTCCTTATGAAAAACAAGAAATTTTGATCGGTTTGTAGACCCCTTTTTTGCAGCGCTGTAGGAGAGCCAAAAAACTTACACCAGAGCTGCACAAATCATGTGCAGCTTCAGTGCAGCATGTACATAACTTCAGTACAGAAGTTTGTATTTTCCAATATTATTGAGAAACTTGATCTTAATCCGATGGCTGATATAGATTTTTTTTTTTTTAAATTTATTTTTTTAAACTAGGAAAGGGTCATATTTTCCAAGAAAATTCCTGTATATGATTTGGCCACATTACTGCTTATCTGGGAAAGCAATTAGAGTTTTTAAACATTTCTATGGAAAACATCTATTGTTGGAACTATTTGTCTACATAATTGCATATCTTGATATAAAAAATGCCCAATGTAGAGCTTATATTTTGCTCTTCTTACCATAATGAAAAAAAACCCTATTTTCCAAATATTATATTTGATATAAAAATGACATTTGATTATGTGAACAACATGCTTATGGGTTAACTATATATTAATTTTAATGTAGCATGAAAAATATATATTAAAAAATATGCCAAGCCTAAGCCTGAAATCCTGATTCAGCTGTGAAATCTATTTCGACATCAGTGTTTAAAATATTTCATCTTGGGTTCCATAAGAAAGGAAAGGGATGTCTTTTCCTTGAGAACAGAGAGTTATTTAAAACTCTGTCTTATATTCACAAAAAAAGACAGAGTACATACTCATCGATGCACATACACACATGCACACAAGGGCACATTGTATATTCATATACAGAATCCTATTATTCCCAAAGTAGAGTTATTTTAAAAGCAAAGAGATAATTGATTAGCAGTGCAAGACATTTTCTAGTGCTGGAAGGCAAAGTAAAGTTTCTTATCTAGTTTCTGTTATCAATATCTTAAAACAAAAGCTACATTTCAAGAGCAAAATTATGATATCATGATAAGAAGTTTCAGCCGTAACTAAGAATTTTGCATTGATTAATAACTGGAGTTGGAAGGTAAAAACAGCATCCCTTTTAAGACAGACAGACTGCCTTTTCAAGGAGCTCGTCCCACATCATGGAAAGCTCAAAACTGAAGATCAAGTGGTTTGTAATGTAATTAAGTTAGAGTAGTGGATGTCAATAGCTTCATTCTATGTTGTTGCTTCTTAAACTGCATACATAGAACAGAACAGAACAGAATAGAATAGCATATTTTCAATTGGAGGGGCCTTACAATGATCATCCAGTCCAACTGCCTGACCACTTCAGGGGTGACCAAATGTTAAAGCATATTATTAAGGGCATTGTCCAAATGCCTCTTAAACACTGACAGGCTTGGGGCATCAACTACCTCTCTAGGAAGCCTGATCCAGTGTTCATGTACCCTCTTGATAAAGAAATGCTTCCTAATGTCCAGTCTAAATCTCCCCTGGCACATCTTTGAACCATTCCCATGTGTCCTATGACTAGATACTAGGGAGAAGAGATCAGCACCTTCCTCTCCACTTCCCCTTCTCAAGAAGATCTAGAGAGCAATGAGGTCACCCTTCAGCCTCCTTTTCTCCAAATTAGATAAGTCCAAAGTCCTCTGCTGTTCCTCATAGGAGGAACAGCCCTTTCACCAGCTTTGTTGCCTTCCACTGGGTGTATTCAATGACCTTAACATCCTTCTTATGGAAATGACCAGATTAAAAAAGGATTTCATGTTAATGATTTACAAATTCCTGCATGTTAAGAATTTTACAGAAGGATAAAATGAACTGCAAATGACTTTAAAGTACAATTATGGTCGGTATATTTATAAACTATATAAATATAAAATGTAGCACAGAATCACGGAATGGTTCAGATTGGAAGGGACCTCTGGAGGTCATTCTGTCCAACCTCCCTGCTCAAGCAGGGCCACCAAGAGCCAGTTGCCCAGGACCATGTCCAGATGGCTTTTGAATATCTCCAAGGATAGAGACTCCACAACCTCCCTGGGCAACCTGCAAATACCTATAATGTCAGACTTTTCCATCTGCTGGCCCAACAACTGCAAATATTTCTTGCCCACTTTATAAACTCTTTATAAACTGTCCTCTTCGATTCCGTAGCATCTGTATGTGCTCTTTGGTAGTCTGTGAGGATGGAGTACATGATATAAGTAATCTAGTTAATTAGTGTTTTCAGTGACCAACGTGGCACCTTTCAACATCGCAGGATTGTGACAGGATTGTGTTTCAATAAAGGAGAGTGGTGGCTTGAGTAGAGACACTGCCATGGAACAGAAGGGAAACAGAAGGTTAACATGGAGACAGGTTGAGGCAGAGCAGGGGGGGACCTTGCCAGAGACTCCCATTCCTCTTATAGAATGTTTTGCTAAATTTGGAACTGGTCTAAACTTACTGCAGCCAAAAGCTTATTGAAACATAGACTATTGCATTCAATAGAATATAATGGGTGAAGAGAAGAGAACTAGAACACAATTTAAGACTGCCATGTCTTATTGAAATCCAAGTTTGCTTAATTTTGCCTTGAGTTTAAATCTTGCATTGCTTTGGGCTTGGATAATAAAGGAGGCTGGTAAGATTTACATTTCTTACTTTCCAGTTCCTAACCAGATTTTGTATTCAGGCATTGAGATACTATAGGTATGAGAACAAAGATAAACAGATATGTACATAGAAGTTGTTATTGTTTCTTAACATATTTACCCTGTAGTATACAGGTAAACTTAGAACTATAGAATTTTCTATAGTTCTATATTTTCACTGAGGTGAAATACTAATACTCTGTTTTTAAAAACATGTTAAAACAGGTTCATTTGGGATCTCTCTTTTTTTTTTTTTTTTGAGTGTGAACATTTCCATTCATCAAAGCTCCCAATAAGAGTTATTTCTTAACACCTACATATTTGGCCAAATACCTACATCATGCCGCTAAAATCTGTGGAAACTGATTTAAAAGTCACACATATACTTGATAAATATGTCTTTGCATCTTATCTATGTGAAAGGAATTGTCATTTACAAGTGGGAGTTTTGCTTTATCTCTTATAAAATATATAATTATTCCTTATGAATATGTGTGTTTACAGTATACTCCATAATATACTGTAATTTACCAGGCAAATTATCACTGCTTCACTATACTTAACGTAATAGCAATGATTAACTATGTGTTTGTGGATATATTTTCCAAGAGTTTCACAATTTTATCAATGCCATTCACTTCACTATTGCAGCAGCTGGGTGGCTGAAACTTCATGAAGTAACTTTAAAGTAACTATATCTATTTTTTTAGGTTGGGTTTTCCTCCTAGGGATAAATATAAATCTTAACTTAGAATTAAAGTTTCTCCAACATTTTTTATTTAAAATACTTCTTTTTAATTAGTACTCAGATTAATTTACAAAAAAAATACAAACATACATACATATATATATATTAGAATACCAAGTGATCCTAACTCAGGGATGACAACTGGAAATGACGGGAAGAAGTAAATACAGTTTATTCCAGAATCAAACAAGCTGACAACTGGACCCTGGGCATAGAAAAAAGCATTCCAACAGAATCCCATTTCGATTAAAAGATATCCCTTTTAAAAATTTGTTCAGTTTACTTGACACCTGTCAAAAAGCTTAGGTGACAGGCATCATTTCTCAAACTATTCCACCTACTAGGATCTAATCAATCTGTCCAATTTACCATTCATAATTTGCATATTATACTGACTGCTTCAATCCATATTTTATCTTGTATTTTCTCATCATCAACTTTCAGTAATCATCAAAAATTTAAATAAGAATTTTATCATTCCCTTGATGATGTTGATACATGAAAAAAAAAAAGGTGAGGAAAACTGAGCTTCTAACTTTGCATGCCAGTCTTAGACTTTTTTTTTTTTTTCTTTTAGCAAGAAGGGAGAGGAAATCAACATTAACTGACTATATTTCTAAAGTCCAGGATAAGGAAGTTGAAGTTCTCTCAGGAACCACAGTACTAAGGACGAGAGTGTTTTCTCCCAAATTTTATTTTTTTTTTTTTTACATGTGGGATTTCTGTTGGTTTTTTATGTAGATGGTTAGATATACAGGCTGGAAGATTTTGGAATCTTATGGATACACCTATAATTAATTTATTACCCAATCAGTTATTAATTTAAAATCTTAGTTAAACAAATGATGAGAGCTATTATAACTTTTGAGATCTAAGAATGGATCTCCTTTTGCCATGCATTTTTTGTACTTCTAGCATCCATCTACCCTCCTTTTAGTCTCATCCTCACCATTACCCTGTACATGTACTGTATTGAGATTTCACAGTTCTGCTGTTCGCTGGGATGTGCCTGTGTATCTGCATGTTGTGGTTCACTGTAAACCAGTATATAGATGCTTTGGAATTTGAGAAAAGCAGTCCAGAAATGTAAATGTATTAAAATGCTGGAATTCGATAATACAGATTCCTGGTCTAAGTAATTTCTCTCTAGTTTCATTTTGTATATTTGCCCCTCAAAGCGATCCCTAAAAGAAGTTCATTTTGACTTTCGATATCTATGTATTAATAGATATCTATAATATGCTTACTTTAAACCAAACCAAAATAAAATAAAAACAAAACAATAAAACAAGCTGCCAAAATCTCCTACAACTTAATCTAAAATCTAATACCTCAACTTTATTTTAAAACCCACCTTAGATTGTTTGCAAGATTAACACTGCTTATGGAGACATTTGACCACCTGGTAAATATAATTTGCATTGCTCCCCCAAACTACTATACATTTCCATGTAACTAAAACCCATTCTGACAGGGACCTACAGTGAAGCTAGCTCCATAAGAAATTGCTACTGTAGCTGTATCATTAAAATACCTTTTGATTTTTCCTAGATCAATGCAGCCCATTTTATTGAAAAAAAGAGAGATATATAGTCTTTTCAAGGATAAATGCACGTATAAAACCCCTCAGTAATCAGCAGAAAGCTAAACATTTCAGAAAGCTTCAGTAGTTACATGGCAGGGGTATTGGCTACCAATTACACGTAGTTTGATGACCATGGGAAATTCTGTGATAAATATGTTACTGCCATGAGTGCAGAGTTCCCATCTCTGCTCTTTTCTGTTCATTAGAACCATAGCTCTACAACCCCTTTCAGATTTTTAGACTAATTCAATCCTCATTTAGATGTTATTGGAAAATCTGCAGGTATGAGCCTCGTGCCATTGCTAACCTACTTTAGCTTTCTGCATCCTAATTTCCTTTGCATTTTTACTGCAAAATCTAGATACACAAACAAGCATAGTCCCAAAAGTTAAAAAGGAACCTTTGAAACTCTTTTGATAGCATGTATATGCAATAAATTGTGCTACCCTCTTTGTAGTTTGCCTTTAAAGTAGAAAATCACTATGTAATTTGTTACAGAGGCTAATAAAGCTAATATAACAACTTAATTTTAAAATATAACCATACTAATTTAAGACACATGATTAGAAGTTTGATGTCACAAACTTTAGTCACCAGTGTAACATTTAAGATTCAATATCCCTATTATAGTTGCAGAATTAGCTTCTCCTTCTGTGTTAAAATCTGACATGAATTTGTTCATTAGAAACTCCTGTATTCACATTGCATAAATATGCAAGAACATTTTTAATAAAATTCTTTATACCACCTTTCGTTCCATTCTATTACTTTCTCATGTAATATACCTAAATGGAGATCACCTGTAGAGATTGAACCAGAAACCTTTAATATGAGGTTTCCTCCATTTGAAATAAAGGAACTCAGTGTGCCAATAACACTTACAGATCATATTCTTGTGGTCTAGTTATTCTAGTAGGCATACAATACAGATATCCAGTGTAAAGGAAAGATCAAGTGGCTATCTGGATCCTGAGTTTTTAATTACTTTGGATGTTGGTCTTTCAGCACTGACTAAATGAACGAGTACTACAGTGACAGGTATTGCCAAAGGAGATTGGTTTGTTTGGTCACAAGTTTAATTCCTGCGGATACCCTGAATCCTGCTATTGTTTTACAAATGGCATAATCAGAAAATTTCTATGTATCTTGGGTATATTTACGTACTGTATTGGGTGTAGGTGTCCACATGTTGGCAGCGGAGGGGCTGCAGGGGCCTCTGTGAGCCAATTCCTGTCAATTCCAGCAGGCTCCAATGGATCCATCACAGGGCATAGCTGAGTCCACCAGCAAAGACGGTGGCACCTCAGGGAGAATGTATTTGAGAAAGGAAAAAATGCTATATAGCAGAGAGGAGATTGAGGAAAAAAAAAAATAAGTGTGAGAAGCAGCCATGTAAACACTGAGGTCAAAAAAGAAGAAGGGGAGGCGGTGCTCCACAAGTTGGAGCCGAAATTCCCCTGCAGCCCATGAGAGACCCAACAATGGAGCTGGTTCACCCTGAAGGTCTGCAGCCCATGGACAGGCCCAAGCTGGAGCACAAGAAAAACATGAGGAGGAGGGAACTGTGGAGAGGAACTGTTATGAACTGACCACAGCCCCCATCCCCCTGTGACAATCCAGAGGGTGAGGAGGTCAAGGAATCATTAATGTTGGAGTGAAGTTGAGCCTGGGAAAAAGTGGGCAGAGCCAAAGGTATTTTTAATTCTCATCTTTGTTTTACACCATCCAACTCTATTTTTAATAAATGAGCAGTATTTTAAATTAATTTCCCCCAAGTTGAGTCTGTTTTGCTTGTGACAGTAATCTCAATAAGTGATCTCCAGTCTCTATCTCAACCCATGAGCTTTTCCATCTTATTTTCTCTCCCTGCCCTGATGAGGAAGGGGGATTAAGAAAGCATCGGGGCCGGGGGGTGGCATCCAGCAGTTGAGTAAGGTCAACCCACCGCAAGGTATATACTCACACTGTTTTAGGCACACTACTAATAATTTATATTTAAAACAAACTGAAAACCAAAATCATTGCTTTATGCAATGAAGTTGCAACATAATACCATTTTATGTCAAAAGATCACTGTAATTATGTTATTTCTTCTTTAGTTTTGTTGTAAGACCAAACTGAATTATTATAAAACTAAATTTCTGCAGAAATATCCTGATGATACTACAGTTTCTTACAGTTTTCTAATGAACAGTGTCTTCCAATCAGAAAAGAAAGGTCTGAGGATGTTTTTTCTTACATCACTTTAAAATGTAATTAAATGTATCTGTTAAATTAGAGTTTAAAAAAAGATACGTGGGTCAGATTCCCAAGTAAATCAGTGTAACTCTCTAGACTTGAATAGATCATAACTCATTTGTTCTAGATGGGGTCTGACAGAAAGTATCTATTTCTAGTTCAAATTTATAAACTTCACTTTATTAGAAGTTAAAACACAGAAAGGATAAAAATTTCAAAAGTAAGTATTACCCTAGTAATAGAACAACAACAAAAACCCCCTCTTTATTAATTCGGGTCAGGTACGATAGAATAATATGATTTAAATCAAAGATGTATTATAAATCAAAATATCCCATAGCATAAATTGTAGCTCTGCTAATAATTAACAAATTAGAATACTAGGAAGTAAAGAATGACATAGTGGTTTTAAAAGTATTCATGTGTGTTTGTGTAAAAATGGATGTTGATTTACTGGCTATGAAGTATTTAAATTGTGCTTGAAAATCCACAACACTGTAATTGCCAGCTTAGTTTGCTGCATGACTTTCTCGGGATTACAATATAAAGCATCCGTCGACAGCAGGTAAAACTGTTCTCACAACTCTTTGCTGTTACTGAAGCTTCATATTTTACATTGGGTTTTTTTTTCAGGAATTTATCACATCTTTTTTTTTTCTTTCTGAAATGAACAGATGAAACAATGTTTCTTTTAAGATAAGAGTAACAGTTAATATACAGTAATGTCTTCATTGATTTCTTCCAGCTGATCTTCAATTAGTACTGCTCTCTAATTTAACTTTAGCACTGTAAGCTTTTCTAGAACTTGAAACAGAACAGAGGCAGAAAACAGCAGTAAAAGTAAGCATATTAGTTGCATGGCTCATAATGCTATGCCTGTCGGGCACAAATACATCTTTTGTTTTTTTCCTGAAAAGACAAAAGCAAAGCTAAAAGGTGTTAGGACAGTGTCTTGGCCCTATTCTAAGTAAAATAAATGAAAAAAACTTATTTCTGTTTGTGAAGAGGAAGAGAAATACTGAAACCATGGAGGGAAATAGACAGCTCCTTGTTAGTACAACTGTTCAGCACCAGAAGTTTATGAATACAGCCCAGAAGTTGGAACTGCGAGACTGACTTCAGAAAGATGATCCCCAGCTTCTGGCCTTGCCCCTAAGACTGTTGTTTTTTTTTTTTTTTTTTTAATCTTAAAAACAAACAAAAGATGCCTCAGAAAAAAAGTACTGAAAATAGAATTTCAAGGTATATTTCATCATTATATTCAGATTCTTCCCATTCACTGCAGCCACCCTACACAAATGCCTGTCTGGGTTGAATATAGAGATACATAAATGCAGCTGTGCTCCTGAATTCTGGGAGACAATGTCTTGCTTCTCTATGTGTCTTCCTGAGCAGAGAGGCTAAATTTCTTAAATTTCTTAAAACAACAAGAAAGTGAGTTCCTTTCCTTTTTTGTTTCCCTCCTTCCCTATGTCATTTGTGCACTACTCTAAAAGAGGAACTCGGACAAAATCTTCCTTGACAGACAGGGCTTGTATTCAGAATCTCAGGTAAATATTCTGATCACTGAGCGTTTATATGAAAATGAAGGCTGATCTTTTTCTTATGACCTCTTAAATAAAAACAGCTACCCATTCTACCTAACTGCACATGGAGTTTCTCTTAAGAAGCCTTAGTAGCTGAAGTGTTTCTGATTAGATGGAAAAGGACTGCTTTCTGAAATCTGGTGGGATTTCAGCATCATGTATGCACAAGATATGACCTTTCAAAGGAAGTAGCAGTTCTGGACACTAGGTTTTCAGATTTGTAGCTTTCAACTCAGGAGTTTCAACTGTAGGACATAATTCCGGACATCCAAATCCTTTCTTAGATCTGGCCATGTTTTTGCACAATTATGGCCAGCCTTGCCAACCAATATGGCTTGAAACTTTGTAAAGGCAGAGTTCAAATTGAAACCATACCCATCTTCAATTTCTCTTTTTTTGGCAGGCCAGCTATATCGTTCTGGGATCAACCCCAAGTGATGGCTGACACCAAAAGCAAAATCAATCAAAGGTAGCTAATGTGACAGTAGAGACCTAGAGAAGTTGAAGTGTAATTTCATGGAGAGTTATCAGGAAGAAGTACAGCTGCCTGCACTACAGACACCACTGTTGGAGTTAGCTGAGTGACTAGCTGAGGTAGTCCTTCCAGCTTCTCCTTACAGTCAATGAAAAGCTTGCATATTTAGAGTAACATACATCTTATGCATACATATCAAATGAGTCAGAAAAGTGACTGTGGAAGAGTCTAGTTCTCTCTGGTTTAGACAATTGCCATCATCTATACCTGGCCATCTATAGCCCCAAAATGGCCTTGTCAAATCAGTTGATAATAAAAATACCCCACATTTTGACAAACCGTTTATTCCCAAGTCAGTTGTCTTCTTTTTGCAGGAAAGGAACCAATAGGATGGCTGTGAGGAAGTTCTGAACTGACCTGAATTAGTAAGAATTCTCTGACCCTTCTCAGCATTAAGTCTTTGAATATCACAGAGGTTCTAAAGGACTTTCTGTGACCCTAACTCTTGACATAGTTTCTTCACCCCATGTTTCAGTATAAATTCCTCTGAGCACAAGATTTTCTTCATCTAATAACAGATTTCACAAGCAACATCAATAATCAAGGATTAACTATGATACTAAAATAAGAAAGTAGTTTCTGAAAGGGTGAATTAATGTTTGGGGTTTTTTATACCTTCCACTGTTTCTGTAGAAGCATGTCTATCCTAGGAGATGGAAGGTAATTCAGAACTGGTTTTTGGGCTCATTAAAATATGAATCATTCTCCATCATTAGATTAGATCAGGAAAATATAAAACATATTTGCAAATTTTTAAAGCTATTATATGTATGAAAAATATTATTATTTTATTATTATTGCAAAGGCAGAGTTAATTAATTTTGCTACACCTCTTAAGTTAAAAAAAAAGTTTAAATAAAATGTTAAATAAATTATCTCTAGCGCAAACATTTGTATGTGTTTTCCATAAAAGATAAAGCAATTGTTCTCTGAAGATTATACTGGTCTTAACCTAGTTATGCTTGAAATGAATATGAAAATATAAATATATTAAAACATTTTGGTATTATTTATATATTGTAAATGAATTGCTTAAAATCACTCCAACGCATATCTTCTTAAATTAAATAATTTACAAGTCTTTCCAATGTTCTAAATAAAAACGTGTAATTCCTATTCCATATTTACATAAATAGTCTGCATAATTGTTTTTTTAGCATGGTTACTGCATTGGTTGATTTGACTAATATTAAATATGTATGAATTTCCTACCATTCCCTAGGGCTCTCAGAAACGATGAATCTCAAGAGACTGATTTCAAGTTTAAATTTAAAGAAGAAAATCCTTACAGATCCAAGCATCTTTGAATCTTTTTTAAATTGTTGAAGTCTAATTTTCACCTCAAGTAAACATTCAATAAATAATTATTACTGGAAGATTTACAAGCAGTGCTAAGATTAAGTAAATTATTTGTGTATCTTTTTCCAAGCTTTTAGGCAGTTCTACATCCACCCAAACAATAAGTAGGACATGATTGATCTTAACCACATTGACTTTTTACAATACTATTCACACTGATGAATTAAAATTTTCCAATCCGGCTGATCAGGTAACTAAGTTTCAATATTAGTCTTGGGAAATGCAAGTCTTATAGCACTGCCCTCCACAAATTGCTGATATCTTAGCTAGCTGCAAATAACGACTTATAATAACTATCAATAACAACATTTAAATAGAACAAGTAACATTTTGTTCATGTTGATAAGGAGTTAAACATTTGTTATGCATGAAAAAATCTTGAGAGCTACAAGTATTGTCATTGATGGACTCTACATTGCCATTGTAACAAGTGGTGAGCTTATGCAGAAGTCAATGGGTTTGCAAAGTAAGTATAGCATCCTGTTAAAAGAAGAATGTATTTTTTTTTTAGTTATATATCCCTCATTATATCACTTGCTCTTGCATTCCCAAGAATGCATTAATGTAGTCTTAAATACTGTACATGCTGAAGTCATTACTGCATATGTATGTCTTTGTCCTCCTACAGTTTATAGGACTATATAATTAATAACAACACTATGTTGAGTTTCCTGGGAACACTGAAATAGCACTTGATAAGTTCTTAACAAAGACCTAATCTTATATTCTTTGAGTACACTGTAGACATTTGCTGTAGAGTGGTAAGAAAATCTTAATGAAAAGCGCACCAGACCAGGGGAGCTGGTCCAGTGTAGCCTGTTAGACCACTGTATCATTGCTGGTAGGGGAACTCATATGTGGGGTTGTTCTAAACTGCTTCTTAAACCAGTTCTTAGGCAGCTAATGATGAAGCTCTCTAAAACCATCTGAACTGTAAAGGGAAAAAACAAACAAACAAACATACAATTTTTCTAATTATTATCGGAGCTCTTGGTCAAACTATTACAACAGGATGTTCAGAAACCATCCCTCATTACAATTGGTTATATACTTAGGCATGTCAGTTAACTTTCCTGCAAATATTTCATATTTACACAAGTGAAAGGCAATTCATTTTAGCTTCAGGTCTCTACATAAAATAGTTAGTGCAGTTCTAGTAAGTGACACCTTTTCTGATCCCTCCTAAAGTTTAGTATGTGATACACAGGTGTAGAGAAATGCCTTACTGCCAGTAATAACCATTATGCTTTCCTGAATCTGTGGAGTATAAGCAGATACTGGATATTTTCCAGTCTAAACAGAAGCCAAAGTTTATTCATATGATGGTTAGAAAAAATAAAAATAAAATTTGAGGTGACTTCAATGTGAGCCAAGTAATGTAATGAACCTATAAAATGCTTAGTGAGATGCAGTCAGGCTTGCAGATGTGTTTACAAAAAGGAATGTTCTAGTTTCATATTTATTATGAGCTTTCTCTGATTTAAGACTACTATATATTGAAACTGAGTAAACAGGTCTTTATTTACATAAACGTCAGCATATCAAAACAAAACTAAACTGAAAAAAAAAGTCTTTCAAAACAGTATTATCTTCAGTAAGCTTTCTGTAATTAGAGAATAAAGAAACCTCATTGAACCTAAGAAACAGTTCAGAAAGGCTATTAGAAAAAAATCAATACCCTTAAAAATAGTAATGCAAAGATGGGATTCTAAAATGCTGTTCGTTGGATTCTGACTGCATGAAACCATCAAATTGCAGCACTCCAGTAACATTTTAATAACACATTCAGGTGGTAATATAATAGATAGGCAGCTTTTTGCATTATAGTCCAAATGTCTTGATGCATAATTCTAGTGTATGAAAAAAGCATTCATATAAGTAACCTTGCATAAGTGGATCTTTACTTCTGCAGTAGCTGAAATATAGAACGTTGATGAGACTCCCTTTTTATCAAAGCAAAGGAAGCACAATTGCATTGTAAACCCAAAAGCAGTGACAGAGTATGATTTTATATTAATTTTCAAAAGTGCCGTGGACTGAACAAAGTGCAAAGCAAGGGATATTTGGGTCTTCTGTGGGTTCTTCTGTTCTCAAAATGTTAGTAGGAGTTTAATGACTTCAGCAGTGGGTAGGTCTAGACCAAATGGGTTTTGTCAATGAGATACTAAGTATTTTCTTCCGTATATTGAGTAAAATCAAATACAACCAATTTCAAAAAGGCCTCAGCACCTCCTGAGAAACCGGCTCTTTGACTGTTCCCATTGAAGTCAATAGCAGAACTCCCTTTTACTTGTTTAAAAGCAAGTCTTAAATAGATGATTCTTAAGTGAGCATTTTCTAAGCTAATTATACAAAAGAATGGCTCATTCTTTACTTCCTTGAATGGCCATGATATGAAATGATTAATTTAAGGGCAATATTCCTACTGTTAAACTGGTTTGCATAGTAACAAATAATCATCATCAAGGGAAATTATTTTGGAACATACTTCATACTGTTTATGCCATACAAATACAAATGATAGCAAAATGCTGTAGATCTTTTGTGCTGCTCCTTTGGGAATATTGTAATGGCAGGAGAAACTGGCTAGTTCTAGCTTAGATAAAATCTGTTCAGTTTTCCTATGTTTAGTTCCCATATGTTCTGGTCCTCAGGAGATGTGAGTTTTTCCATTATTTAATGGGGTTTCTACCACCTCCCTTGGGAGACTATAATGTAGTCCAATAAATCACACCATTAAGGCAGTTTTCAGTTTAAATTTCCTTTTTTGTATGTACATCATTCCATTTATATAGTTATATCTATATGTATTGTCACAAATGCTTTTTTCAATTATTTTCCAACATTTCTTAATAAAATCCAGCAAAGCACCAGAGATCTTACAGCCAAAAGAGTGAACTGATAAGATACTACTGCCCATTTATGAGCAAGGCTGCATGGAAAGACACAAAATTAAATTTGTTCCAAGCATAAGTACTGTAGAGCAAGTGAGACAGAATACATAAACTCCAACTTCAGTAGAAGGACCTCCTTATACTCCAGTTTCAGAAACAGAGACCAAAAAGAGGCCAAGGCAAGGATTTTAAGTGTATGTCAGACCTCAAACTAGTTATTATGTATTCTGCTTCAGCCCAGTGTTCCCAGTTATCCTACTCCAGAAAAAAAAGCTTACTCTAGCTGAAAGCTGCCACGCACCAATGACTACAGTGGTGAGCCATGAGGCATTAGCCATAGGCCATCAAATGACACATACTACCTAGTAACAGTTCTCCCTTCCCGTGCTGAGCACAGGTCTAGGGGCTCAGGTACTGCAATCATTTACTGTTAGTGCAGCTGCAAAGAAAGGGGGCCAGAGGCCTGACTGGATGCTGTGACTATTTTTGCTGCTGCTCGGCATAGACTTGCATGGTCTAATTTCAAGACAGTCAAGGATTATTATTTTCTTATTTGTTAGTTTTGCACACATTATAATGTAATGTAGGAACATTGCATTATATATAACACTTTTACATGAAGAAAAGACAGGAACTAGAAACCGGCAGCATTTTCAAAACCCTTTGACTAGCCAAGAGCACAAGTCACAGCACAAGTCAGGCAGTAGGTGTCCTGAAGCACATTTGAAAAAAAGCGTTGAAAATCAAGCCTTCTTCCACTAAAGAAACAATTAGTCAAACTCAAATACATGCAGTAAAGGTACAGATGAGCTTTCTCATTAATGAGCTTTTTTAATTAATTATTTTCTTCATATTAATGCTAGGGACGGGTTGTTGTGTACTGGTTGGGGTTCCTTTGTTTTGTTGTGGTCTTTTTAACACTTGTACATCATCAGGTTTTCAGCTCCTGTACATTGACATTTTTTCTCCTGACTTCTCTGGGGTTGTGACTATTTATGTTAGTTGAGGATCTGACCCATCTTCCCCTTCTGAAGAGGAATTTTTCTATACAAACCTCTATTCTTCACTGCAAGATCTTTGAAAATGTTTATTTCAAGGTGATTTCTGGATTATAAACACACAAAGAAAAGTATAATCATATGAATGCTACACAGAGCTTTATTGAATATACAGTAGCTTCACTTGATTTCCTTTTCATATTTGTATCAAGCTGGATATCTATTCTAGACAGACTATCATTTAAAACAAGAGACATACCAAATGAGTAAATGAGGTTATATTACTAATTAGCATACTGTCTCCTACTACCTCCAGTAAGCTACTAAAATGTGACTTCCATTTTATCACATAGATGAAACAGTTATCTTTCAGGGTTTGAAATTTCTGTGATCTTTATGCTTAATAAGCTCAGTAAAAGGCATTCAAATTACATCACTTTTGTCTTGGAAGTTAAATTGGGAAATATTGCATTCTCTGAGATGATAAACTCTGTAGAAGATAAATTATCATGAGAAATAGTTTTAATTGATTTACCATAATAAAAGTTATGTGACTTTGAAGTGCAAATGACACATTAAAATGAAGCTACAGTATGTTGATAATACAGTGGCTTCTTTGTTAATGGAATTACTGACACTGCAGATGCTTGCAGAAGAGTTGTCCTCTAGTGTTAAGAGAGAAACACTGATGGAAATTGAAGATATACTGTATTTAAATCCAAGCTTAACTCTCCTCTTCTGTGAGCTCTACACTGATCTCAACAATGTAAATGCAATATATTTCAACAAAAACACATGCAATACGAAAACAGCTTGAGTCTGAAATTTTAACACTATGGTTTGGAATGCAGTTATCCTGAGTTTGTCATTGTGACTGCACTGAAGCCCCAAGAAAATCCTTAGTCCCAACCTCAATTTCCCCACTTGCAAAACTGAGCCAAGAAAACCACTTTTATGCTCAGAGGTGTTGGCCAATTGCTAAACAATTCTGTGTGTTGTCTTCAGAGAAATCTAATGTTCAAAATGAAGGAAAACGCACGTACCTTCTGATCAGCAATCCTTATAAACGTTCCCTTTATAGCTTTGTAAGGCTAAAGAAGATGACTAAGAAACTTATAAACCCAGCAGCATAAAACAATGCTACTTTGTTTTCTCATTGTTTTCTCATGCCACTTATCTCTGTGATCTTTGACTATATTATCCAATTATTATTCTTCCTTCATCCAGACCTTTTACCTTCTTTTTCTTGTGATTTTACAGTCTTATTCCCCACTCCCAGTATTTCACTCTTTCTTAAGGTCTCTCTTACTTGTGAACCTTTAATTTTCTGTTTTCCTTTTCTTGAGAAATGTCTTTCCTGCTTTCCTTTCACAGTGACACACATTTTCCATTATTTTTATGACCTATTCTCAGCTGCTGTAAGTCTTATCCAAACTTATTCTTTACCTAGTCCTACATCCCAGGGAACTGGTTGAGGCACCGTCCCTGAAGGTGTTCAAAAGATGGGTTGACATGGTCCTTAAGAATATGATTTAGTGATTTTTATTGCTTTTTTTTTTTTTTTGTCAGAGTTAGGTTGATGGTTGGACTAGATGATCTTTAAGGTCCCTTCCAACCTAGACAATTCTATGATTCTATGATTCTCTTTCTTTTTCCTGTACGCACAACTCTCTTCCTTATGAGATTTCCTTTTCATTTGTCTCTTTTTTTTCTCCTTATCATTTCTGAATTCTAAGTTCAGAAATATAAGAAAAAAACTTCTGATATCTTATCATCCTCTAAATTTTGAACAAAAATAATCTAATAACTGTCTAAACTATCTTTAATCCATTGGTGTAAGAATCTGTAAGCACTCTATCTGCAAGTGTGTAGTGTGTTAACCTTGACTGGCCACCAGGTGCCCACCAAGCCACTCTATCACTCCCTTTCCTCAGCAGGACAGGGAGAGAAAATAAGATGAAAAAGCTCATGGGTCAAGATAAAGATAGGGAGATCACTCATCAGTTACTGCCATGGGCAAAACAAACTTGGTTTGGGAAGGATTAATTTAGTTTATTGCCAATCAATAACAGAGTAAGATAATGATAAATAAAAATAAAACTAAAACCACCTGCTCTCCACTATCCCTTCTTCCCTATCTCAGCTTCACTCCTGACTCTTCTGCCTCCTTCCCCCAAGCAACAAAAGGAAATGAGGAATGGGGGTTGATGTTATTCCTTAATACTGTGTCTCTGCCACTCCTTCCTCCTCACTTTGTTCCCCTATTCCAGCATGAGGTCCTGTCCACAGGAGACAGCCCTTCACAAACTGCTCCAGCATGGGTCCTTTGCACAGGATGAAGTCCTTCAGGAATAGACTGTTCCAGCCTGGGTCCCCCCCAGGACACAGTTCATGTCAGAAAACCTGCTCTCGTATGGCTTCCTCTCCATGGATCGGAGCTCCTGCCAGGAGCCTGCTCCTGCGTAGAGTTCCCTCAGAGCATATCCACTTGCTCAGGGGTGGGATGATCCATGGGTTGTAGGTTGGATACCTGCTCCACCTTGGACCGCCGTGGGCTGCAAGGGTACAACCTGCTTCATCATGGTCTTCTCCACAGGCTGCGGGAGAATCTACGCTCCAGTACCTGAAGCACCTCTTCCCCTCCTTTCTTAACTGACCTTGGTGTCTGATGGGTCGTTTCTCTCACAATTTCTCACTTCTCTCCCACAGCTGTCATGCAGCATTTTTTACCCTTTCATAAATGTTATTATCATAGAGGCACCACCTGCATCGCTGATGGGCTGTTTTGGGCAGCGGCAAGTCCTTTTTCAAGCTGGCTGAAGCTGGTTGTATCCAACATGGGGGCAGCTCCTAATGTCTTCTCACAGAAGCCAACCCTGCACACCCGTCCCCCCACTACCAAAACTTTGCCACGTAAAACCAATACATGCATGCAGCTGTGCAAAAATCCATTCCTTAGATTTTTATTATTTGATTATCTATTCTTTTGAAAAATAATAAAATGCAGCGTTTGCTATAACATTTCACATACCTATGCTAATAATGCCTGTATAGTACTTAAACTTTTCATACTAGGTAATGGACAAATACAGTTAAAATAGTGGGGGTAACAATAAGCATCAGGATCTTACTTGTGCATTCATTTGCCAATTTGAAACACTCATATATTCCACAGCCTTTTCAGCTGGGAAAGCTTCTATCCTTTTTTTTTTTTAGTAGCTGTTTAAACAAAAATAGATGTTTATCTCTTTAAAATTTTGCCAGGAAGCTGTCACTTTCCCATTTACTCATGCTATGTTGTGACAGAATGTGTCAGCTTCTTGCACAAATGAAAAGAGATATAGACCTGTATTTACTTTAGCTGAAAAAAAAAGTAGTCATCAATTCTGAGAAAAGTGTTTTCCCATCTGAAAAGATGGATAAATAAGAGAGGTTTTGTGAAGTAACTATTTACCAATGTTTAAAAGGTAGTTGCAAGGCAAATATTCCAGTTCAATTCACCAGTACCCATCACGAAGAGAACAGATAGACTCATAACATGTAGAATTAGATATCTGTAGCAAATAAAAGCACATATCCAGAGAGCTAATGTTCTTATTGAAGCCTTTGATGTATAAAGGTATCAACCGTAACAGAAACAGGTAAATGAACCTATGCAGGACTTGCTCTTTGCTCTCATGTTTGACATAGAACAGAAATGTCAATTCGAAAATCTAAATAGGACTCATATGCTGAAAAGTTTGAAATTAATCAGTACACTACTGTAGAAGGTTCTTAGAGATATTTTTATGGTATTCATACATAAGAAGAAAATAAGTAATAGAGGGTAACAATACATAATATCTGTAACTTTGTCTTGAAAATTCTTTAATTTTTATCAGTCTCATAGAACGCAAATTTCTACCATGTAATAAGTTAAAATGCAAGTTGCAATTTAAAAATCAATTTTTTAAAATATTCATTGAAAACTTAACCACTATGACAAATCGGAGTATTGAGTAGCAGAATCCTTAAAATCTGTTAAATTCCAACTCAAAAATTCCATGCATCATGAATCCAGGAAAAGAAAAGGAAAACTGCCTATGAAACATAAAGGTCAGGTCTTAAACAGATATCAAAATGAAATTACAGATCAGCTGAAATCCTGGGAAAACACCCACAGATTTCAAAGGACCAAGGTTTCAGCCTAGAGGTTAAATCTGTAAGATAATTTATGATGCAGAACAAAAATGTCTTCATAAGGCGTGTCTTGTGTTGCAACATGGAACATGGTACAGAAATCATTATGCCAGTGGAAAGCTACTGAGAAACGTTTTTTTAGCCTTGGCTGACACTGCAATAACACAGTTACACTGCTGTCAGTACAGGAGCCAAGGTCACTGTGTATACCACAGAGACTGCATTCTCTCTTATGTATATGTCTTATTGAATCAATCCATTGAGTCATAGAATCATAGAATGGTTACAGTTGGAAGGGACCTTAAAGGTCATTGAGTTCCAACCCCCCTGCCATGGGAAGGGACACCCCTCCACTAGAGGTCAAATGACTCCAGGATACCTTACAGCTGTATTAGGGTTGCTCTCCCTTCTCTCCTTTACTGAAGTCTTTCAGAGGAGTTAAAAAATACCAGAGGGATGCAAAGTCCAATCAGCCTTCTTCCCATTCAAGGGATAGGTAGATGTGGGGAGAGTCTACACCATGGAGCTTTAACATGATGCTAAATACAGAGGACATAGGTCCAGATATATGTCTTATGATTAAATGAGACTTTGTCCATGACAAAATATGGTTATGTTCTTCATAACCAGGCCTGACTATGGATCTCATGGACAGGCATTGTGGAATATCTTAAACTAATATCTTAAACAAAGATATTAATCTTATAACAAGATTGGTCTGTCATCTTTTCATAAGCACTAGTGTGTTTTCTAAGATAGCAGTCAACACCGGTATTAACAAAGGATTTATAAAAATACAAAGAACCCTACTTAGACTGGAAACTCAGTTTCTCAATCCCAATATAGAGATAAAACACATAATAGCCAGATGCCCTTAAATAATTAATAATTATCATCTGTCAACTCCGTCCTCACTCAACTCCTACCCCAATCATCAGGAAAACATATCTTTTAAGAATGTTATTAAATAATAGGTAGCGTACATAGCTGTGGCCATTGCATATCCTGTGCACTTCTCTGTTCTTAGCTGCAAGTAGACTTTCATTTTTTCATTTCATATTGAAAAATTCCATTTCAATTACTTAGAATCATAGAATAGAATCATAGAAGATCTCAAGTTGGAAGGGACACACAAGGATCAAGTCCAACTCCTGCTCCTCTCAAGATTACCTATAACTAAACCATGTGACTAATAAACATCATCCAGACACTTCTTGAAATCTGACAGGCTTGTTGCCTGTTCCAGTAACCAATCACCCTCTCAGTGAAGAACCTTTTCGCAATGTTCAATCTGAACTTCCCATGATGCAGCTTCATTTCATTTTCTTGTGTCCCATTGATGGTCATCAGAGAGGACACCAGCATCTCTCTCTCTATTGCCCTCTTGAGGAAGCTGTAAACACCAATGAGGTCACTCAGCCTTCTCTTCTCCAAGATGAACAAGCCAAGTGACCTCAGCCTCTCCTCATAAGTCTTGCCTTCGAGACTTTTCGCCATCTTGATTCCCCTCCTGTGGACACACTTCCATAGTCTGATGACCTTCTTATATTGAGGTGCCTAAGACTGCACACAGTTCTCAAGGTGAGGCTGCACCACTGCAATGTAAAGTGGAACAATCACCTCCCGCAAGCAGCTAGCTATGCTGTGCTTGATGTACCCCAGGGCATGGTTGGCCTTTTTGGCTTCCGCAGCATACTGTTGACTCACATTCAACTTACCATCAATGCAGATACCAAGATCTCTTTCTATGGGGCTGCTCTCCAGCCTCTTTTCCCCCAGTTTGTATAACCCAGATTACCCACCCCATCCCAGATGGAGAATCCACCCACCTGCTCTTGTTAAATTTCATACAGTTGGTGACTGCCCAGCCATATGACTTGTTTTATTTTACAATGTTTTGGTGAAGGGATTTTTCATAGTTACTGAAGAGCAGGGTTCTGCTTTCAGAAAGGTAGTGGAAAACTCTCCTTGCAAGAATAAAGGCAAACAAGTTATTAATTTGTAGATCTGTAGGGTTTGATGACTAAAGCTCTGTATGGCCAAACATATGTTTCATGGCAACCCTGCTAGGGTAAATTCTGTAATAATCTCTGCATAGTTGCTTTCACCCTGAAAAGTACGCAATAAAGTAACCTCACTAGACACACATGAAAAATTACCAACTGGTTTGATAGTGAACTGGATCTTCCTTATTTTAATACATTTTTGTGTATCATATGGTTACAAATTGGAGATCAGGGAAATAAATCCTATATATCTATGAATATATATGTATGTATGTATGTGTGGGTGCATGTGCTCTAATAATTCAAAGTCCTTACTCTATTTCATCAACACATGAGAAAGAATAAAAGCACAAATGAGGAAAAAAACCCACTGTATCAAGCTTTGATTAATTCATTTTAATAGTGTAGGAATAATGTTCCTGAAGTAAATCACAGCAAACTGTGATTTGGATAGAGGTCATATGCATACCTAAAAAACAATGTAAAGTCAAGGTCATTATATATGAAATTTCTCAAAAACAAACACTTGGGCTTTAGGATATTTATTCACTGACCCTGAAATGTCAGCTTGACACTGATACTAATGTAGCACACTTGTCTCTGGAGTTTATCCCACTATGCAAAGGTGCCGCTTACTGTGAGAATCTTTCTGAGGTGCTCCAAGTGCATTCTAGAAGCCATCTGCATATGTTATTTTATTGCTAGGTCTCATAAATCAATATTATGTAGAAACATCTATAATTTCATATTGTATTAGAAATAGGATAGCCACAGTGCTGCACATTTGAGGTCCTAATGACACTAGTGGTACAGTACTTACATTTTAAACATTTTATTGAACAGCTTGAGGTTATTTGGTTTATAAAACCCCCAGACTGTTTCCTCACAAAGCCCTGGGGCTCTGACCTAGTAAAGTTCAGGCTGCTGAAGGCAGGGGAGGAGTCCTACTTGCACTTGCTAATGGATAAATAGTAGAAAACATCAGTGGAAACTAAAGATCTGAATGCAGGTGGCTGCATATAATCAATACAGCTAATAATACGTAATGACGTTTTAAAATATGTGAACATGATGCTGCAAAATAACTTCCATTAAATGTACAAGGGTCCAACAAGGAAAAGCAGGGTGCACTAATCATAAGCATAAGCACAGAAAAAAACATCTGCCATCTAACAATCAGTTCCTGCTACTGGGCTACGGTATTGAGGTGTACTCTACCATATTACTCATTTTATTGAGTATCTCATCCATATCATCGTCCTGCTCTGAGTCTGAATAGAATATATGTCGGAAATTGTATGAATGATTCCCTTAGAGATTTCCCCCTACCTTACCTGTTTCAGAAGGTTTTGTCAGATCTGAGGATATTGTAGAAGAGGTCTTATAGTCCATTTTCTTTCTGGTTCCTGCACAACTGTGTCAAGGCTTTTGGCTTTACAGAGGTACCTGACAAGCCCAAAACTCCAGGTATATAGATTATTTCCAACTGCTCTTTAGTTTTATGCAGTTAAATCAACCAGGCCAAAGGCTTCAGACAAACAAGGAATTTTTCCATTGCCTAAATTTTGCTGGGCAATGTCGTTTGAGATGTCCTGAGATATCTTTCCTCATCCTCAACTGATGTTCCCATCTACCAGCCCCGAATGAAGAACTTAGTTTTGCTTAGGCACCATGTTTAGGCACCTGAACTTCTTCTTAACCACTTTCTGCAGAAAAAACAATTTTCTTCAATCTTCTGTCAGTATTATTGTATAATGTTAGCACAAGCTCCTGCAAAGACTAGACAGAAGTGATAAATGAGAATGAAAGATACAGGATGTGGTCTACTATTCCAGACTGTTTATTACAGAATAAGTCCTGTTTCTATGGATATGTCTAGAGTTTCCTTGCTTACTTTCTCTCAATATTTTTGCATTATTTCATCTGGTTCTCTCCCAAATATACACAAGCCCTGCACAGCAAGCACTCAGCCCTTTGATTTCCCTTCAGAATTCATACGATCCCAATGCTGCCTGGCATGTGGCCTGCATCTTTGGCAACAACTCGTGTTTGAGATGAATACTTCACAAAAATCTGAATGCTGTGTTATACTTCATGATACTTCCGTAGCAGCTCAAAAACTGACTGGTTTCAAAAAAGTTTGCCCAGGAGAAGACCAACATGCTGAAATACTTTTACAAACTATAGGAATAGTATATTTGGTGTGATTATAGAGTCTAGAATTTCTCAGATATGAAAAAGAGATCTATCAATCTGAGCCATATGTACACCATTGTATTTATTTTGCACGTCGTGGTTAGGTTACTAAAAGCCAAAGAATTCTTATTCTTCTTTTTTTTTTTTTCCAGTTCAGCCCAAGCAGCAATGTCTAGATGCCTTGGAAATTGTGTCAGCTGGGGTGAGAAACTGATGATGGAAACAGTTATTCCTCTAATATAATTCAGCTTGAAATTCAGAAGCTCCCGTTGCTGCTTTATAAGATCTGTTGCCTTGGACAACATAGGCAACTCAATGATGGACTTCAGAACAGGGGAAGGAAAAAACAACTACATATACCTGACCACAGGCTTCCATGAAACCTCCAGTGTTATAACAATCCTTCTCCTTAGTTAGGAGGATGTCCTCTTCTTTCCTGCTGCTCCAGACATTGCTGTCCTGTTTCTACCCCATCACAATTCCTGTTTTTGAATACATTTGCTGTTAACACTCTCACCTGTCCACTTACTTAACATACTCCTTCTCCCACAATAGTACTATACAATTCCTTCTGAGGCGTCCCAAGTCAGGCAGGAGTTAGATACTTTTTCTTCTATTATTTTTCTATTATTTTATTATTTTCTTCTATTATTTTTCTCTGTCCACTGTACTGGATGTTCTCATGTACTCTAATACAAAGTTACTCTAGTACAGCCATAAGAAAAAGTTATCACTGCAGGCTTTTTCAGAGAGACAAGTCACAAAGTGGAAGCCACCTCACACTGTTAAGAGTTATACACTCTCTACATACAAGCAGCAAGTTAAAGCATTAGGTTCTTGTTAATAGGACAAGTCAGCTCCTAGCATACATGCTATGAATTCTCCATTCCACATTTCATTGATCATGCAGAATCATAGAATCGTTACCACTAAACCATGTCCCTCAGCACTACGTCTATGCATCTTTTAAATACTGCCAGGGGTGGCAACTCAACCACTTCCCTGGGCAGCCTATTCCAATACTTGACAACCTTTTCAGTGAAGAAATTTTTCCTAATATCCAATCTAAACCTCACCTGGTACAACTTGAGGCTATTTTCTCTTGTCCTATTGTCTGTTACCTGGGAAAAGAGTAGGGAGTTCAGTCGTCTAATGTAGCATGTGAAGTTATATGTTAAAAGGTGTGAATAACTTTGTGTATGTGCAAAGTAATTATTGGAAATCCTACAATTTAAATTAGCTATGTGCATAAGGAAATATTAAATTATGTTTTGATTTTTTTTATGTCATAATTTCCAGATACCATTTTTCTTGCCTAATAAACACTGGCAAGTCATTGTTTGTTTTTTCTATTTTCCTATGAGTAAAGATATCTTTTGCAAAAGCTGTGCATTACTATGTAGTAATGTAGATTACAATGTAAGAATGAAAAAAAGAGAATATGTGACTGTAAAAACTCAAGTATAAAACAGTCTTATGTAAATACTTTTATCTTTGTGGCACTAATCTTTTGTTTTCATTTTATAACTGTAAGAACAAAATTCAAAACACAATTCTCCCATCTAATGTGAATAGAAAATGGTTAGAGGAGGCAGCTCTAAGACTAAAAAGCAACAAAAAATAGAGGCATATTCTTGAAAAGGAAAGCTTTTTGAATATTCTGTATTTTAGTTTTTTCTTCCTAAGACATATTTACTTACGGTTTTGATATTGATATATATTTCTGCCTTTGAAATCTGATGATCTAAGAATTGCAGGGAGCATGATTCCTGAAGTTTTGAAGCTGAAATTGAATTGCAGTAAAACATTTTTTAAAATTATTTTTTAAGTAAGTTATGTCTGGTATCTACATACTGTTAACCACGTTCCTGAATTTAGGTGGTTTTAATAGTATTTTTCTTTTTGATGCTTCATTGTTGTTAACATTTTTTAGTATCTATTTTATTATGTAAAAATAGTATAAAATTTATGTCATAAAAAAAGCCAAAATAATCCTTCTGTTTAAACAGAGACAAAGAAAATTCTTATCTACATGAAAGAGGAATGAAGAACATTTTATATTTCAAGGAATCTCTCTCATTTTGAACATACCTAGATGCGTCACAACATCTCTCCAAGATTGTCATAGGCATTTTCATGGAGTTCAATGATATAAAAATATGTTTCCATGGCTGAGTGACACACTTTCTAGATCAGCTGTTCAGACAAGAGCCTCACCTGGGGGCAGTAAATGAGGTTCTAGGATGTCTCCATGGCTGGCAATATAAGGCATCTTGCTAAAGTTTTAATTGGAAGACTCTCTGAGTTTTGTTAAGTCCAGCATTGTGCATTAGAATCACTGTCACCATTCAATTTTATTTTGAGCCTGCTTGGAAAAATGAGGCTTCCTAGTGTATCTGAAGAAGCATATTCTATGAACAGAGAAAGCTAAGGGGTAGAAACTTTGTGTTGATTACCCTGGAAATTCAAGATACTTTTTCTGTCTCACTGAAGTGAACTACCAAGATTTACAAGCAATACAGAAATCAGTATCCCAAGCTTTTTGCACTTCATACTAGCTTGAACCGGATAAAGAGATTTGACATTTCATATCTCATTCAGAGAGTCTTCTAATGTCAGAGAACTGTGTGATTTGTACCATATGGGCTTGCAAACTGAAAGTTACTGCGATGTCTTAATGGATGTGCATTATCATGAGCAATTCCCAGTATTGAAGTCATGTGGGAAAATATGGTATTTGAGAAATTTTTCAGCATGTCCTAACAAAAATTTATATTAACATATGTGAAATTCAGTACAATTAGTGAAATTCATTTGTACCATTTTGCCTAATGCAGGATTGAAAAAAATATTTTAAAGAACCCAGACATATATGAAAAAGGTTAATTTACATCTAAGAACACCAGTAAAGGCCTTTTCTAAATAGTGCTAAAGATGTCTTAAGGTTGTATACCCCTCGTATTTCATAACACACATGGTATTGAAATATGAGCACCGTGGCCATAAGAAATTAATAAAGTGAACTCGGAAAGTCTTTATTGTGTTATATCCTGTATTTTATTTTACTGTGTTTTCCTAGAATATAAATAAGCAACAAAGATGTTAATTGCATGAATCTGAGAATGGGAAAGGATAGGGGAGACAGACCATTACCACCTTCACCTATTCAGTGTTTAATCCAGATTAAGTAGAGTTTTCTAATCGTGTCAAGAGAAATGAACCAGTATATGCTTCAGCAGAAATTCCTAGTGGTAGTGCAGTTAACAGGGAAGCATCAGTTAAACAGTTAAAGGAAACATGATGAAGCGAATGTGAATCCAGTACTTGCCTGAAACAAAGCTTTAAAAGAAGTCGTACTCTTTTGAATCCTTGTGATTTACTGTACTGATTTTAGAAAAAGTTTTCCTCAATTAATGTAGTATTGCTTGCCTGTAAAGTTCATGGCTGACAACAGAATTCCAGAAGTCTTCAATACATTATATATTTACTCTATAACTATAAGTAGCATGTTGTCAAATCTGCAGCTGACCACCTTTTAAATGACATGTTTCACTGTAGTATTATCAGAAAGTTCTTGAATTAGAAAGTTTTGCAGTCTCTGAAGAAGACTGGGAGAAGAGAAAGAGGACAAAATGGATAGTTACATATAAACAAAATGCAGAAAGCCTGTTCTTCCCCACTGCCAGTTGGAACCTTAAGTATAATCATAAAACTATAACCATAGATTCCTTTAGCCATAATCCTAAAGTTATATGCTGTATCTACATCAGAACTTCCTTTATATTATGTATATTTAACATAGTTCTCCATAGGAAGAAATACTCTAGAACCACACAAATTTCAAATAAGCAATATCTGAATGATGTATACTTCATACAAAAGTAAACTAAATTATAAGTTCAATGATTAATGTGATCACAGTAATTGCTAAACCTATGAATTTAATAAAGGCCAGATCCAATAAAGAGCTTAGTACTATAGGGTTAGACACAGCAACTTGTGACTTGGAGGCAATAGACTTCTGAGGAGCTGCTAAAACCCAAAATGCATTTTACACTAAGAGTCAACGGGTGAAAACAGACATAAAACAGATCATAGGCTTCCATCCTCATGGTTAAGTTTACCCATCAGGTACCAAACAAAGTCTGGTTCTTTATACACATGCCTTCAAGAAGAATTCAAGGCTCCCAGAGAACTCATTGAAATGACATCCAGAAAATACTTTACGTAAAATCTGAGAGGGGATTTTCTAGATCACAATTTCCAGCATAAAACTTTAAGGCTGTGCAAATTCCTTTTTCTTGGATCTGGTCCTACAGTTCCATCTACCGAAATATAATAAAGAGAAATGAACAGAGACAGTAGTCTCATAGAAAACGTAGTACACATAAAATACTGGTATTAACTTAAAGTCTTTTACTGAGGGCCGCTTACAACAAAGCCTGGTAGATTCAGAACTATAAAAATTCTTAGTAGAGTAATGCTTCTTATCCATAAAGAGTCCAGTAATAGTGTTACAAGCTATAGTGCTTTTGATCATTATTGTAAAACACCGCAGTATCTATTCATAAAGGCTAGTGCTTGATTCACCACTCTGTAACACCAGCTTTTATGCCTCTGTAACGACTCTAAGGGTTTTCCTTTTCAATTAATTTAGTACTCGTGGCAGGTGCCAGGTTGCAGAATCCAAGGCTCATTACTCAGTCACAGAAGTAATTTCTCAAAGTCTTTAGGTTTTCCCACTGCTCAGCAGCTGACCTTGCCCTTTTTGGTCTTTAAGTGTTGTTGGTGTAATTCAGGCTGCCTAAGGTGGAAGCATGAAGCACTAAGGAATCAAAGTGGAAAACCCATATCTCTGTCCCTGGAATGCTCTTTACATCAGCCTATCAATATTCTTAATAGAAATAAGAACAACAACCACAATAATAATTTTAACATATCTTAGCAGCAGAAACCAGAACCCATGAATATATAGGTTTAAGTTAAAAAAATGAACTGTGAGGCACTTAACTAATCACCTTGTATTGTTAGAAAAATGGCCCAAGCATCATGGGCTATTTTTAACAGGCAGGCAATAGAAAGTTCTCCACAAATATATTCCATGGCTTTTGGATACATGAAATGGGGACATAGCCTGGAATTCAAGTCTTCCATTTCCTAGGCAAGTAGTCCCATCAGATCCTGTCATAACATTACTTGATTTCATCAAAAGTATTAAACACCCAGCATCAGTTTAGGAGCAATTGATGGGTTACTAAAGGAGCAATGGGGACCAACACCTTTCCTCTTTGCTCTGTATACCAATAGAACAGCACACACTGAACACAGGGACTGGATTCTCTTCTCCAGAATACTTGTGTCAACTGAGAAACACTATTTCTCTTCACTGACTTGGATTCTCTCTGTGTGTTTGCATGTGTCTGGGGCGGGAGCCGGGGGGGAGGTAGGGGAGGATTGGGTTTAGGTCAAAAGATCACAGCTTTGCAGGGAAAGTGACAGTTATGCTTTCAAGCTAGGTGAACTCATCTTTGCACCTCATATATTAAGAAAAAGAAGTAGGAGACATAGAGTTAGTTTTGTCCTCAGTTGAGCTCTAGTGACATAGAAAATACAGATGAGAATATTTTTAGAGGATTTAAAAGCTATTTACAAAGCTAAGAAATTAATCTATTGCGTATTAGCTAGGAGCTAACTGCAGTGTATCTGATTTATCTGGATTTGACGACCTTATGAAAGAATTCCATGTTTGGAAGAAAGGGGAAAAGTATTTCATATAAGTGGTTTTTTTCTTCCTAACAATTTTTCCTTCTGAGTACTTCAATTGTGTAAGTTTATATCTATATGTGTGTGTGTGAGTACATATACACATGTAATTTTCAATACTATGAAAAAGATAATAATCTCAGTTGAGAAAAAGCAACTGATTTTGAAATTGCTAACTTGTATTTTTAACTCTGATATTGGGTCACAAGAAGATCAAATTTTATCCTAGCCATCCATTTCTGAAGACCCGATATAGCAACTAGACTAAAAAAGAATTTACTTTTACAGGCATAATAACAGAATTATAGAAAAGTTTTTAGGGCAACCTGTTCCACCTCAACACCCCCATGGTAAAAAAAATTTTCCTTATGTCCAATATAAACCTACCTTCTTTCAGTTTAAATCCATTGTCCCTTGTCCTGTCACTACAGCCTTTGGTAAAAAGTGTGTCTCCACCTTTTTCATAAGCTGCCTATAAATATTGAAAGGCCACAATAAGGTCTCCCTCAAGCCTTCTTGTCTTGCTTCTCTTTGGGGCTAAACATCCTCAACTGTGTCAGCCTTTTTTCACAAGAGAGGTGGTCCACCCTTCTGATCATTTTTGTCGCCCTCTTCTGGACCCACTCTAATAGATCCATGTCCTTCTTGTGCTGGGGGCCCTGGAGCTGGGTTTAGTACTCTAGGTGGTTGTCTCATGAGAGTAGAGTAGAGAGGAAGAAACACTGCCCTTGACCTGCTGGCGATATTTCTTTTTACGCAGCCCAGGATACAACCGGCTTTCTGTGTTACAAGTGCATGTTGCTGCTCATGTCCAATTTTTCATCCACCAGTATCCCAAAGTGCTTCTCCACAGGGCTGCTCTCAATACATTCATCCTCCAGTCTATACTGATACTGAGGATTACCCTGACCTAGGTGCAGGACTTGGCCTTGTTGAACTTCATGAGGTTTACATGGTCCCACTCCTCAAGCCTGTCAAGGTCCTTCTGATGGCTGCCCTTCCTCCTAGTGAATCAACCGCACTGCTCAGTTTGGTGTCATCAGCAAACTTGCTGAGGGTGCACTCAAATCTCACTGCCTGTGTCACTGAAAAAGATATTAAATTGTATTTATCCCAGTTTGGACCCTTGAGGGACATCTCTTGTTACTGGTTTCCACTGGACATTGATCGACTGACGATAACGCTTTGGACACAACCATCCAGCCACTTCCATATCCATCTATCATTCCATCCATCAAACCTGTATGTCTCCAATTCAGTGGCAAGGATGTTGTGGGAGACTGTATCTAAGACCTTACAGAAGTCTAGTATATGAAATCTGTAGCTCTTCCCTTGTCCACCGATGCAGTCATTCTGTTGTAAAAGGCTACTAGTTTAGTCAGTAATTCTTTTACATAGAGGGTGCACACACTGCCTTGTCCCTCCCTCCTTGCCTGTCTCTCCTGAACAGGCTTCAGTTGTGCAATTTCAGCAATAGTGAATAGACCGTAGCTTTCTAGCTGCACAATGGCTCCCAGCTTCTCCTGCTTGTTACCCATACTGCATACATTGGGGTAGAGACACTTCAGCTGCGCTACTGACCTTGTCGTCTTTTCATAAGAATACACCCTAAGTCTATTGAGGCACTTCACAAGTTTTCCCCTGTTGGATCCTAATGCATCAGCAGCTTCTGGCTGTTCTCTGTTGCTCAAAACCCCATCCCCTTCCCCTGCTATGTCTAGTTTAAAGCTCTCCATATAAGTCTGGCCAGCTTGTTGGCAAAGACCCTCTTGCTCCACTTCGTGAGGTGAATCCCATCAGCACCTAACAGACCATCTTCTCAAAGGTAGACCAAATATTTCCAAATATTTATAGAATGAAGAATGGCCTGTATGCATCTAAATGTGACTTAGCTATTAGTAATGTAGTCTAACTGCTTATGTGCTAACCCAGCTTTTGATAACTAACATCTTCAGTGCATGCAAACAGAATATTTCCAGATTTTGAACTAGTTCTATTCAGTAACTAGTTCATTTAAACCGAAAAAGAATATTAAGAAAGCAAGAAGACTTTTCTAGTGTATTAAAAAAAACCTTTATGTGAGAAATCAAGATTTATTAATTTTAAGTTCCTCAAGGACACAATGACCAGAAACCAATCACTTCAGCACAGTAACTGAAGACAATAGTCTCTTTTTAAAATAACTTAATTATTTTTAAATGCACGTAGGTATTATTTATCCTAAAAAGCAATTAAAAAAATAGAAAATTATAGAAAACAATGACTCAGTCTTTCTTTACAAAAGTTGCTAAATAGTAAAAAGAAAAAAAGTTGTTATTTTAAAATAAAGTTTTTGTTTCCTGATTTAAATAATGTTAAAATTATTCATTTAAATCAGTGAATTTAAATCTAATTAATCTGTCCTACTTTAAAGTAATTATAAGATGAAAGACTCTTTGTAACAATGACATTAAACAGTATTATTTAAAAGGCTAGTTGTTCCATGATCCTCTTCGCAAATTGTTCACCAAAAAGTCTTCTATACAGAAATTATGTAGGTTTATATGAAAGAAAGCTTTTGTTATATTTTGTTATTCCCTGATGAGTTGTTTATTCATATATTATATTAGAAGCTGATTTTTTTTTATAAAATTCATTTGACTTTTATCAGCATTATATTCTTATTGTTGTCTTTTAACCTACATATTAAGCCAAACATCAGGAGACCTATCATCTCAGCAATGCACTCAGCAAAAGTTGAAGACCTTAAGAAGAACTTAGGACTTTAAACAATGCAAAGTAATCAAGTAATCAATTGCTTATTTAATCAGATTTTTCCTAATTCAAGTAAAATCAATTAACGCAATGCTATATCTTCTTCCTACAGTGTAAGGGGGGCTGTGAACTTAGAGCCAAGAGAATTGACCAATCAGGGCTTGAAACAGTTAAAGGCTTCACCAATCTTATGTGAGTGTAATTTTGTTGTTAAAGACTTCTTCTAACTTAAGGAAATTCAGAGATAAAAGGAAAGAAATGATGGGTCCAGAACTAGAATCAGTATTTCCTGGGGAGGCAGAAAAACTAAGATGGGTAGGAGTGCACCCAGAAGACATTTAACCCATCTCTAGGGACCATATCTTACATAATACAAAAATCAGCCTCAGGTGAGATTTCTGAATGTTTTTGAAGCTTTCAGAAATTAAAATGTTTGTGCAACTGTAGGTGACATTTCGTGATTCTTAAGTCCATTTTCCCTGTAAATGTGCAAGAGTTCCACTCAGCTGGTCTTTACCAAAGGGACTCGACTCATCTCTTTTTCTAAACATCTATTTTCAGGGATTTCAGAAATGGAGTATGCGGGTGTGTAATTTTGGAAGTAAGAGGAGTTTAATTGTGTGAATTCATTGTAATTTAACATAAATTCCAGAAATAAAACACATTTTTACTATGCAGAAAACACAGGAGTGCATCAAAAATATGCACAGAAATAAAAATGGTAGAAAAGAGCTGAAGAGAATGATGTATTTTAGGTCACTTTTAAACTCACTTGCCATCCATTCATTCAAGCAAGCATTTTTTCAAACAGTAACCTCTTCTCATGTATTTAATAAATTTCAACTGTGGGAAAGGGTTCTACTCCAAAGGTTCCGTAGATATGAGTAAAATGACAAAGTAAATATTGAATGGGAAAGCATAAAACCAACAAAGATTGAAAGAAAGTATTTATCTAGGAGGAATTTAACTGAAAGGGAGTCTGTATAAACTATATCAGGGAGAAATTCACATCCTTTAGTGAAAATATAGCAAAGTATTTTGTCCTGATCAACACTGCTCTTATCATGTCCTTCCCAGAGTTTAGATGATATAATACCTTCTGCTTAGATCAGAAGAAAAGCTAAATCAGAAATAAAATAAAAAATATCTGTTTCAGCACCACAATCATCTATATATTTATCTTAGTCTATATGTATAAATAATATATATAATATATACAGATAATTCATATATCCATTATGTTTAAATCTCTGACTTCAAAGGAAAACAGAGATCAGTTTATTTGTTGGATATACGATCTTATTGTTTGCATAAATGAGAAAAATAATGGTTTGGTTGTGGATTTTTTTGACATGCACATAAAATACTTTGTAAAGATCTAACCCAAAAACCATATTTGTCTTTCAAATGCACATTATATTTCTTTTTAATTCATTCTCTTCTAATTGTTTCACTAGATTTCTCTTACTAAAATATGACGATGCTTTAAAGCTTCTAAGTTCTTTCACTAATTGATAGTAAAATAACATAGTCCTGGATCTGTTCCACTTATTCACATGTAATAGTAACCTCTTCAGGTAGTATTGTTAATTATAACAATGTACTAGTCAGTGAAGAAGTTTTATTCCTTTGTAGAAGTCTCGCATAGACTCAAGTACTGATGGAAACTTTTCTCTCTTTCAGAATTAAGTGGACATATGGTTCTTATGTGAACCTTCTCCCAATCTCTGAAAAATGGATATTATTCACATGAAGCACGAATGCCGAAAACAAGACCCTTGACCTGTAAACACTGATTTAATAGTCTTTCTTATATATAGCAGTACTCAGAGTCTTGAACAAGCTGAGTTTGAAATAAGAGTAATTGCCCTGTGCACCTACTCTTGCTCATATACTTCTTTATTCTCACCTGTACCTTGGCTTTATGGCTTTATAATTCATGACATCTCCTGAACCCTGAAACACCTTCCTTATTTTCAGGAAACAAATGGAAATTTTTTCTGCTTATTATATTTTTAATATCTGTTTCACAGTTATCATTCTGCTTCTTACTTATGTACAGGATGTGAGTCTCTAGTGTGGGGCCTATGAAGACCCTGTGTATATCTGTTATTCCTTAATAACATTTTCATGGGGTCTAAATAAAAAATGAAAATCCATATTCAGTTTTTTATACTTACGTTTTAAGTTTGATCCAAATCCAGACTATAAACCTTAATGTGGTAAATTAGAAAATCCAGGGATATAAACCCAAACTTCACATTATGTATCTGACCTTACTGGCTTAAAAAGTTCAACTAAAGCTTACTGTTGTGTGACAAGTCTCTTGATATTTAGTTTCTTCAAGCATAAACTAGAAATTTTGCTCTTAAGGAAAGCCCAAAAATATAGTTTATTTCAAAAAATCAGAAAAAATGCCTCAAATGTATTTTTTATTATGTTACTTTCCAAGGGAATCTCTTTGTTGTAGTGGTACTGTTGTGCAAATGTAATACTGGAAATTTAGTTAATATAAATATAGTGTGTCTGTGATGTTAAGATATCTAAAAGGTGACAGTAAGAGGGATCTGCATCAATGATGTTCAGCTGTGAGCTTTGGGAGTTTTTGACCCTCAAGACATCAAGCTCTGTCTCTTATGAGAGACCACGTCAAGAAGAAAATTTGTGTACATTTATGAGATGAAAGTATCCCATGAGCCTCCCTTGGGATTTTTATATTAAAGTATTTGAATCATGCTTACTGTTGAGGAGAAGCACGGAGGGTGGAGATTAGCAGGGGGGCTGCTTAGCAGACGTTATTATAGCTCCATCATTTCTGACATTGACCTGAAAGGATGTGAGCAGATACTGCCCTTTCCTTGGTAGAAATGACTCCCTGGTTTTTCTTTTGGTATGTGTGGATGGAAGAAATACAGAAATTACCTTAACCTTCCCTGAGTCATAGAAGCAGCCAGTAGATGCAGGGTTTTTTAACAGCTAAGAAAAAGAAGATATAATAATAAGCAGAAGTGTTGATCCTTTTTCTCTTGTTTATTGTTGTTATTTGGTGAGCCACATGTTTGGTTGAGGTTATATCTCAGCTGAGTCAGTTCAGATCAAAACTATGAGCTGTGCTATTTCACATCAGTTAGCAATAGCTTCTAGCTAATGACAGCTGAAAGGTTAGTTCTTATCAACCCACACAATTTTCCCGTTACATAGCAGGCTCTTCCCATCATCCAGTGTGGGGAAGTACAGAGGGGAAACAGGGAGGAGGTTCTTCCTTATGCACAAACCTTCAGAGAAATCATGCATTTTTAAGGAACTCATCAACAGTGCCTTATGGAACATGGAAAATTAGCAGACCAAAAGAAATAAAAAAACCCAACTTTTCCTAGATCTTGATTATATGTTGTTCATGATGAGAAGCTGGCCAGCATTATGACCAAAGTCAAAAATAGTGCTTCTGTGGGTGAGGAGAAATATTCAGACAGAGCAGAAGGCCAAAAAGGTGATTAAACTTCCTACTTGATTCCAAGTTCCGGAAACTTCCCAAGCTGTTTCAGAAAGAGATAGAAATTAGCAAAGTTCCACTCTTCATACAGTGGCCTACTAAGAAATATTTGCCTATTTTTGCAATCCTTGCTTTGGTAAGACTCCCATATTTCAGTTAAATCCTGAGACTAAAGGTAAAATAAATTCATAGTGGAAGAATTATTGTCCTCTAAGTTAAAAATGTAAGATAATGGGAGCTGCCAATGGATAACAATGCATGAAAATACAAAATGAGACACATCTTCCCCCTTTAATAGCAAAAGTTTTCAAACCATCATAAACCTTTTTTTCTTTTTCTTTTTTTGTCGTACAGCAGTTCAGGGTATTATTGTTTAACAACTTGTAATTTACACAACAAAACAAATGTTAGCAGCCATGTCAGTATCCCACATCTGATAATCAAATGTTTTCGCATCAAGTAAGATTATACAGTTATGTGATTTGAATAATTAAATATATTTATTTAAATAAACATAAAATAGATTTGAGGGGATGAAAAGGACAGCTGTAATGTCAGTGTATCAAAATAAAATGAGATCATTACCACCATACACTGTAGGAATAGAGGAGGATGAAAACCAACAGTTCAGCCATAATGATTTCATTAGGATATATATGTGGAGAGATGAAAGGAAAAGATCACTAACAGATTGCTAGTGAAACAGAAAGAGTGTGAAAGCAGCTGAATGTGGTAATACTTAGAGAAATGAAAGTAGAAATGCTTCAGAAAAGAAATATAAACTAAATCTTTTTCTCTGTTTAAGGAAGGGCACAAGCAAGAGATAAAATACACAATTTGTCAGTTCACCTCAGTCATTGATCTCTTTTGAGCATTGGGCCTAATGAGGCAAGTAGGAGAAAATTGTAATGGGTCTTGCATGTGTGTATTGTTGGGCTTGCATTATTGTGTAGAACTAAATGATATTTTCTATAGAAAAGTCTTTCAAAGACTGGCAGGATACTATTACAAATTAGATGATAAATATTATTTTATATGAAAAATTCCAGAGCTTCTTTAATTATAAATAAATATGCATTATGCGAAACCCACAAACACACACACCTTTTTTAAAGTAGCTACATATTATTGATGAATATCAATTCAGATAGGTCATTTCGGGGGGGGCATGTTTTATATAGACAAGAAAATGAAACTGGAGACTTTTCCATCTTCTAAGTAACTGCTTATTACTTAATCAGTGTTCTGCAGATCTATATGACACCTATATCCGCAGTGGCTAAAATATCTTCATAAGGATTTATAATTTTTTAACATACATCTTTACAATGCATTTGGAAATCTTCGGTAATAGGACTGTCACATGTAAAGTGAAGGAGTTTATATATATTATAATTATACATGCCAAATTCTGTCATGTTTGCACACATTCATGAATAAATGTATTGGATTATATAAATTAAGCAGTGATGCTCTTTATATATTCACAGAATCACAGAATCTTCTAGGTTGGAAGGGACTTTAAAGATCATCTTGTCCAACCGTCAACCTAACTGACAAAAATAGACACCCACACAACAAACAAGGAGCATCATCACTAAACCATACCTCCCAGCACCACATCAACCCGTCTTTTGAACACCTCCAGGGATGGTGCCTCAACCACCTCCCTGGGCAGCCCATTCCAATGTCTGATAACCCTTTCAGTGAAAAAATTTTTCCTAATATCCAGCCTGAACCTCCCCTGGCGCAACTTGAGGCCGTTTCCTCTTGTCCTGTCACCTGTGACTTGAGAAAAGAGACCGACCCCCATCTCTCTACACCCTCCTTTCAGGTAGTTGTAGAGAGCAATAAGGTCTCCCCTCAACCTCCTCTTCTCCAGGCTGAATAACCCCAGCTCCCTCAGCCTCTCCTCATAAGACTTACTCTCCATACCCCTCACCATCTTTGTCGCCCTTCTCTGGATCCGCTCCAGCACCTCAATGTCTTTTTTATGGTAGGGGGCCCAAAACTGGACACAGCACTCGAGGTGGGGCCTCACCAGTGCAGAGTACAGGGGGACAATCACCTCTCGGGCCCTACTCGCCATGCTGTTCCTGATACAGGCCAGGATGCTGTTGGCTTTCTTGGCCACCTGGGCACACTGCTGGCTCATGTTCAGCCGACTGTCGACCAACACCCCCAGGTCCTTTTCTGCCCGGCAGCTCTCCAGCCACTCTGCCCCCAGCCTGTAGCGCTGCCTGGGGTTGTTGTGACCGAAGTGCAGGACCTGGCACTTGGCCTTGTTGAACCTCATCCCGTTGGTCTCGGCCCATCGATCCAGCCTGTTGAGATCTCTCTGCAGAGCTTTTCTACCCTCCAGCAGATCAACACTGCCACCCAGCTTGGTGTCATCTGTGAACTTACTGAGGGTGCACTCGATCCCCTCGTCCAGATCATTGATAAAGATGTTAAAGAGAATTGGCCCCAGTACTGAGCCCTGTGGGACACCACTCGTGACTGGACGCCAGCTGGATTTAACTCCATTCACCACCACTCTCTGGGTCCGGCCCTCCAGACAG
Organism: Tringa tobata; assembly: GCA_033628505.1. Classification (NCBI taxonomy): domain Eukaryota; kingdom Metazoa; phylum Chordata; class Aves; order Charadriiformes; family Scolopacidae; genus Tringa; species Tringa tobata. The sequence goes on along the minus strand of JAHREE010000279.1, from coordinate 26,090,410 downwards.
TTTTTAACCCAGGAGAGGGTATTCCCATCCAAGCCATGGGCAGCCAGTTTCTCCAGGAGGATACTGTGGGAGACTGTATCACAGGCTTTGCTGAAGTCCAGATAAACAACATCCACAGCCTTTCCTTCATCCAGCAAGCGGGTCACTTTGTCATAGAAGGAGATCAGGTTTGTCAAGCAGGACCTGCCCCTCGTGAACCCGTGCTGGCTGGGCCAGATCGCATGGGTGTCCTTCATGCGTTGCATGATGGCACCCAGGATGATTCTGTTCCATGACCTTCCCAGGCACCGAGGTCAGGCTGACAGGCCTGTAGTTCTCTGGATCATCCTTACGGCCCTTCTTGTGGATGGGCGTCACATTTGCCAGACGCCAGTCGGCCGGGACCTCCCCAGTTTGCCAGGACTGCTGGTAAATGATGGAGAGTGGCTCCACAAGCACTTCTGGCAGCTCCCTCAGTACCCTCGGGTGGATCTCATCTGGTCCCATAGACTTGTTTGTGTCTAGGTGTCGGAGCAGGTCCCTCACCACCTCCCTTTGAATTATAGGGGCTTCACTCTGCTCCCCGCCCCTGCCTGCTAGTTCAGGGGTCTGGATATTTAGGGAACCCCCTATCCTACTACTAAAGACTGAGGCAAAGAAGGCATTTAGGACTTCAGCCTTCTCCTCATCTTTGGTCACTATGTTACCTCCCTTATCCAGTAGAGGATGGAGGTTCTCCCGAGACCTCTTCTTGCTATTAATATATTTATAGAAATTCTTTTTATTGTTTTTAACATCCAAAGCCAGGTTGAGTTCTAGTTGGGCTTTGGCCTTCCTAATCTTTTCCCTACATAACTTTGCTATACCTTTGTAATCTTCCTGCGTGGCCTGCCCCTTTTTCCAAAGGTCATAAATTCTCCTTTTTTCTCTAAGCTGTGACCCTATCTCTTTGCTCAGCCAGGCTGGCTGAGCAAAGAGATATTATATTCAATATATAATACATATTTTCAACAGTTTGATAAATATGTCTCTTAAAAAGCAAACCAGAAAGCACATTACTGAGTGAGAAGTCACCTAGAGAGTAGACAATAGGAAGTGCTAGGTGCAGGGTTGTTACTGAAATGACACTGCTTCCTGCAGTTTATGCTACTTTCCCTACTAGAGATGGCTTTCCTTAAACAGGTGTCTAACCAAGAGTACTACCTGTAACTGTACTTTCAAATAAAAGAGAACAGGAATCAGTCACTGATCTGCAGGCTGAGTGTTTCAAGGTCTGGCTTGAACCTTTGTCACTGCTTATGGCTAGCATCCATATTAGTTTCTTCTTGAAGAGAGCCATCCATACAAAAAAAAACACCAGAGTGACTTTTTGGAATTTAAAGAAAAATAACCAGATAAGAACCCATTACAGCTGTGCACATCCATGCCCCTCTTCATTCAAACTATGGATGTACCTCTTGGTTATTCACAGGTCAAGTAGGGCCAGAGCCCAGACTCAAACACCATCACAAAATCATTCATGCTTTTTGGCTTGTAGCATGCTTCCTGGAATGCTTTTACCCAAACCAGTGCCCAGTTACAATCCAGGACATAATTTGGGTTGGCACGGTTTCTGGCAGAAACTGAGGAAAGGATCATTGTTTTGGGAAGGGAGAGGATTGAACACAATATAAACACAAAATATGTATTACTACTCTTGAGCATAACCAAACAGTTTTCCAGTCCTCATGCCAGAGTTCAAAACTTAATATCTACAAATAAAAAAGTTTCCTATGTAAACCAACTACTGCTAGTAAAAGTTTCCTTTTGTGTAGTCCCAGGCCTTATTCTTTTCAGGGCATATTAACTGGGATTAATAGTTACAGCATGGTAATATCTCAGGGAACTTTTTAAGGCTTTTGTGCATATCTAAGTGTAGCTGCATGAATATTCATGTCCAGGATGCCACAGTGTATGATGCTGTATGAACACTGCTAACAATCTCAGTTCCCTTGGTATTTCAGTAGTCCATTGTTTCATTTTCTTCAGCTATACTCCTCAAACTATTGCTTGGTGTCAATCAAAATTCTTTGGGAACCTTCAGCATTAACCTTGACAGACCTTTCATTGGAAGTATAAAATTAGAAGGTTTGTGTATATCAGACTTACCTCATACCCACAAGACCTAGAATATTTGACTTTTTTTAAGCAATACAATGGGAATGTAGCTAGTCATGCCACTGGGTGTCTGCAGACTCTCCAGATTGCTTCTTTTGCACATCTTGTTTTTTCAAATCCCTTTTTTTCCACCTACACTTTCCATGGCCACTTTGTCATTATGTCAATTACCAACTGACAGAGTGATATGTGTGACATAAATCTAGAAGTATGTGCACTTCATTGACTCTGTTATTTTAATGTCAAAAATGTAGGTACAAGAAAAACAGCAGCATGAAAGTTGGATTTTCATGCCCCCCTAACTGAAATGGAAAAAGTCAAACACCTGCAAAAATTACTTATCTTTTTAATTATTTTTCCTCAAATAAATAGGGAATTTCATTCAATAAGAAAGAAAATATCTATGATAGATTTCTCGTGTGACTTTACAGTGCCTGTAATTCCTTTATAATTTTATAGTTGATTAAGAGGGAAACAGACACAACAGACTTCCTGTTGAAGCTTTTTATTACATTAATTGTGCTGCTTTTTCTGATTGCACAGAACTTCTGCCTTACATGCATATTTTCTATTAAAAGTAACTGACTTTAGATTGCTATTATTACTGAGATAAAATCTACACTGATTAGTTAACAAATGTGCAGCTACATTTATTGGTGCATGTGAAAAAGCCAACACTTCTACGATTTGGTGGTTAGTGAAATCTAACAGCCTCAGTGATTGCTGGACTAGGTTCTTCCAGACATGTGATCCAAAGTGATTTTAATAAGTTGGTAAAGCTAAGATTTTAATTTCTTTTTATCCAATACAGAGTGTCCTTTCAATCTGAGAGGGCTTTTGGACTCAGAGTGTATAAAATTAAGAGAATTCTAATTTTCGTCACATAGCTAAGCCATCAAAGGAACAAAGCAACAGTGTTCTGGTATCGTCTACTTCAGTGTTCTGGTATTGTCTACTTAAGAAGGGCAACAAAACAAATGAAGATGAGGGCATGTGTTTCAGCACATGGTAGCAACTTGAATAACAGCATAGATAGAACAGGGGCCTGCATTTTGGCCAATAGTAGATGTCAAGGCTTGAAATGCTATTATATGCCTGAAAGAGTATTATTAGATTGGGAAAACAGAGTTCTACTGAACATTTTACAATTCTGTCTTCTTTTTGTTGCATGAACACATATTATACAGTGACATGAAAAGTCTCTGATAAGGTTTGAAGTATCTAAATTGTCAGAGATAAACATAACTCTTCACCCAAATTGGAGACCTGGCCAGAAGTGGCAGTACTCTAAGCAGGCCAATAGTGGCACACAAAGATGTTGAGCTCAGAATCCAACTAATCAAGGAACATTTATATATCTCACAAACCAAGAAATATATATGCATGGATGTTAGAATTTCAGGTTTACCATATTAATAACCAGTGGACAATACCTTTCAGCAGGGAGTGTAGAAATCAAGGATGGTATTTGGAGCTGGAAAGACTGGACCAAAGCTAAGAGTTAACAAATATTCTGGTAAAAGTCAATAAGGCTTACTGCTGTGTTGGAAAAGCTAGTGTTTGTCTGTAGTTTAGGGAGCATCCATGTGGTACTATACTAAGTTAGGATATTAAGAATAAAACCTGTGCATGACTACCACTTTGTCTTTTCTGAACAAGAAGAAAGTCTCCTGCAACACTTCCTGACTTATGGTCATTTGCCAAATCTCACTGCTTTGGCGTCAAGGCATACTCACAGCTGTTTTTCATAAACAAACAGCAGCAGTAACTGAGACTGTTGCTCCTTCGTAGAAGAAGAATCTGATAGCCCATGTTCAGATTTTCTGCACTGGAGTGCTGTAATATGCTTCGCTATCAGCTACGAATCCATTTGGAAGGTGTTATTCTAAGGGGAGAAAAAAAGAATGAGTTCAATAACATTTCAGATAATATTTTTAAGGGAATATAAAAAAACTAGTTTATAGTTCTGTTGGCTGTCTCCTCTTTTCAGGAGGATTTCTAAGGCTCCAAATGGCTTAGGGAAAGACACTCAGGCAAGGCTCTTTTCCAATGCTACTATTAATCAGGAAAAAATTCTAAATCTCACAACAGAAACAAAGAGAATGATAACACTTAGATTTCTATAACATTCCTGTAGCTTTTTCCCTTCTTGTTTAAAAGTAATCTAAATATCTTGCCCTTCTCAGATTTTGCAAAGCCAGTCATATTAAACAGATGCATGTAGAGACTTGAGGTCTGTTGAGCAGAAGCCTTCTTCTGGGGACCTGGAAGGGCTAGCAGTTTTCACTGCCAATACATGTTTGCTGATTGGTTATATTTTGGCTAAAATTTGTTGCCAGTTTTTCTCTATGCTTGGGGATTTTTTATTAATTGGTGGCAGTATGTCTGGTATCTTATATAGATTCTGAAGGACCATTTCTGCACTGTAAATATAGAAGTAATACCTGCTCATTCACACTGTGCAATGCTCTGAGAGAATGCTCATATCAGACCGAAGAGTAGAAGATTCACACATGTGAACTGCAACTAAAAGAGATCATTAAATTAAAAACTCCCTTGGCTCTGATATAACATTCCAAGTCTCTTCCATGCTGTTTCCATGTTATAATTCTTAGGTATATTAATTGTGAGGAAGGTGTTCCCTGTAGGGTATTGAAACTTCGAATTTAGGACCCAGTCAGGCAAATATCCTATAGATCTTCAAGGGAATTTTCCCAAGTAGTTTTCTAACAATGCTTCTCCCTCATATATGCAACAAATGCAGAAATATTTTGATATTATAATACGTGCTTTGTGAGATGAGATATCTGTCTCTCAATAAATCCATGCAATTCTGCTCACATTACACATGGCAATATCCAATTCAATTTTATTAGTCAATAGATGTTTTTCATTGAAATCTGGAGATTAGGGCTAGTTTCTGAAAGTAGGAATTGTTCTTATGACCTTATACTTTAAGTCTAATCACACACCAAGGCCAAGCCAAGCCTTTATTGAAAGGTCTGTTGACTATGAATACACTTGATATTTTCCTTCTTTTACTAGCACCTCAAACAATTAAGATAGGAAGCAAACATGAAACTCTAAACATCAGTATTTCCAATTTCATTAAATACAAGTAGAATAAATTCTGAAAGAGTTTGTAGACTCAGTAAACAAGTTACACGTAACAAAGGGAAAAAAGGGGAAAAAAGCCTGAAAGAATAGAAAACAATATTGCAAGGATGTAAGAGTCAATCATCTCAATCAGATTAGGCTAGTATTAGGCTATCTTTTACTGCTGCTTGCCAGCCTCTGACACTTCAGAGATTTTTTCTGGTTTGACGTTCAATATGCAAAAGTCAATTCAAATCACAGAACTTTAAATTTTTTTTCCCAGTTTTTTACTATTCTTTCTAGTCCTTAACTCTGTCATTAACTCTAGGTATTTCTGCTATCCACAACAACACTGCAGCTTGCTAAAATCTTGATTCTTAACTCTGTGGGATACTGGACAATTTATACAGCAATTCACAGACATGTCAAAATGGTACTCTAATTTAAAATCGCAGAAGAATGAGTATGGAAAGTTGGAGATGGATCACAAGCTCTGTATCCTGCTTCTTTCTTCTTTGTCTTTTCTTGATTAATATCTTCTACAATTGTGGGTATAGAGAAATGTCCACAGAAAGAAAACAAATTCCAGTGAAACACAGAACGGACGCCTAGGCCTACATATCTATAGGTTATTGAGATAGGCATAGAATCAGACTTTGTTCTCCTCTCCACCCCCTTATACCACCCCACTCCAAAAAAATAGTATGTCAAGAAAAAACTGCAGTGCATTATTCTAGAATCAAATATAACAATACTGTTGTGATGCAATTAGGAAAACTTACATATTATAAAATTATGTAAGTAATGGAGTGGATATGCCCCTGTACAAGGAAGCTCAAAACATTTTATCTTCTGCTGACTGTAAGGTTTTTTGATAATGTTCATTTTTTGCTTTGTGTCTTAAAAATATATCCAAGGATTTTTTTACTAGGGGTTTTAACAATTAAAGTCTGAAAAAAATACTTGTATAAAAGTTTGCTGATCTTTTCATCACACTCTGTTTTTCACTGCTTCACTCTATATGATTTGGTGATGTAAAAATATAATGACCTTACAGTCTAAGTGACTTTTCCAAGCAGTGAAACTAGTGATTTCATGGGATGACTAAGTCCAGGATTCTATCTCCTTGAAATTTGTTTCCAGGATGTTAACTGCAAAGCAAGTTATATATAGCAGTAAATGCATGCTTAATTTGTGCAGAAATCATGGTGTGATGAATACAATTAAGAGCCTCGGAGGGAATAATTATATTACTGCATAAAGCTGGTGGATCTCAAATTGCTTGGTGCCTGGACTTTAAATTGGCCTGCGTTCCTGTTGTGAAAGTCATTCATAGTAGTAACAGAACTGCAGTCAGAAATGGGGTAGTTTCAAAGTCATATAAGTATATTTACTCATTTGCTGCAAATGACAGAGCCTGGAAAATGGAAGCAGCATTTAGAATTAAATGAACAAAAAGTTAATTCCATTACAAATATGTGCAATCAATTATGAAAATAAAATATAATAAAAAGTGTACGTCAAAGTATTGTTTCATGCAACAACAAATGTTACAGAAATTATAAAATCTCAATGATTGCATTTGCTTTCATACATACCCAAGTACTGTAGTATGTATGAAAGTGTGTAGGTCTTAATTGGTCTTCCCAGTACATTATAGTTACTTCTAAGTGGCTTTAATGAAGATCTGTAGTTTAAATAGAAGCCACAGACATAGGATAATTCTAAAATTTGATTAATAGAAAATTGCCCAATATCAGAGGGTCAGATCCCTCACCTAAGATGTGTTGTAAACAAGAACAATGGGACTGGATTCTACCATCTGAACAGCCAAGCACAATTAAATGGGCTAACACAGGGTCGTATGACCTAAAGTATTTTTCATAATAAAGACATTTTTGTAGCATTGCACACCTAGTTGTTCAACTTCTTTCTTTTTTTCCTCAAATATTGGGCAGAGAGGAACCTGATATACTTCAATAAAGGCAAGTGTAGGGTGCTGCACCTGGGGAGAAATAACCCCAAGCACCAGTACAGGTTGGGGGCTGACTTGCTGGACAGCACCTCTGAGGAGAAAGACCTAGGAGTCCTGGTGCACACTAGGATGACCATGAGCTGACAATGTGCCCTTGTGGCCAAGAAGGCAAATGGCATCCTGGGGTACATCAGGAAAAGTGTGACAAGCAGTTGGAGAGAGGTTATCCTCCCCCTCTACTCAGCCCTGGTGAGGCCCCATCTGGAGTACTGTGTCCAGTTCTGGGCTCCCCAGTTCAAGAAGGACAGGGAACTGCTGGAGAGGGTACAGCAGAGGGCTACAAAGCTGATGAGGGGCCTGGAGCACCTCCCTTACGAGGATAGGCTGAGGGACTTGGGTCTAGAGAAGAGAAGGATGAGGAGGGATCTGATCAATGCCTATAAATACTTAAAAGGGGGGTGTAAAGAGGATGGGGCCAGTCTTTTCCCAGTGGTGTCCAGGGATAGGACAAGAGGAAATGGGTACAAACTTGAATATAAGAAGTTCCACCTAAACATGAGGAGGAACTTCTCTACTTTGAGGGTGGCAGAGCAGTGCAAGAGGCTTCCCAAAGAGGTGGTGGAGTCTTCCTCTCTGGAGACATTCAAAACCCTCCTGGACACATTCCTATGCAACCTGCTCTAGGTGGACCTGCTTTGGCAGGGGGGGTGGACTAGATGATCTCCAGAGGTCCCTTCCAACCCCATGTGATTCTGTGATTCAACTTGGAATAGTTTTAGACTCTGTGACCTAAAACAGAAATTCCTCAGCATAGGATACATCAGCTTCTGCAGCCTATTAAGGGTTGAAGCCTTTAAATTTATTCAACTTCTTTCAGCATTTGAGAACCATTTTCTTATTCTCCTACTTCTTTTTATGCTTGTCAAACACACTACAGGAAACACAAAATTGTGTGTGTAGCACTAGAAAAAAAAAGCAGCAAATAAATAATGACTGATTCTAAGGTCAATAGCTGTAAAATATTACCCAAGGGAGAAAAAAAAATTACTGAGATCTGAAACTGTGATTATGATGTGAAAATAAAGGCTATTGGCATTATTCCTGAACTGTGGTAAATTTTCTTTTCCCCAGGCAGTATTCTATAAAACTCTTACTTGGAAACTAGACATTATTTACTCTTGATTCATTTCTATGAGTTTGAAGAAAGGTAATAGTACAGTGTCTGCTTCATCGGGTACTATCTTCAGGCGAAAAGATACATGCATCGTTTTAAGAACTCTTATTTTTTGGATAATAGTACAGACACAGGTATTAGTAGTCTAGAGGTAAAACCATAGACATAAAAGACTCAAGGTCTGTGTGTCCTAAGACATCATGGTAATGCTGGCAACATCATAATAACAATAAGAATAGAGTATGATTCTTAGCTACACCAGGATTTCATAGTGGTGTGCATTGCCATTATTCAAAGTTCTTCCTACATAAAATCAGCAGTGAATAAGAATTTGTTTATGGACTTCATGTCAGAACTTTTTCTTTATCATGTCAAATTTGTGTTTTATTTGGATTTAATATTTCTGTAAAAGTTTTATTCAAAATGTGTGTTGTGGTAATGTAAAGCCTGTCTCATTTTTTTCTGAACTGTTCTTTTAATGTACTCGGAAATTTCAAGTATGCAGTCACTCCACTAAAAAAAATCTTTATTCGGATTAGTTATATCATAAGGTGCTTCCTCTGTTTGACTTTATTTTACTCTTTTAGGAAGAAGTACTGTAATATGTATACACAATATGCTTATATTTTATTATCATTAACACTGTCGATGCTTTAGATAATATTTATCATCCTATCTGAGGGTAGATAGGCAATATTGCACGTAATGCTACCTTTAGTGGAACAACAGCAAAAAAGAATATTTGCTGATAAAAGTAGAATTAGAAATTTCCAAGAAAATTATTTTTAATATGAATTAAGCAAACTTCATTCTCACTTCATTTTCATGAAGAGTTCCATCTAAAAGTCCTTTTCCAAAAATTATTTTCATACAGTGAAAAAGAAAGGGGGGAAAGAGGATTGATAAAAGGGTATGTTTGAGTATTTCCATTGACTAAATTGGCCATAGTCTTACTACTTCCATTTTTCCTACTTACATTGTTCTAGTCTAATCTGAAGTCCTATCCAACACCTTCACATGGATAAAGATTACGTCCAATGGGACTGCTAAGAAACAATGATCTCCAGGTGAACTGTAGAAGCTGTCCATACTTGCATCTAAGACTTCCTTTAAAATCAAATAGAATCAAAATGACCCCCACAGATTAGCTGCCATATTGATTACAAGACTCTTATCGACAACTCTTGATAATTCAAAATGAGCACAAGGGTTACTTTAAAATATTTTCTAGACGATACATTTTGTTTTTCCTTCTTTTTTAAAACAAATTCAGCTACAAGTAAATACCTTCTAACAACTTCTGTTTTTCTTTTAAAGTGGCAAATATGTGCCAGTGTTATGTATTTTAATAAACATTCCCTGTATCTCAGAGTTCTTGCCTTCATTTCTGAAAGGTATTCACAGTGCCCAGATGTTAAACCATAGAAATTTCTTTTCCAATCTGTCTCATTGGCAGTCTCTACTTGCTGTTTTGTTGGCTTCACTGCAGTTGTCTTTAGGCTGTGAAATCATTAGGGTACTGATGTGATATCTTATTCATTAGGATCCCATTGCTTTTAGCTAACTCATGGTTCCTGTTCTGTAGCATTTCCAAAAAAAAATCTAAATAACAACAAAATTTCTCCCAAAGATCTCTGCATGATCTGAAAGCAATGGGGAAAAGTCCAAATGATTTCTGCAATGATAGGGCACAATGAGTACTTTTCAGAACAATCTGGGAAAGGTATCAGAAACAAAGAAAAAAAAGACAATAGCTAATAGAGATTTTATTACTATAATGTGATTCAGATTTCCAGAGTATTATATTTCTTTTTGAAGAAATTGTTGATAAATTCTTCTATTTTCTCCTCAAACAGGAATCACTGTAACTATAAGGTGAAAATTGGGGTCTTCCTTATATCCTACTTCTCAAAATACCTCATAAAATATATGAAGTATTAGTACATAAATGTTGGATGAGTCTCCACTATCCAGTACCATATTCAACGTAACAGAAAGTATATAAAATTTTAGAACTCTATGCAATACATTTTGAGGAGAAACAAGAAGAAAAAAAAATTTAGCTACATTTTAAAGTAAATTTCCAGCCATGTAGGGGTGCGGTTATGGATTGAGGCTTTCTAGTCTTGTATATACTGTTTTTCTTGTATGCTTATATGGCTCTTTGAGGCTGAAATTCAATGTACAGTCTTTTAAATGACTGTTTGATTGTTATTCAATGATTTTGTGAAAAATGCTTTGTTATTGACTCAATTTCTGAGATGATACCATGCAATATATTTTCAAAAATATTGTTGGAATAGTTATAGAGCAATGATGTCCTAGGTTTTGTTTGTGGGGTGAGAGGAGTTTTGTTCCTAATGGTGATATATTGAATCTTTGCTACCTTTAAGAACTTTTTCCCTAGGTCCCATGTCATCTATGAATATCTCATTCAGTAATTTTGGTATCACATATCAAATTCCGGTATATGGAAACCAGCATTTGTTTTCTTATTTATACATATGTATACAAATTGTAGATTTAGATATCAATGCTGTCTTCTTTTAGATTTTCATAAACTTAATCTTAGCTTTTATTTTGAACAAAGCCGGAAAATATGAAAATTCTGAGATTCTCAGACTGCATTTTGGATCCAAACTGCCATCTAGCCATACCTCTATTATATAATGATAAAAAAGATGGAGCTAATATAAGTAAACGCGTATCCTTTTGTAAAGATACAAGACCATTACTTGATATATATGTCCAATTTGTCCTCTAATTTATGAAAGTATAATGATATTGCATTATTGTTATAAAGTTAATCAGGACTTTAATGGGACAGCTATGTTACTATTGGGTGGTTGGTTTTTTTCTTTTACTATAATGCATGTCTTCAACAAGATGATTATGCAGTGTAACAATGAATCCAGTAATTAGAAAGTTATTACTACATCTATAATGGGTAGGAATTCTAGCCATGTAAGTTGCATTTTAACATGCTTTCAAATAGAAGACAGAAATAAAAAAAAATTAAAATGTATATCGATAGTTACAGCAAGGTGCTTAATCTGTGGGCACATGGTCTGTTTTGCTTTCCACTTTTTTTTAACCAGATGATGCATATTTCTGGGTATGCAAAGTACACATAAGATGACTTCACAGAATACCTCTGTGACTTGATAACTTCTTTTACTTGTTTTGCTTAGATGTGAGAAGATCACGCCAAGGAGAACAAGAAAAAATGTGGGTTTGGGTTTGAATACGGCTACAATTTGTTGCACATTTTTAACCTTGTTTCTGTTTCAAATTTCACATGGGCATTAAAATCATATTTCACCTCAGAGCAAAAGCAGAAAAGACTGTATGATTAAGAAAAAGAAATATATTTAATATTAGGAAGTTCAAATGCTGACCATATTAAAAGTGATGATTTTTGTTGTTGTTGTTCGCCTTTAATTGGAATGATAATTGAATCCTGGTTATAAATAAGCAAGGTTTTTTTCAATTAAATGAGAACAATGCCTTCAACAAGAAACTGAATCTATGTGATATTCTACTTATAATATGGAGATTCTAGTCCCAAAGCTATTCACATAATTCATTCTTCCTTGTTTTATCTCACCATACACATCAAAGATCTAAGAATTCTTAATAACATTTCACTGAATTTCACTGAATTTTCAATGAATTTTTGGAGTTGGAAGGGACCATAGAGATCATCTAGTCCAACTCCCCTGCCGAAGCAGGATTGCCCAGAGCTAGAGCATGTTACTCAGGACTGCATCCAGGAGGGTCTTGAAAATCTCCAAAGAAGGGGACTCCACGACCTCCCTGGGCAGCCTGTTCCAGGTCTCTGTCACCCTCACTGTGAAGAAGTTTTTTCTCATTCACACATTCCAGGCACCAAATGACAAATAGTTTGGAGTAAGCAAGTAAGAGAGAATCTGCATGAAATCTGAGTCTTTTTAGACCTCTAGTTTTGGGTTAAATGGGATCTGTTAGAATTGCTTCATGTGGAATAGGTGCGGTATGTACCAACTGTTTTCTTACAATAAGCATAAACTCACTATAAAGAGTCTGTGGCCATCAGTGATGGCCACTCAATTGCTCATTTAATTACTGAGTATAGTCACAGCCAGCTGACTAAGAGTGCAGCTTTCGGATCTACATAGCACCAAATTCCACTAAGAATATGATAAAATGTCAATATCCTTTTCAGCATAATGTCCTATATGTATACAGTATCTCCATTATATGCATTACAAGGGTCATATCTGTCATTAAATGTTTTATATAGTTATAAATATTAAGAATTACATTGCTGCAGGTTATCTGTGTATTTTTTTATTTATTGAAATTTTCTCTGATATTTAAGCAATTTTACAAGTTCTTACAAATGCCAGAATAAAGTGGAAAAACGTATCAGTGGGCTCTAAAGTTTAGTTCTGTACTTGAAATACTCAATATAATGTCACCTAAGATCTACCATTAGCATGCACTCTGAATTAGGAAGCGAACTTTGGGGTGGGGAGAGGGGCAGGGGGATAAAATCCTTCTTCTTTTTTTTTCTAATCTCAGCCCACATATACCTGGGAACTCCAAAATCACCCACAATATCTTGCATCATAAAAACAAGAAACGAAATAAAACTCAAAAGCCATTGGGCACATCCTTTGTTTTTCTGGATGATATATTTGGAGGGGGAGGGGTTGGTTGGTTGTCTGTTTGGGGAAGAACCTAGGTGTGAGTCATACTGTTGTAAGGCCTTGCTGCCTTGTTTTGGCAGACAGCAGCAACCCCGTACTGTTGTTCTTTGGAATGTTATTATAACAGACATTACTCCAGTGAATTTGGCAAACATAGCAAGTTGAGAGAGATGCTGCTGCGTCTTTTGGCTCTAACATGCAGCTTAGATTTACAGTCCCCTGATGTCTCCTTTTTTTTTTTCTTTTTTTTTTTTCCCTTTCCTTTTCTTTCTTCCCCCACCCCCTACTATTATTATAAACACAAATTAAGATGGTTTGGATTCATGGTCCCCACCTAAATTTCTCTTGTCTCTCACAAATGAACAGTATTCTTGAGCTTGTTTCTTGAGGCCAGGAAAGGACTGCTCAAAACAGTTCAATGCATTCCTAACAGAGACTGAAGGAAATAGAACCTGTTCTGCTCCTGTGACTGCTTTCAGGAACCCTCTTTTTGTCCCAGGGTCTCATCTTGACATCTATTTGGATAAATAAATAAAATATTAGCAAAAAAAAATCATACACTTTTGATCATGTTTTAGCCAGGTTTCCTCTTTCATTTTTTTCACAAAAATGTATTCTTCCAAATGATATTAATAAAATTGTCACTTTTACCTCTCTTTTCCACTTTCTTCAAACACTCTTCATCAAAACCAAGCAGACATGAACATTTGAAATAAAAAAAAAAAGGGTTAAAAAAAGTATGGTATCTTTCACTCATAACATGCTTATTTTCCCTTGTAATTATACCTATGATGAATGTAAACCATGTATCTGTAAACTTCTGAAAAATAAAGTCTCTGTGTCTATATTTCTTAGTAAATTAATATTATGGTCCCTGTGATTTTCTTATTTCCAAATTAGACATCATAAAGAATCATCATTATTCACACCTAACATATGTTTGCAGTCTGAGCACCTGCAAAAATTTGTCATGCAAAAGCTCCTCAAAGAGAAAAAATAATATTTTATCTGTTTCTGATGAGGAAGAGTCTTGTTAACATATGAGAGTGCACTAAACTTTCTTATTTTCCTTCCCTCCTCTAATTTCTTACATAAGACATCAGGGTTACAAATGTTTATTGAAACCCTGAAGATGTAAACAGGCCAAAGGCATATTCTCAAAAGCAAATTGTAATACAAACAGCAGGTTATAAATGAGCTTAGTGCTTGCACAGATTTCAGTCCCTCAGTATTCCACATGCATCTTTAGATTTGTGCATTTTATACAGCAGCAAAACTGACCTTAAAACTCAATAATTGCATAAGGCAAGCCATTCTAATGCTATATGCCCTACAAAAAATAAATCTGTATAAGATCTCCCATTGTGTTTACATACACATGTGTTTTAACATACTGGTGAATGAGGTGGACAAGGTAGATGTAGCCAGGTGAAGCATAATACCACAAAGCAAAATGATTCTTTGTCATTTTTTGAAGCTTCTGCTTTCACGTTCCTTATTAAACCTTTCAATTTTGTTAATAATATGGAGAAGGATTTTATGCAAAGGATTTTTTTTTTTCCGAAGGAAGCTTTTCTTGTAGTGTATGGTTTTGGTTATATTACCCGTTTGACCTTTGAACCCACTTTCAAACAAAAGCATAGCTCTATAAGACTTAGAAAACAAGGAAGTATTTCAAGGAAGTTCATAGTTAAGGAACTTGGGGTTTATTGAATGTGTGAAAAGATGAGAAAGCCTGGCAGGCTCTGGTATTAAGCAGTAGCTGACACCTGACATGGAGTATAGAAATAAGTAGGCACCTAAAAGAGCTATATGTTTTTGCTTGTTTATTCTTTAAGATTATGTCCTGATGCAAGTATTTTATTGGTGTTAAACCTTCTATCACCTTCTATTACTCAGCAGCTGGTACAATACTCTGCTCCCTGGAGCTGAGGTGCAAAAAAAATCACCTGGGACATAGATGCATTTCACTGAACAACTTTTTATCTCCAAGATTAATTATAAAGAAGTACTGTGTCCATGAAAAAGAAATCTTTTATCAAAAATTATTTTAAAAAATCACTATTCTATACAGTGTAGAAGCAAATTACGCAAGCAGTTCATCACAAAGAATGGCAAATGCTGTCAGATTACAAAGCTTTGCAATGGCTCTTTAGCAGTTAGCCGAACTGAGAATTTGATGGCTGGAGCTCCTGAGGCTTCATTTTCTTTTCAGGTGTTTAGGCAATTCAGACTGACTGAAGGCATTTCAGTGGGATTTGTCTGGATTTAAATGTAATTCAAACTGGACCAATGACCAAGAACTACAGCAGTGTTTCACACCATGTACAGATATTCTAAAATGGACACTATCATGACAGTATGCCTGGATCTAAAAGATGATGTTGAAAAGTGTTCAGAGAGAATTATGCTTTTTTTCTGGGAAGAATGAGTTCTTTAAAATATTGGAAACCCTCCACTAAAATAGCAGAGGAATCAATCTAGGAAATTACAGAACAGCAAGTTTAAATTCAATAGCTAGTAAATTGCTGGAACATTTATTAAAGCAGTCAGTGTGTGAGCACCTAGAGGAAAGCAAGGTGATAAAAAGTAGGCACCATATAGTAGTTACAGAGAAATCATGCCAACCTAACAATGTCTTACTTTTATAAGCCTTAGTAAATTAAGGAAATTTTGACAACACACAGTAGATCTCAAGCTAAAACCCTGCACAGTATTCTCACATGGCAATTAAAACACAAGGAAGTTGAAATACTACCTTATGAACACACAACCAACATTAAGATTGACATAAACAAATAATGATTACATTTGATTCCTAGATGAAAGGATTGCTGATGGAATAATTTTCTCAAGAGAACTATTGTGCTTTTTTTTATAACCTATCTCATTCTATTTAGTTTTCCTCATTATTTACTAATAGCTGGAAAAAACTGAGTATTTGCATTCAGTGGGAAATCCTTTATACATGCAACCATTTTTCTGTTTGCTTTAGCTGAACAAAAATCAAAATTTAATCTTTATCTCACTTGGAAGAGAAATAGCTATCATTCGCGTCATACAGAAATCAGAGGCAAAATCAACTCGCGAAGTGCTTTCTAATATTGCTAGCACAGGGCTGGGATACCTGCCCAGATCACTGTAACTGCGTACACCAAGTACAATTGACTGTTTTCACATGGAATTAAATAGGAGTTTAGAAATAAAAATGTTCTGTCCCAACTGTTGATTGTCTATGAATTAGAAAGACTTTTCACAGTTTTAAGACAGACAGGTAAAATATGTATAGTCCTTGTGGGACTATATAGTATGTCCCCCCTATGTGGGACTGATAAAATACACAGTTGTGTGTTGCAGCCCATCTCCTTTGTGCTACTCTCCAACATCCACACCAAATTTCTAGAAACAAGAACTTAGTGAAGAGACAATCCTTATTGCTACACAGAGCTGACAAGTTTTGTTATTTCTGCACATGCTGGACATGAGCTAAGCCTTTATTTACAATTTTTCCTTTACATTTAAATTCTGGGCCTTTTAGTCACTTGAGAAGGCTTATAACTCAGTCTTAGCATTGTGCCCATGTAATAGTCCCATCAAAGTGCTCAAAAACACAATGTAGAGACACCCGTTATGCCAGGTAAAATCTAGCATAAAACTGAGAAGACCAATCCCAAGATGGAGGTAATAAGGCTATCTAGAAGACAACAGAAGGCTTATTAGTTTTCATATAGTTCCAGGCCTGACCTGTCTCTATGTGTTAAACACAAACTCTGCTGAAGTTAATTTCCAGCCACTAGATCACTGCAGGGTGTAAGAGTCAAGAGTCACACTGGATTTATGTGATTTAATTTTAGACTGCAGGGTAGGGCTTCTTTCCAAATTGTATATAAATTTGTTTATATACAGTTATCTAAATGATGATGACTACCTATGGAACGTGCTCTCACTCTAGTCAATGGACATACAGCCAAAGGAGATACAGTCAGTGCAATCAACGAACAGTGCACAGCCTAAAACGAAGATCCATAGGTAGTTAAGTATCTCTCCCAATGCTATCAACTAAAATGAGTATAAGCACAATTCAGGAGTAGAAACTGAAACAAATCTAGGATAGAAATTACCCTAAAATGCCTATGCTTGGACAACAAAATCCCTCCACTTACATGGAAGCAGACTATAATGAGGGCTTAGAAATGGAGCCTTCAGGTAGACATTCACATTCAGAGGCCTACATATGGGTGTCTGCAATCCTGAGCTCTCATTTTCTCACACTTACACTATGGGGCTCGATTCACTTTTACAAGAGAAGCAAATTATACCAGCTGAGATGCTCTAGGTCTTCCATCTGTCCTATGGCTACCATAGCAGAAGGCAACTGGCTCTTCTAGGTTGTGTGTTACACCTGTGAATTGTCATCTCAGATACACTAGAGTGTCTCAAATGGCATGAGTCCTTCCTACATGCAAATGAATCAAGCCAGATATATCTTCATAAAAGTTCACCTATACTCCAAGGAAATAAATAGGCACTCTGGGGTACAATTCATCTCTTCTCAGTTAGACATCTAAATACATCAGACAAATTGTACTTCAGTATTTCCAATTTCTTTCCACTTAGAACTTATTTTTATCACATTCCTCAGAGCTTCATAGCCGTGCTTTTAATGCAGTACTCCCAACTCACCTTTGCCTCAGAAAATGCAAAGTTTGCTACAGGCTATAATACATTTGGTTTCTGAACTGACAGTTTAGAAATACTAGCTTTCCAGAGCTGGTTTGGGCATCCATCCAGCAGTTCATCACATAGTATAGATGTACCTGACCTGCTGAAGGTATTTTGTATTCACATCATTTAATCACATTTTGTTTTAAGTAAATTTGCCCACTGGTCCCTCACATGTTATATCCATTACCTAGATTCATCTCGTGATGTTAGTGCTGTTAAATTGCCAGTAGCTGCTCTTATTCTCTTTGAGGTTATTAGGACTTAGACAGCAATTAAGCAACATGTCGACTGCACTAGTGTTTCAACATCTAGTATAAGATTTTATAAGATTGAGTGTAGCTCCTGTCTAACGGTTAGAGATTGTGGCTAGATTTCTCACATAGATGCCAGTACATAAAATCATTTTCCCAGGACGATATTGTAAATAGGTAGAATACAATTTGACAAAATTTCAGAGAATGTACAGCAAATACTCTCTTCTGAATTTTGCTGTGAAAATTGATTCCTTATACAATTAGGACCAGAATCGATACCATTTACACATCTATGCAGGTAAGCTTCATTGTTTTTCCTCTCTTTAGGAGACACAATTATTGCATCAAAAGCAGGATGTACAAACATCATGACGTTGTTTCAAATGAAGAGAGTGGATAGAGAAGCTGAGTTAGTGAGGAGACTGCTAGACAGGCTGGACTGGATGACAGAAAATGTTTACAAAGTTGATAGCTGAACTGAAGGGAGGGTAATAACTGAATATCTGATGAGAGTAGGAAAAAACTAGAAGACAGATACATTTAGGAGATAGTTGGATACTCTGTATACAGTGAATCACTGTATTTGTGAGGAGCTCACACCATAGAATCATAGAATTGTTTCCATTGGGAAAGACCTTTAAGATCATTGAGTCTGACTGTAAACCTAACACTGCCAAGCCTACCACTAAACAATGCCCTTAAGCACCACATCTACACTTCTTCTAAATAGAGAATCACAGAATCATCATGGTTGGAATGGATCTCTGAGATCACCGAGTCCAACCCTACACACACAAAAAAAACCAAAACCCCTTCAATCTTGGTCACTAGAGCATGCCACTAGAGCATGCTCTGAAATGCCACATCTACATGTTTCTTAAATACCTCCAGGGATGGTGACTCCACCACCTCCCTGGGCAGGCTGTTCCAGTGCCTGACCACCCTCTCAGTAAAGTAATTCTTCCTAATATCTAATCTAAATCTTCCCTGCCACAACTTCAGACCATTTCCTCTGGTCCTGTCATTATTCCCTTGGGAGAAGAGGCCAACACCCACCTCTCTACAACCTCCTTTCAGGTAGTTGTACAGGGCAATGAGGTCCCCCCTCAGCCTCCTCTTCTCCAAACTAAACATGCCCAGTTCCCTCAGCCTCTCCTCATATG
>JAHREE010000279.1:25950444-26070860 GCA_033628505.1 Tringa tobata | reverse complement strand
TTTTATTTTATTTTATTTTATTTTATTTTATTTTATTTTATTTTATCTTATCTTAGATTTGGTTTGGTTTAATGTTATTTCTTTTTTCCTGTTCATCTATTTCTTTAGATTCAATGGATGTGGCATAGAAAGAGTATTGGTTGGTGACCTATGTCACTACAAGCACAACTGCATTAGCAGCTAGCCCTGTCCTTGAAGCTGAACATAACATTCTGTCCAATCTGTGGGAATGCAAGCTCTACAGCTATGTATGTATGACAAGCTGCAAATATGCTACAATTGACATTAAAGAAATATTTGGTCAGTGACTTTAAGGGTGGGTGTTCCCTTACTGTGAACCCCGATTAGCTATGTGCAAAAAGTGATAGTAAATTTGGGTTGTATTTGATAATCTGTGCTCTGATCATTTTGGCCCAATGAGGTTCATTGTTGCTAATCAGATAAACCAAATAGAGTTGCTGTTTAATTTCTAATAGTAAGATTGACTGTACAAATACAAAAATATATTTAATATGTTCAGAAAATTTGTTGCAGTTCTCTCATCTCTTCCAGAAATTTGGTCATGTGGTGATTGATAATACCAAGATTCTGTTGTCTAAACAGAAGTACCATTTAAGATCACTAGAGTGTCCTACCTGAATTTTAGCTAAGATTTTGGAAGGGTACAAGTTCTCTGCAGGTACTGTGTCATATCTGCCAGCTCCACATGGATTTTAAGTAGAAAAAGAAAAGTGCTGTGACTAATATAGCCTATTAGAGATGTTAAAGAATAGAAGGGGAATAAATCCTCTCATAAAAATGTTGACATAGATATAGGTTGCTATTAAGCTTTGTAGTTCACTATTAAATATCTGCTACCTAGCCTTCTCTTGAAAGAGAAGAATCCTTATATTATGCAGTTTTGACTTTATTCATGTATTAACGACTTAATAATATGCATTTGTCCAACATACCATAATATTGCATTGGTGTCATTGCAGGTGTGGATTGGATTTTGACAATACTTTCAAGATAGTAAGATGAAAATAACTTGAACAATATTAATTTGGTTTAATAATATCTCTGACATAGAAAGATATTTTTCCCTATTTAAAAACAGTCATTAAGAAATCTTTCACTCGTGGTAAGACATTACTCTCACCTAAATTAAGCCATCTGAAATTTAAATTTGTAGCCTAACCTAGATTTTATGGCTACCTCTGCAGTCAAAGGAGAGTCATTCCTCTTATCTGTTTTAAAAGCAAACTTTTGCTTTGGAGAATCCCGTTTCTCTCCATGATTATAGAGAGATTCTGGATGATCAACTCCCACTACTTTTAGACAGACCAAGTGAATGGCAGAAACATCATACTGAATGCCCACATTCTTCTTTGTAAGACTGAAAGGAAATCCAGATCCCCAGATCTCTATCACTAACTTTAGGTCCTTGTATCAATAAACTTAGGGTTCTATGGAGTAGCGATATTGAAAGAATATTTTCGTTCAAGTCTGTACTTAGGAAACAGCACTTGGACTTAGTGTGCTCTCACTATGATAATGAGGAATACGCCTTGAAGAAGAATAAAAACTGGATATGTACATAGCTATATATATCTACATATATATATACATACCCACATATATACCATTACCTATATTTACAAAATCTACACTGCATATGTAATTTATAATATTTTTTCTTTTCTCTGTGATATTATTTTAAGTATATTAGGTGTTTAATGACTGTTTAATAGTGAAATATAATTAATTTTGAGATTGAGAGCAACAAAGACCATACAAAATACATTCAAAGATCAGAAATAAATAATTTTATGGGAGTAAAGTTCAGACAAAGTCACTGCTAGTAGGTAAGGAGTCCATACTGCATAGCTGTCAAATAAATGGTCTATTGTGAATACAGGTGTTGAATTTCTCTCTTATAGATTGTCAGAGCACACTATTTTATTGTCACAGTTTTACATATGGAACTGCAAAAAGGAGGACTTTTTGAACTGCTGAAAATATGGTTTAAAAATGAGACCTTGAAGCTAATAAGCCTTTAATTTATGTGGCAGTATTATAGACCCCGGTGTTTTCTGTCCAGTGATGCATACTCTATAGCCAATATCTTCTATAGTAAATCAGGATGCAGACTGTCCTTAGAAGCTGACCTGATCTTTCACCACTGGATTAAAAAAGAGAGACTATTTGAAATGCTCATAGTGTTGAGAAAAAAATGTTACAACTATGCTATTATTTAAAGAAATATGAAATTAGGTTAAGTTGATCACTATTCAGAAGACATTTTCTAAAAATTTTATAAAGGAAGATACACATAAACCAACAAGAAGGTTAAAAAGCAATCTTGAAGTGTCCCTCCTTTGGGAAAAGAAAATAAATTCTTGTGTTCCTCTATTACAAAGGAGAAAGTGAATATTGTTATTAGAAATCTAAGGTACTTCACCCAAAGTTTTTATAGTCAGCCTTCACAGGGCTCTAAAATAATCTTTAACTCCAATGGAAATAGACTTACTTAAGCAAAACACACAACGAGAAGATGTCTTTTCTTAGAAAGAAGAAAAGAGTTGTCACAGCTAAAAAAGAGAGACACTGGGCTACTTGCCAAGTAGACTTGTAACAATGGGGTTATATTGGACCTCAGATGTAGCACATAAAAACAAGAAAGGTGCTGATATGTAAAAACATACTTGACAAACTATAAAATGTGTATTTAGGCACTCTTCAAGAAAAACTGGTCTCAGTTAAACTGAGGATTTGCATATCTGCTATTTTATTAAAAACTTAAAACAATTGTACTATGTAAATCCAAAAAAAAAAGAAATAATCAGAAATAGTTGTTGTGCTGAATGCTGTTTTCTCTAGCTATGGACCCTCCATCAACAATTAGAGACACAACTATAAGATTGGTCTTTGTGTTAACTTAAGTATTTAGAGGGATGTTTGAAGAGATATTCAACAACAGATCATAAAAACTTTTAAAACTACCCATGTAACATTCTTGTTTAAAATAGAGAAACTCTACGGAATGGATAAGAAAATAGATTTCTTGGGTGGCTAAAACACTTACAAGTAAATCAAATTAACTTACAAAATTTCTTTATTTTCATTTCAAGTTTTCCATAAATATCCCATAGTATTAGAGACTGAGCCTGTTAATGCTGTAACTGTCTTTAAAATGGGAGGTTTAGGATTATTGTGCACCTTAGGTAAAAACATAAATTAGTGTATGAAAACTTGAACAAGGTATAGATTGGTATCTAATGAGATTAAGAAAGGAAATTAGTTCTTAGATGTGTAATAAATAAGGACAGTTGGATGCCCTCCCCACAAAAAGGGTCACTACTTTAACCAGGTTATCCTCAGATCCCTAGAAAAATATGAGAAGTTCCTGTATTAAATCTTCTTTCTGATAAACTCATTATTAAAAATTAGTCTTCTTCCTTTTAATTTAATAATCAAACATGTTTCATGTTTTCCTCCTCTTTTTTGGAAATTTGTTTCTCAGAGTCTAAATGGGCAAGGTGTGAATTTACACAGTATGTCAAAAAACATTTGACAATCCTTGTTCCCTTTCACAATTTAAGTAAGTTATAAACCATTTACTCAATAATATGAAAAAAATCAATAGATCACTAATACCACTTTGAGTGTCCATTTCTAAAATGTACACATAAGTAATGTGTAGATCATTTGCATAAATAAAAAGAGATGAAAAAGAGTTCTGGTAAAAGAAGGCTTGGACTACTCAGTTGGAAAAATGGAACTAGAAAAAGAAAGAAGAAAGGGCTTTTTTTTTCCTGACTTTTATTTACATATTTTATGTGAATAAAGTTTATGGAACACTGTACATTTAGTGTTAGGCATACCCATATATATTCTACAGAGACCTTGGGAAAAAGCCATCTCCATGTTTAGCTTCCTTTGTTTAAATACAAAGACCCAAATACTTTGGATGTTATAAGATAGAATGATAGCCTAGTTGGTTGATGGTTGCCTGTTAGTCTGTCAGTTGGACCTCTTGCTTTTCTAGCTAAGTGCTGCTCTTAAAGAAGCTGACTGTGAGAAATGAAGACTGGATTTTCTTCTAACTCTTAGGTACTAAATGCTTAAATGTATGAGCAATTATCCACAGGCTCCCCTCTGTCAGAAACCTGCTATGTTAACACATCCCTTGTAATGGAGCAACTCCACAAAATCTGACTGTTACTGAAAACTCGAAGACTGTTATCTAAAACCCAAAGTCCCTTCACGCTCAGAAACAAAAATTGACAACCAAGTAAGCATGAGGTTTTGTATAGATTCTTTCAGTATTAATAAATAAATACTGAATATACCACTAGGTGATTTCTCTTTCCTTTTTAATACAATCCATAAAATGTAGGTACTTGTTTTACTGTTGAGCTTCATCCCTATAGCTTGTCCTTATAACCTCAGACAGTTTTTCTAGTTAAAAATGAAACACCTGTTGGGTTGCTTCTAGTAAAGGCGAAATGAAGTACGTGCTTTCTTCTGTAAGTTATATACAACAGAGTGCTGGATATTTTTTAATGTCTACCATCTGGTACACAGCTTTGGTGTTCCCTTTCCAATAACACAAGTTCCTTTTATAAAATGAACATAGTCATAACATCTTCTTTTCAAAGCATCAGCCTTGTTTCAAGAGCCACAGAGTTATCTGCCTGTCATACCTGCTGTAGGAATTGCAACCCTGAGATAGCAGCAGACTCTGTACAGTCCTACACAGGTAATACATACGACTATTTGAGATTCTGTGCTGCAAGCAAGCAGCAAGACACAATTACTACTGACAAACACAAGACCCTATTCCCCATATACAGTAAAAGAAAAATTATCTGGAGACAGAAAGTAAAGCTAAAACCACATCCTGCAGCACTGGCACAGTGGAGCTCAAATATAGAAGGAAAAGAAACTTAAACTGTTTGCCTGGGGAAAACATTTTCATTTGATAGCTCAGTAGAGGACTGAAGCACCTATCCTGAGAGTATGTAAGAGTATATTGTCAATAACCATATTAGTGATGAGAAACAGGTAGTACTTTTATTGAGTTCAATAGGAGCTAAACCCATAAATTGTTGCATATCTTCTGCTGCTTCACAAACCACAGTACTAAACAAATGTCGATATTGTAGAAATTCCAGAAATTTACCTTACTTTAGAAATTGCTGGTAACTGTAAAGTGTTTACAGACTGGTTAAAGAAAACAAAAACCTCAAACATTAGTAAATGGCTGGCTTAAAGAAATGCATTGCCAGTGGGTAGGTGATTTCAACAAAAAGTTAAGGGACAATTCTTAATTCTAAAGGGATATATGGTGTATAGTATGCAAAATTAAGAAGGCACAAATCAGCTATTGACTGTGGTTGCTTTCACCATAAAATCTATATTGGATACTACTTTTTTTAACTTGGAGTCCTACAGAAGATGGCAAGGGGTCATAACACATTCAGAAAATCTGTTTATTACAAAATACACCAGGAGAAGAGCAAGAAGGACAGTGTAGGGAACATTCACAGACTGTATATTTTTATGATGAAGCACAGTCGCACAGTGCCAATTATTGTTGGTTCAAGGACAAACACTGCAAAGAAACTGGGACATACACAGAAAAGATGTACAGGTCAGTGCAAAAAGCACCTCATGGGGACAATACCTGAGAATTCCAGAGTCATCAGCTTGCAGGCGACAGCACAGAGTCCATAGAGAATACGTTAACATCTCTACAGCTGTTTAATTTAGAAGTTATTGTTTGAGTTGCTTTGCAAGTGAAAGCAATGCAATATAAAATTGAGTTTGATCCAGAGTCCACTGCTTCTGTAATCTCAATACAGGTTTGTCAGAGGCTACTTAAGAAGGTGAAATTGCAGAAAACTTCAGTGTTTCTAAAACATATACTGGGAAAATCCTCACTCCCCTGAGGGTTGTAATGGTGAAGGTAACATATAACTGTAAACAACATATGTTAAATCCTTATGTTGTGAAACGAGGAGGTCATGCATTATTTGGTAGAGGATGGCTGAGAAAGATTCAGTTGGATTGGCAAAGCGTAATGTGTTTGCAGGCTTGAAAATAATTATGGACTCCAGCCCAAAACAAAAATAACTGGTCTGTGTGTTTATACAATGAAAACTGTCTTTAGAATGCTATCAGAACCATAGGCATAACTAAGCGCCATCAGCATAATGTAGCTGTGAAAAAAGGCAAACAGGATAGATAGAGTGTACTAGACAAAGTGCCAGAAGCAATAGAAAAGTATTAGTGTCATTATTCAAGACAATCTTGAGATCTCCCCATGCTATAAAATGTGTATGGATTTATTTTTTTTTCTGATTAAAAAAAGTCACAGTTGTTCCTGAGTGTGAATCCATCCATCCTTCCTAAATGACACACATTTTAGTAATCAGAATTGATGCGTATTTTAAGCATCATACACATTACTGTTGTCAAAACTGTTGTTGAACTGTTGTTCAGAAAATTTCTTTTTCATCTTTCTGATGATCCAGGTTTCCATCAATTATAACCAGGATTTCTTATGGGCTAATTAAACCATCACAAGTTTGTCATCACAGACAAATTAATTTAATCTAAGAAATTTTCACTCCTCAAGAAGTAGTTATTTCCCTCTTGCATGAAGTGTAATAACTGGTCCAATGGATTCTCTTAACCTATTTCAGTGCAAAGCCAAGCACAGTAGCTAAAATTATCACCAGAGTGAAGACCATAGTATGTAGTATCACTTTGTCAGTGACTAGTGATAGTTTAATGAATCTCATATCCCTATTCCTTCTCCAAACTACTCTGGCACATGAAACTATGAAGGCTTTACTCATATAGTCACATGAGGAAGAAGGAGGCAGTATTTTCTTACATTTGTAATGACACAATTTCGGTGTAGTTGTTTTTAGGAAATTTTACAGCAGAGATGTGGGGGACTCCCAGGGGAAGTTCATGAATCCCATTTACTTCACATTTGCAGTATTTAACAGCAACCTGAAATTTCATTTCTCTATTTTGTCATGAAGGCTTGCATTTGAAGGTCTAACATGCCCCTTCTTCCTTACAAGTCATTACCCATAGAGAAACTACATTTTCCATGAGACTTTGTGATCTTCCTCATTAGTGGAAACTCTTCAAATTCACAGTTCCTGTGACTGATGGGATAAAACGTGCTCCAGTGAGGAGGTATAAACCAGCTTAGTCTGCAGCATATTCTGTATCATGATAGAAATGCTAGCAGTAATGGATTTGTAACTGTTGTGTGACATTTTACATGAAAGTGATAAGACAATTAGATTCTTAGTCTAAGAGTTAGACTGGTTCAATGGATATACTGAAGGCCTCCCTAAGACTTGTCTGCTTTCTATTACTGCAGCCATTTAGGACCCTACTAGAGCAATAGCATATATAAATAAATAGGCTTTGCATACTTCTAAGCTGGCAATAAGTACAGCTAGTATTGATACAGCCATCTTCCTGTGACTTTTCTTTGTGCTGTGAAAAGGGCAAAGTTTCGTTGTCCTTGTTCCACGATCAGAAAGTTAAGCCATAGTGGTGTCAAGGTATTGGACTAGATCTAGACTCATTCCTTTACCCCATTGTCCCATTCCTCTCACTTTTGAGATTGGCTAGGTTTTGGAATAGGCCATGGATACCATCTGATCAATGCCTCAGAATTTAATTTTTATGGAAACTAGTTAAAAAACACCAAACAGACAAACAACAACATCAGCAACAATGGAAAAAAACCACCAGTGAAATACACCTAGATCTTACCAAACATAGACTTAGAATGGAGTCAGTGTGTATACATGAACATGGGATGCAAGAAACACTTTCAGTTTCCTTAGCCAAGGCATAGCCACACAAACATGATGAGAGACTGCGGAAAAGCTATGTTTCCCGGGAAACAGACTGCTTGTCTGAATCAGACAACTGTCTTTCCAACCTGTCTTTTAAACACATGCCTTGCAAAAGGCCATTACATTCTTATTGGTGCAGACTTTGAATACATTGCAAAGACTAATTTTTCTCTTGTGTGGGAGAAGTACTGTATGTGTGTATAAAGGCAGATATAATTTTCTTAATCATAGCATCAAGTGCTGTGAAAGTTCCAGAGCTAAGGTGACAGTCATTGGGAGTCTGTTTTTCTATTAAATAAAACCTACATTACTTAATTTTCTTCCAATTGTATGATAAATATTTTAGCATTTGTACTGTAACTATCATATGATTCTAACAGTAGAAGCTGTGGAATATCTTACTTCTTAAACCAAAATAAGGAAGTGTGTGATTTTCTTGATTTTCTACTATGCATAGTATTGTATTTACTATGCAATTACATAGTAAATAAGTTGTGAATAAAAAAATAACTGTACATCCATTCATAATCTATCCAATCCAAATCTGAGACATAAAAGACTGACAGAACTCAAAGCACCTCAAGGATTATGACATGTCAACTGCTTTGTTGGAACTGTATAGAAGTGGGAAGCAACTGAGCTCTCAATTTAAAGTTATTACATATTAGAAATATTGTAAATTTCATTAATAGAGATGATAAAAACAAAAACGTTCAATTTTTTTTTTAGTATAAAGACAGTCTGGACATTTTATGTGTTAATGTCTTCAATAAATATTTTTCTGGGTATGAATTTAGGTTAATTGCCTCTCAGTGTTTCAAGGTAAGGATTATCTTTTTAAAAATGCATGGTTAAAAAATTACATACTCTTGCCTATGATCAAAATTTTTTGTATAGTTCCTTAAAAAACAAAACAAAACATCCAATTAAACAAACCGGCAAGGTACGTGTATGTTTATGTTTGAACACAAAATGATGCAATTAAATCAGAAGGAACGCCAACATGCTTAAAGATAAGGTCAAAAGCTATTTTCTCAGTTTTGGAGATTTTCTCAGGATTTGGATGGAACAAAGCTTTCCTTAAGTCTTCCTCTGCTTAGTTCAAGATTTCTTATGAAAGAAATATTGTTTAACTTGCGTCAAGCAAACATGGTAACTATACTGGTGAAACTGCCTTGCTGGACATACAGCAGACTCTTGTGCTGGCTTCTAACTTAGACCCTCATCATCCTTAATTTCCTTGAGTCCTGACAGAATCCAGCCAATTTTACTTACTGGGATGTGTATAAGCGCTCTCCAAGTACCTGGAATTCATTTAACATAATTTGAAATATTTAACACACTAGGGCTAAAGTAATCATCTTTGTTCCCCTTTCTAGTCAGTAGAAAGAAATAAGTTGTTCACAACTATGTTTCATTTTACCTATTTTGCAAGCCCATTTAAAGATTAGATCCTTTGGATGTTTTTCCGTATTTATTATGTATGAGTGACCTGATTAGAGATAGCAAGCTAGCAAAGACCCAACAGATACTGAACTTAACGTGCAATGAAGTCCTATTTCTCTCTCTATTGCACTTGCCTGAGAGCTGAGGTGCTTCAACCCAACTTCTTTAGCCAATATTGGTCCTTTAGACATACACGCAGCAAGACAAATTCATAAACCTTCTAGATGTTTCTCCAAAGGGTTTCTTCACTGTATGAGAACACTTGTGTAGTATAAGCCACTGTATTTTACTGGCCAGGATTCTTCTCTGTAGTTCAAGGTATGCTCAAGGAAATGTAGAATTTTTTCTTGTATGTACCTTAAATTACTTATGCTCATCTTAACTACTTTGTTCTGGTCATTCCATTCAATCTATGTGTATTTCCCTATTAAAGACAGTCACCTCCTCTGAAAAGTTTTGAGTTCCCCCATCCCACCCATTTTTTTCTGTTTATGTTCAGGTTTAATAGGGATCATCCTTGAGTCTAATCCAAAGCCCACTGAAGCCAGTGTAGATTTTTTCTATTGATTTTTAAGGTATGTTTAGCTTTCCTTAATTTTATTTAATAAATTCCATTGAAATCACAGGTATGATTTGTTGAATAAGATACTATGAATAAGAGTAGCAGAATCTGTCCCTCAGTAAAACTCCTCCAAGAAATCTTTGAGGTTTTTCACTAGCACTGTAAAAACAAAGTATTAAACATAATCTATTATAATGTAAATTCTATCAAACACTGTGTCATTAACATTTAGCAATCTTGTTTATTCAAGTCAATCCATCTGTATATACAAATCTGATATTTGCCTTTTTAAAAATTTAACATGCGTAAGTGCCCATAAATCAGTTATGACAATCATTGTTAAAACAATCAATAGTAAGGAATATGCATTAATTCAAATAATATTGATAGCCACATGAACCTGCATCAGTCTTCTGTGAAATAAGAAAAATGAGACATCTTCTTAAAATCAATATTTTCCTTTTTATGTCATTCATTTGAAGAGTATCAATAATACATTACTTTATACCTTATGTGTCAGTGGCCCTACTACTAAATGTAGAGATATCTTGAAAAAATATTGAAGTGAGACAAAAGAAAAAAGTCATCAAAACAATGACCTGTTAAAAAGCTTGCATTCATCCACTGTAGTGTGGGTATTCATCTGAACTAAAATATGTATGGGCAGCATTACTGGTTGGATATATTATTTATAACTCAGACCTCAATAACAGATGCTTGTACACTACATTTGTCCTGGAGTTAAAGAGCAAGAGGAAAAGCAAAAGAACTCAGTATTACCTTTATCTATCCTCAGACTTAAGAACCAGGAGCTAGGCAGGTGTGCAGACCAAAGTGGAAATACAAGATGTGGAATTACAACATCCATTCATCACAAAAGAAACATTTTAATTGGTTATATGTGGAAAATATCTACTTGACAGTCAGTTTCTCACTTTTCACATAAGTGCTTTGCTGCTTGGATGCCTAATCTTGTTTAGTATAGGGAAAGTAATTTGACATGAAAGTACCTAGATGGCTGCCGAAAATTAATTGCCAATTAAAAAAGAAAAATGTTTGTGCTACTCTATAAACAAGCCAACATATAAACCTTTCAGTCTTGTTGCTTTATTTATGTCTTTGTAGATCTGGTTTCAAGCTATTTGCATACAATTTACAAATTCATATTATAATTCTCCAGTATATTTATGATTTTATCGTTGTATATATTTTACCTCTATGAAAAATATTTATTTCTTTATGCTTCTGTTGCTTATTATTTAACAAAAACATTTCATTACATTTGATAGTTTATGTCTCTTCCTTAGAATGAGGCATTTTTATTTGTAGGTCTCAGAGAGAGGTTTATTTTTTCCCCACATTTGAAAAAAAATAACCAAACCTCAAACCGATGAACTCCTGTCTCTAACTTTCCATAGCTTCCACAGTGTGCTTTCAAGTGAGGATGAATACCCCAATGATTCAAAGTACAAAGGTTAATCTGAGTGGAAAATGAGGGCTTTAACAGGATTGTAAAGCTTAAGGACTCCTTTCAGCACTAAAGAGACTTTTGAAAGTGACTGAGCCATAGAAGTTTCATGAGTACCAGAGAATGGCCCGTTTAGATCCAAAATACAATTCTGATGGCACAGCTGGCTGAATCCATCAATAGAAATGGATATTGACTTCCATTTTTTTCCTTCTTCCCTTCCCAAAATTAACTTTCTACACATCATATAGATAGTGTGAATCAATGTTATGTCCACATGAATGTTAACAATTATATGTGGGATAGATTACTTAATACTGTAAATTTAAGGTAGTAAAAGAAAATTATTAGAATTTCAAAACTTGTATGATTTTTAAACATTAACATAAGTATATATCTTTTACATTTTAAAAGGTTTTTTTTCATTTTGGTTTTTCAATTGAAATGTGTTCCCAGTGGATGAAATTCAGTCTACTTTTCATTAACAAAGAACTGGGAATATCCATGGTTGTTCAAGATATTACTCCTTATCTTAACCTTTTTATTCAGTCTTTATTAAGTCCAAATGAATGAGGAAAGCTAGGGCTCATTTGCTAAAGCCAATCCAAAAGTCATACGTTAATAGAGAAAGGGGAAAAACAAACAAACAAACTTTAAAAAACACAATAAAAACAAACAAACAAACAAAAAACCACAATAACAAGCCCAAAAGGTTTTCAAGAGCAAGTTCCGACAATTGCGAATGTCTTGGCGACATATGGGTCCAAGACACCTGATCCACAGATTTAATCAACATGATAGACTGACTAAAAGTCATTTGTGAAGATTTTTTGGGTTAAAACTATCCTATAAGAAACTTGTGTGCACACTTATACATTGCTTAGTTTTCTCACAAAACCCATGGTTCCATGCAAAACATCAATAGTGTGGAGATAATGTCGGGGTCACTTATTCTGACTGTGCCAAACAGCTCTGGAATCCTCAAAAGACAGACATGTTACATGCAATAGCTGCCATTCAAGGCATGAATGAGCAAACAGTGACCTATCTTATTTTCCTTTTCTCTTTTAATTAGAATAATAATAAAAATAATAAGAAATCATATGTAGATTTTATTGAATGCAACTTTTTACTGGGGAAGAAAGTTAACAAAAGAACATAAATGTAACTAACTTTTGAACCCTAATGAAAAATAATATATAATATTTCATAATATTTAGATTTTTAATGTTTTGTTGTTATTATTCCCATTTTCTAATTCTTATTTATAGACCTTTAAGAGATAATAAAGACCACAACAATATGCCAAAATTATCATGTGAAGAATTAAGCAAGGTCTATCAATCTGGTAAGTTCTCACAAACCTCAGAGAAACTTGTATTCAATTAAGTCCACTCAAACTTAAGTAACATTCAGCTTGGAGTGTATTCACCATTATAATGGCTTCCAAAAAGTTTCATTTAAAGTGAAATGTTTTATGACTCTTTAGTTAAGGATCGTATTTGATCTTCTTTAAAACTTGTGACAAAAAATAATTCCTAATACAAGCTTTGAATTACTTACCATTCTATAACCATGGGACCTGAGGAGATGTATCTGTGGGTATTGAGGGAACGGGTGGATTAAGTTGCTAAACCACTTTGCATCATATTTGAGGAGTCATGGCAATCTTGTGAAGTTCCCACTGACTGGAAAACAGGAAACAACCCCCCCCATTTTTAAAAAGGGGAAAAAAGGAAGACCCAGGGAACTACAGGCCAGACAGCCTCACCTCTGTGTCCGACAAGATCATGGAGCAGATCCTCCTGGAAAACATGCACATGGAAAATAAGGAAGAGACTGATGATAGCCAATGTGGCTTCATTAAGGGCAAATTGTGCCTGACAAATTTGGTGGCCTTCTACAACAGGGTTACAGCATTGGTGGATAAGGAAAGAGCAATAGACGTCAGGTACCTGGACTTGTGCAAGTCATTTGGCAGTGCCCCTCATGACATCCCGGTCTCTCCACGTCACAGATGATAGGACAAGAGGAAATGGCCTCAAGTTGTGCCAGGGGAGGTTTAGACTGGATATTAGGAAAAATTTTTACAGTGAAAGGGTTATTAAGCCTTGGAATGGGCTGCCCAGGGAAGTAGTTGAGGCACCATCCCTGGAGGTTTTCAAAGGATGGGTTGACATGGTGCATAGAGACATAGTTTAGCAATGTGGGGGTTCTTTTACATGGCTGTTTTGGGTTTTTTTGGTTTTTTTCTGGAGTTAGGTTGATGGTTGGAGTAGATGATCTTGAAGGTCCCTTCCAACCTAGATGATTCTATGATTCTAAACTGAAGAGATGTGGATTTAATGGATGGACCACTCAGTGGATAAGGAATTGGCTGGATGGCCTGCACTCAAGGAGTTCCAGTCAATGGCTCAGTGTCCAAGTGGCAATCAGTGATGAAAGGAGTCCCTCAGAAGTCAGTACTGATACTGGTGCTGTTTAACATCTTTGTTGGTGACACAGACAGTGGCATTGAGTGCACCCTCAGCAAGTTTGCCAATGACACCAAGCTGTGTGATGCAGTCCATATGCTGGAGGGAAGGGTTCACATCCAGAGGAACCTGGAAAGGCTTGAGAGGTGGGCCCATGCAAACTTCATGAAGTTCAACAAGGCAAAGTGCAAGGTCCTGCATGTGGGTCAGGGCAATACCAAACACACATACAGGCTGAGCGGAGGATGGATTGAGAGGAGCCCTGAGGAAAAGGACTTGGGGGTGTTGGCTGATGAGAAGCTCAACATGAGCTGGCAATGTGCACTCACAGACCAGTCATTCCTTCAAATCGATAGGATAGTCAGGTAGCTATAGCTGCAAGCACGTATAGGATTTGAAAGAGATTGTCTTCTCTATGATAATCCCTTCTGCTGAGAGCATTATTGAGTTGGTTTAAAATCTTGTGATCTTTTTGGTTTCCTTATTTTTGTGAGGAGTTGTATCAGCTGTTGTAATAAAAACAGACAAACATGAAATATCTACCCCTTACATTCTTAAGAGATTACTGTGATCTGCGCTTTTGGACACAGATCTAGACACAAGATGTATACTTAATTATTTTAGCTTCCCTCTAGCAACTGAGACACGCATCCTGAAAAGTTCCAATTACTTGCAAATAAACACCAGAATTCTGTTAGCTATGTAGGTCAGCACAAACCTATCACTTGCTCTTAACTAACTATAGAGAGCAAATCAAAGTCCTCTGTGACTGATATGCTTAAGATATCTTCCTGTGGTCCATAATACTCTGTTAGGTTCCTTTCCACTGGAACAATAAAATAGCATATTGCAAAGGAAATCTTGTGGAAAAGGTGAATCTTTCCAAGATGGGAAAATCAGTGATAAACCTCACCTGTGAATTAATTTACCCATTAGTTAGGAATTTGCTATTTTCATCTCAAAAACTTTTTCTTCTATTTTCCTTTGTAATCAAGAACCTATCCATCCTTCTCTGTACCTAAACAAACAAATGAACAAGTGAATAACCTAACAAAGAAATTCTGCCGACACGGTATACACAGTCCCTTCCTAGGGTGGAAAAGAAACAAGAAAAAGACAGTTCTATAGTCACACAAGTGTTTAACCGAGACATTGACATACCTTGAAGTATGCCATTTCAGTAAAAAAACTGTAGTGGTTTTATCGCAGCAACTAAGCACCACACAGCCACTCACATGCTCTGCCCCGCGGTGGGATGGGGGAGAGGATAGGAAAAGTGAGAAAACTTGTGGGTTGAGATAAAGATAGTTTAATAAGTAAAGCAAAGCCACACACACAAGCAAAGCAAATTAAGAATTTAATTCACTGTTTCCCATCAGCTGTTCAGCCATCTCCAGGAAAGCAGGGCTCCAACATGCATTACAGTTACTTGGGAAGATAAACACCATAACTCTGAACATCCTTCTGTCCTTTTTCTTCCCCTGGCTTTATATACTAAGCATGATGTCATAAGGCATGGAATATTCCTTTGATTAATTGGAGTCAGCTGTTCCAGCTGTGTCTCGCCCCAACTTTTTGTGTACCCCCAGCCTACTCACTGGCAATACAATGTAAGGAGCAGAAAAAGCCTTGATTCTGTGCAACCACTGCTCAACAATAACTAAAACATCCCTGTATTATCAATACTGTTTCCAGCACAAGTCCAAAACACAGCCTCATACTAGTGACTGTTGTGAAAACTAACTTTATCCTGGCCAAAATCAGCACTGGGCTGCCCCAGTTCTAGCTGTCTCCAACCAATCCACCACAGTGCACAGCTGAGCCCCACAGCCAAGGTGGTGGCACCTTGGGAAAAATAGCATTCAGAAAGGGGAAAATGCTGCACAGGAAGTAAGGTGTGAGGCAAAAAAATGGGAGAAACAGCCCTGCAGACACCAAGGTCAGTGAAGAAAAAAGGGGAAGCAGGTGATCCAGGTGCTGGAGCAGAGATTGCCCTGCAACCTGTGGTGAAGACCAAGACCTCTACTCTGCTCTAGTGAGATGTCTCTGGGCGTATTGTGTCCAGGTCTGGAGTCCTCAGCACAGGAAGGACATAGACCCGTTGAAACAGGCCCAAAGGAGGGCCACAAAGATGATCAGAGGACTGGAGCACCTCTGTTATGCAGACAGGCTGAGATAATTGGGGTTGTTCAGCCTGGAGAAGAGAAGGCTCCAGTAAGACCTTAGAGCAGCCTTCCAGTACTTAAAGGAGGCCTACAGAAGAGATCAGGAGGGACTCTTTTATCAGGGAGTGGAGCGATCAGATGAACCGTAATGGTTTTCAACCGAAAGCAGGTAGATTTAGATCAGATATTAGGAAAAAATTCTTTACTGCAAGGGTGGTGAGACACTGGAACAGGTTGTCCAGAGAAGTTGTGGATGCCCTATCCCTGGAAGTGTTCAAGACCAGGCTGGATGGGGTTTTGAGCAACCTGGTCTAGTGGGAGGTGTCCCTGCCCATGGCAGGGAGGATTGGAACAAGATGATTTTTAAGGCCCCTTCCAACCCAAACCATTCTATGATTTTATGATTCTATGAGGCAGGCTGTCACCCGTGGAGGTTGACAGTTGAGCAGATATCAACCTGCAGTCCATGGAAGGCACCACACCAGAGCAGGCAGATGCCCAAAGTAGGCTGTGACCCTATGGGAAACCCACAGCAGAGCTGGCTCCTAGCAGGAACTGTGGTCCCACAGACAGAGGAGCCCATGCTGGAGCAGGTTTGCTGGCAGGATTTGTGTCCCCACTGGGGACTCAACCTGGAGTAGTCTGCTCCTGAAGGACCGCACCCGGTGGCAAGGACCCATGCTGGAGCAGTTTGTGAAGAACTGCAGCCCATGGGAAGGGTGCTTATTGGAGAAGTTTGTGGAGTACTGTCTCCTGTGGGAGGCACCCCATGATGAAGCAGGGGGAGAATGTGAGGAGGTTCCCCCTAATGAGGAAGGAGAGGCAGAGGCAACATGTGATGTACTGACCACAGCCCCCATTCCCCATCCTCCTGCACCACTCAGGGGAGGAGACAGAGAATACTTGGGTTAAAGTTAAGCACAGGAAGAAGGGAGGAGTAGGGATAAGGTGTTTTTAAGATTTGTTTTTATTTCTCATTATCCTACTCTGATTGGATTGGTAATAAGTTTAACTAATTTCCGCAAATATATTTTCCCTGTGATGGTAATTAGTGAGTGATCTCTCCCTGTCCTTATCTTGACCCACAAGTTTTTCATTGTATTTTCTCTTCCCTGTCCAGCTGAGCAGTGGGAGTGATAGAGAGGCTTTGGTGGGCACCTGGCATCCAGCCAGGGTCAACCCACCACAGACCTTTTTGTTAGCCAACGTGGGACACAAGACAATGGCAGCATTTTATTAAGCGTGCTATAGCTATGGTAGCTATTAAGCGGCAACCTCCTGTGCAGGTCACAGAGTTTGTTGGCTGCACTGCTTATCTCTCTATTTTGGGAACATGTTAATACAAATAATGCCTATGTGATTTTCCCTGGCACTGGTGGCCTTGCTGTGCTGGGGGAGCTACCTTGTGGAGAAGATGAGGGAATACATATCCCTCTCCCTACCTGGGACTGATGTGGATGGTTTCATTATGCACAGAGGTCACAGAACGTGCAGGTTCCTGAGGTCTTTGTTCACTTTTATGTGATGTGTTTAATACTACTAATTAACACTATCAGCATATTATGGGCTTTGTGGAATCTGGTGTCATCCTAGTTTAAGAGAAGGCAACTTTTGGGTGAGGTGATACTGAAACGTGCCCTCAGGTGGCCAGTTCCTGGGTGGAAAGGTGTGTAGAAGGATTTGGGCAGGTTCCTAGGGTGGTTATCACCTCCCATAACCTGGGACTTTGCACCTGAACAGGCAAGCAACCCTGGCAAACTGACACACTAACTTGTAGCAGGGTGCCTTGCCGACCCCAATAAAAGCCAGCAGCTTCTGGCACTGTACTGAGGCCTGGCCTGTGCTTATCAAGCCACAGTTCAATACTTTCAGAGGACTCTGGTTGAGGCAGGAAACTAAACAAGATTCAATTTGTTGGTTTTTTTTTAAGTGTTAGTATCAGTTATTCTCAAAAATATTCTAGTTTGTTAAATGTTTGGAGCTGAGTCACAGACTAGCACCAATTATATTCTCACCTTCTTGTCCTTACATCCCCAGGTGTGTTTACAATTCTCCATGGAGTGTGTTGGGCGCTTCAATATCTATCTATATTGGGTTATAGTCTTAAAAAACAGGCATCAGCTGAGGATAGCTTTCAGTTGTTAAGTGTTTGGTGATCAAATTCCTTAAACATTATAATGATGCAAGATATATAATCAGACCAAAATAAGCATCACACTTACAGCAATGTCTATGAAATACAGTTACACTAAAAAAATATTTTTTCCAGTAGTGTCAAGTTAAAATTGGGCCAACAGTATTTTACCACTTCATGTTTCAACCTTCTGTGGTTCTTGTCATGTCACATATCAGAAGACAATAACTCAGCAGTGATCACTGTATTCAGCTTTACAAAGAAAACAGAACATGCAATTTGGATAACGCAATGTGTACAAACTTTTGAATAAATTTATACTTGAAAAATATGACCAACTATTGGTCAACAATTATACAGCTGGTTTGATTTGACATGATGGGACTCATTCATAGAATCATTAAATGGTTTGGGTTAGGAAGGACCTTTAAAGGTCATCTAGTCCAACCCCCCTGCAATGAGCAGGGACATCTTCGACTAGATCAGGTTGCTCAGAGCCCCATCCAACCTGACCTTGAATGTTTCCAGGGATGGGGCATTTCCTCCTTATATCTAGTCTAAATCTTCCCTCTTTTAGTTTAAAGACATTACTCTTTGTCCTATAGCAACAGGCCCTGCTAAAAAGTTTGTCCCTATCTTTCTCATAAGCCCCCTGTTATGTACTGAAAGACTGCAATAAGGTCTCCCCAGAGGCTTCTCTTCTCCAGGCTGAAGAACCCAAACTATCTCAGCCTGTTCTCACAGGAGAGGTGTTCCATCCCTCTGATCATTTTTGTGGCCCTCCTCTGGACCTGTTCCAACAGATCCATGTCTTTCCTGTGCTGAAGGCTCCAGAGCTGGACATAGTACTCCAGGTGGGATCACACCAGATTCTTTCTTTCCTTGCTCAGTGGGGTAAGTTATAGTCAAATAAAAATTATTCTTTTCTTTAAATTTCTAGTGGAACAATGCCTGTTTTTGAATAAAGTAAATAAACTCACAATGTTATTTCAGTGCTCTGTTCTACACCAGCTATCAGAATTAGTAGCAGAAAAGGTGGAACAGTTAATATCTGAGTGTGTTTTGAACTTTTTAATTAATTTCTGAGGTTTTTGCAAAGGAGAAAAAGAAGTCTCAAAGTCTTAGTCAAATAGAAGGAAAACTAAGTGACTCGTGACCACAGTGAAATAATATTCATGTCTGGGAAATTCCCATCACGGTATCCACACAGATCTCTCAGCTTTTCTATTTGCCATGTTTCCTAACTTGTGATATCCACGAGAAATAATGTTTTGAAGTGAGATAATTAATTTTTATTAAGGGATAAAATACACTCAAAAAAGAAAGAAATCAAGATCTGCCCATTTTAAGAATAGCTTTACTGTATAAGTATCACTTTTTTTCTTATTTTCTTTTTTTTTTCCCAAGAAACTCTGTGAACTAGCAAATAAGATAGAGATTGAGATATTGTTTCACAGCTTTCAAACAAGCCACTTAACGTCTCTGGCTCAGTTACACAGTAAATGGGAGGAATGATATTGGTCTACCCCCTAGTCCTTCTCCCTAATTAAACCCTAATAAAGAAGGACACTGAAATATAGAGAATTAGTACTGTCACACAGTAAAGTATATTAACAAAAATTCAGAAATGCCAGATGATATTTGTAATGAGAATGAGGGAAAAAAAGGTCAAAAAAAAATATATTATAAAAGCCTCTGTTTTAAAGAAGTCTGAATTCAGGGAGCACAAACAATGTAATGCAATAGAATTATTCATACAAACCTTAAGAAAATTCTTTACTAGTAACAGTATGGCCACACTGGTGCAGAACTCTTTGTAGCTTCATTTCTTGTACTCAGCTACAAAGTTTGTAAGTTTAGGCATAACATCGTCCCCATGGCTGTACTGCTTCTCCTGATCCCAAACCCAATTGTTCATACTTGGTACCAGTAATTCCAATGCTGCTTTTGGTTGTGAATACAGATGTAGTCTTAGAAACACACTGACTGTCTAAAGCTCTCCCACCCCCAGTCAAGAAGCACCTAGTGAAATTTCTGACAATATCTGGTAGACAGCGTTGGCTGTCATGACTGCATCAATCCCCTTCTCAGAAAAAGCAGCCGATGACTGTGATGTTGTTTTAATAAGCAGAGGTGAAATCCAAGTCATTATATAACTTTTTTTTTTGCAGAGCAGTCTGGCTTTGTTCTAGATAGTAATGTGACCAAAGTGAAAAAAACTAGTTTTTAATGAGCTGTCTCAATAGTATTCATCAAAAAACAAGTGCAGGATTCATCAAAATCAAACATGTTTATTTGTGTAAGCTGTGGTATTAAGTGGAGCACTTCATGCCTTAGTACACAGGTGATGAGAAATTGTGAAATAAGATCCTGTTTCTCATGCAAAATGTCTGAAGTGGAAAGTCCCAGCTCAGGTGTAAGGTGTAATTTGGAACACTATTTTATATTTAATATATAACATTCTTCCATACTGTGTGTCTCTTACATTATTATTCACTCTTTTTTACTTAAGCAGCTTTTCCTGTTGCTGTACCAAATATGACTTGTGTCATGAAGAATATTTATTTGTGTATCATATTGGAATCATAGAATGGTTAGAGTTGGAAGGGACCTTAAAGATCATCTAGTTCCAACCCCCCTGCCATGGGCAGGGACACCTCCCACTAGACCAGGTTGGGGCTCAAAGCCTCATCCAGCCTGGCCTTGAAATATTAGTCACTTTTGAAGTAAATACACAATGTTGTTCTGTTATGAGTTGTTTGAAATCAAATACTTCTAAAATATCCTCCTTACTTCTAATATCAACCACTGAAGGTTTGCATTTTCAACATACTAATTTAACTGTAGACAACTTCCTTCTAGAGCTCTTATAAAACATCAGGAGCCAGTGCTAATATTGCCATAATAGTTGAAGCATTCACCTCTGCCTCAGTTTCCAACAGACAAGTTTCCAGAAGATCTGCCTAAGAATATGCCTTGACGATCAGGTTAAGATCTCTTCTTAAAAAGAAAATCAAATGATATTGTGATTCTCATGTCCCCTCCACTAGAAATGTTAATAAGTTTATATAAGTACAATCACTAGGTAGAGAATAGATGTAATTTCTATAACCTATTTTGTAGATGCCTATGTTTGAATCCTTCCTCTGTTCTTTTACAGTTATCATCCAGCAGTGCTTGTCTCTCCTTTTGTAAATATCCTATCAACTTCTTCACATTAATTTGAAAGAGTATTAAATTATTTTAGACCAAGTATAACTAGGATAAGCTGTGCCTTCTTCCTTTTCAGCATGTATTAGAAAACATTCTGCAGAAAAGGGTATGTTCACAACAGGTGAGAAATATGTAAACCTCTTCAGGCAGAAAAGCTGAATCCAGAATTCTCACAATTTGAAGGAAAATTTTAACACTGAACTGCTAGATAGCTTATCTTTCTTTCAAAAAAATAACCTAGTCTTCCAATATCACAAGAGAATTAAGGAAAAACAATCCTATTTGCAAGTGCTTAAGCTCTAGAGAAGGCAAGATTCCATTTGTAGACACTTTCTCCCCAAAATCTCTTACTTGTTACCTAAAAAGACAGAAATGTTACTCAATCTAACAGTTTCTTGCCGTCCTTCTCTTCATTACATAACTCTTACCGTAAGTCATATTAAGAGACTAGTTAGAGTTGTTTAATTAGCTATTGTAGCTAGATGCTACAAAGTTCATTCTTTTTTGCAAAACATGCAAAAATGTACAAGACTTGATTTCAGTCACTCCAAATGACAATTTCTCATCAGTATTTGTAAATCATAAAAGTAGAGTAAGTATGAAGTCCTAAACTTACATATATGTAATTGTTAATGTGGTATAGTTTTAATTCACTCAACTGTGTCATATTATCCTTCCTCATAAACTTTGATAATCGTGTTTCAGTCAGTA
The DNA here is from genome assembly GCA_033628505.1 of Tringa tobata. Classification (NCBI taxonomy): domain Eukaryota; kingdom Metazoa; phylum Chordata; class Aves; order Charadriiformes; family Scolopacidae; genus Tringa; species Tringa tobata. Next base: position 26,048,810 of record JAHREE010000279.1, on the reverse strand, counting down.
TGCCGCTTCTCCAAGGTGTAAAGAGCATTATGGGCTTCTGTTAGAATGGTTTGTTGACTGTTCTATAGCATCACCTAAATTCTGCAGGATTTATATGAAGTGCAGCCATATAACCTTGGGCTGTGATCTTGTCAGCTTTTACAAGCTCAGCAGCATGAAAGCTGGTCAATACCTGAATGGCAGACTTCCAAGAAAAAGGGAAAAAAGAAAAAAGACTACTGTAGGAAACAGTGTGTCAAGCTTCCCTGTGAGTCACTACTCAACCAGCATTGCAGCATTTTGTCAGGATGGCTGGGATTAGGCATATTACACAAAATTGAAGGATAATGAAATAACTGGATCTTAGATTTAGACTTTCATCTTCATAGTTAGGTAACTAAAATGGTCAACTTTCAAAATGCCTTATGATGCCCCTGTGGGGGAATTTCATGGAATCATGGAATCGCAGAATTTCCTGTAGAGATTAATTATAGTGAACCAGACTTTCAGTTACAGTTTTGAAAAAAAAAAAACAGTTCCATTATTTAGATGCCTACTTACAAAAGAAAAGAACGATTTTCATATTCCTGCTCATTAAATTCTCCTTCTCAAAGTGCTGTTGGGTGGGGTTTCCAAGACAGCTTAAGCCTTCCTGTTGTGGCTTAACACCAACCAGCAACTAGGACCACACAGCTGCTCACTCACTTCCCTCCCATGGGATAGGGGAGAAAATCAGAAGACTAAAAGTGAGAAAACTTGGTTGAGATAAAGACAGTTTGATAAGTAAAGCAGAAGGCACACATACAAACAAAGCAAAAGAAATTAATTCACTACTTCCCATCAGTAGACAGGTGTTCAGCCATCTCCAGGAAAGCAGGGCTACTTGGAAAGACAAATGCCACCACTCCAAACATCCCACCTTCCTCTTTCTTTCCCCAGCTTTATATACTAAGCATGACGTCACATGGCATGGAATATTCCTTTGATCAGTTAGGGTCAGCTGTCCCAGCTACATCTCCTCTCAGATTTTTGCACCCCCAGCCTACTCGCAGGTAGGGTGCTGATGAGCAGAAAAGGCCTTTACTGCTTAACAACAGAAAAAACTACTATGTTATCAACAGTATTCCCATCCCAAACCCAAAACGTAGCACTATACCAGCTGCTACAAAGAAAGTCAACTCCATCCACGAGACCTCCTAGTGAAAAAAATCTCTGTTTTCCTTCATCCCAGCCACTTTCTTATACATCCCTCTTCCCCTTGTGGGTGTTCTAGAAATTGAGCTGACTCAGAAAATGGATAGCTAAAGCTGCCAAATGGAAAACAACAGACATATATGTCCTGGATAAGGTAGAAAGAATAGCAGAACTTCCCTCAGTTATACTGACCATTTTTTATTGACAGTAGCACAGACTAACACCTTAAGCCAGCTTTGAAATTGCGCGTCAAGTCCCTTGGGTGTTACAGAAAGCCAAGGTCTCACCATGTGTGGTCATGAAGACTCAAAATTTTTTGTTAAAGTACTATACGATCCTTTTCATTCTAAATAAGTCAGAATTAGTTTATTTTGGTAATTTATAGGACTGGCTTTATCAATCCAAAATCTTAGCTTTATTACATTAAAGTTGATAGAATATGTCCTTATGTAATGTTCTGTATAGACTGTTTTCAGAAAACAAGCACACAGTCCAAATGCATAAGGAACTGATATGATTAGGCTGAGAACCATTGTTGCTTCTCTCTCTGAACAAGACAAAAGTTAAGCAGCAGAAAAACGATTCTTTAATCTCAGCTCTGAGCTCACTTGGCTCTCGCTTGGAGCTTTCTGTGTTATCCAGAGTTGTCACGAAAACTTCATACCCTCCTACATTTGCTAATCCTCCTGTGTTTTTTCAACCTGTCACATCTGTGTATATTTGTTTTGAAATGTAATAATATTCCTCAGCTTTAGGTGAAAGAGACTATGGGTTTAGCCTTCTGACTTTATGAATGAACCTGAATTTTTCAAATATTTTCCTGAAGTGAAAGGTTTTTCATAACAATCTATATAATACATAAAAATATTCCCTCTCTATCCATCTCCGTTTTGCACCTTAAACAACTAGTGCCATACACAAATACAAATAATTTAAGAAAGCAAAAAAAAAAGAAGAAATCTGTTTGTAGTAAGTTGAGGCCAAAATGGTGTTTAGGATTATAAGCAAGTAGTGTTCTTCTGATTGATTGTTATCATCTTCCAATAAATTTAAAAGAATACACTTTTTTTTCACCAAAGTTGCCCAGGTCCTCATTTTTCCTGCCAAGTGTGTCCTTGCTCTGTGAGATCATAGATTTGCTTAATATTTCCTGTTAATATGGGTAACATTAAACAGGTACCATAAAAAATTTACAACTTTTGTTTTTAGTTTCCAGAAGTCTTAGACTCTGGGGGGGAGTGGGTGGGAGTGTGGGGGGGGATTAAAAAAAAAGAGCCTTGATAACTTTAATTCACAGCTATCATAATTAATCTTGGCCGTAAGTACTCATAAAAGTCAGAATTCAGGAGGAATTTCAGAGTTAGAAAAATATATTTTATCACTGCTAAAAAGGCCATTTGCCCTTGCAAAATATATACAGTTGCAAATTTATCTATGCAAGGCCATAAAATGTTAGAAACTTAGCCCAGAGAAGGATTTAACTAGGGAGGATTTTTGTATCTTCTGCGTTGCTAACCATTCTATACAGGGACAAAATATTTCCTGGAATAGCTCTGATTTTATGAGCTAATCTGCAAAAATTAAAAAAAAAAAAAAGTTCCTAGGAAATTTTACAAAATACATTCTTCATTGGAAAATCTGATTCTAATGATATTATTAATTGCATTCAAGTAATAGCTACATAACTTATCTTCAAAAACACTACATTTGCATTCTGATCAATCTGTTAATTTACGTGAACGTATCTAGGGAGGGTCCATACACAGCACTGGGGATGGCTCTTCATGATGAAACATAAAAGCAAACAATAACAACAAAAAAGAAGCCCAGTGCAATCAAACAGATGGGTGTGGAACCTTCCAGAGGAATTAGAAATAAAAAAAATCTGGAAAGGTAAGTAAAGATGCTATCAATTGCAAGGGAATGAATCTATTGGGTTATAAAGTCAATGAGATGACAGACCTACCTTAGTGTTACATCAACATTCTCAGCCACTGCCTGTGACATCTATATTTCTGGGAATTTGGGACATAATCTTCAGGCAGATAACAAAACAAATAACTTAACAGTGACTGAGTGCTTGACTTCTTTAGGTTTCATGAACAGTTGCAATAATATAGTAAAATTGGCTATAAAAACATCAAACCTTCTGGTCCTAGTTAAATTAATCCAAACTTTTAAATTATTAATTGAACTGTATCAATAAGCCATGATGAAAAGCTGTTTCTCTTTTATCAAAAACTCTCAAAATTCATTATGAAATAGACTACCTTTTTTTTTTTTCTGTGGAGAATTTTCATGGTGACCTGTTATAATCTAGTAATCTGATTACACAAAGATTAACAAAGAAGAGACTGCCATGTCTTAGGTGTTTGGGCTTTTTTTTTTGTGAATTATAGCCCAATCCTATATTTGCTTTGTTTCTTCCATTTTATTGATAGAAATCTCTTTTCTGCAGACATTTCCTTGGCCTCTGCCATATTGATTGCTGTTGTTGAGGGAGAATGAGTCTTCTGATTGCACTCTACTTGAGAGACTGCTAAGGCGGAACAAACCTGGAGATGCTAAGCAGGTCACTGGACAGTCCTTCATAAATATTCAAAAGAAACAAACATCATGAAAGACAGTAATGCTGATAGAATTCATAGATATGCTAAGTAAGAATCAAGTATTTCATGCAGAGAGCTCCTGTAGGGATTATACAGCCTTCTGCTTTGATGAAGTTACACTTCTGACTAATGGCAAATGATGTTCAATATCAAGGACTATTTTTTATTGTTTAAATGAAATGTAAAAAAGAAGAGTTCCAAGCTGAATTACAAGAATTTATAAACATTCTTAGGAAAAGGGTGTATTCACTGACAAAGTTGATTTCTGGCAAAGTTTAGAAGCAAGTCTTTGATTATGAGACAAATATTTGCAATATAAAGGAGTAAACATGCTTATTACTTTCACTGCTACCTAAATGACAGCAAAAGCATATGTAAAATTGCAAATAAACTTTCTCCTGTAGAGTGATTTCATATAGATCAGTAGAAACACTTTATTTTCCACTGGATTATTTGATGAACATCACAATTCATACTGATGATTTTATTTTCTATTAAATTTTACAGATGAACTTAAGAAAAATCAAGAGAAAGAATTTTTTTCTGTCTAAAAGTCTGCATTTTTGCAAAATGTTGCTTATTTTACTTCTAGTCACCATACCACACTGTTAATATGCATTTCATTTTTACTCAAGATAATCTTCCTAGCCTTTATCCACAGTTCTGGCACCAAATTGTGACAATCTTCCTTGATCTTTACTCAAAAAGAGAGTTGCTCACTGAATTGAACAAATATATATAGAGAAGCAAAAGTCCTGATCTTGTTCCATACTTAGCTTGAATATTTTTAGTGGTTTCAATGAGGCTACTCAACAATGATTAAGTAGTAGTGCAAACAAGGATTGTAGAAATCTATCCTCTGAAAAAGGCTCTCAATCTTTCTGCTAAAAATACTTTCCTTTTTAAATCTCCAGCCTTTCATCTGTGACTAAGTAACAGTGAAAACTAGTTGCCTTTATTTCATTAGACATTTTACAATGGGTATTATGATAAGACATATACTGAAAGTTATATCAAGTGAATAAGTATTCTCCTAGAAGGAGAGAAAAAAATTGGAGGATTTATGGGTGTGCACACAGACGCATGAACTAACCAGTCTAATAGCAATGAATCAAACAAAGAAAAAAGGGTGTTAGATTCTGTCAACCACCAGAAAATGTCCACTCAAGTGTGCAAATGTGCTGAATGTGTTAACATGACATATTGTAGGAGCTATAGATTTCAGGAATTAACTCTTGCTAGTGTCTACTTTTCCCCCTCCACACAATATGTTCTAAAGCCAGGTTGGTTCAAAGGACAGTCAAATTTTGGCCCAGCTGTCACAAATGGCAGTTTTACAGTCGAAGAATATCTTTCTTCACTGTGACTTTGGCTAATCAGTTACACTGACAGGTGGTAAGAAAAGTTCCTTTCGGTTGTGCGTCATAAGATTTGTCCTTATTACTGCAAACAATACCATTTTTAAAAAGAGAGCAAAACCCCAAAAAAACCTGTCCACAAGCAGCATTTGAGGGTGAGCTAAACTATAGATTTTAAGAGGGAGAGGAAGAGAAGTCATGATTCCATTTTATTATCCCACCACAAGAGGATGGAAGAGCTCTGAAAATTACTTTTCAATATCTGGAAGGGCAAATACAAAGCAACTTCACTGCTGTCCTCAGTTTTCATCAGGAAACTAGACTTGCCTTCACTTAATGCCATCTAAATCTTCAAGTCTCAAAAGTTTCAATATGAAGAACTAAATGTCAGTAAAAATCTTCTCAGTTGCCTTAGACATTTAAAAGAATAACTTGTACAAATCCAAACCCATCATGTAGATTCAGCATAGAGAAAGAGGATTTCTGATATAGAACAGATTAAATGTCCTCCGGAAGGGCCTGTTGCTCTCTGCTTACTTTATGGGAAACCTCAACTTTTAAACGTTTAAGTGAAGTAAGACAAATTCTACCCTCATATGTCTTAATGAATGTCCCGCTGAAGGTTTGGGCTAATTTATTTCTATTTTCTAACTAGGAAGATAGGCTTTGCTTATTCACATGTATTTAGGCAGTTACATGATCCAGTATATATTTATTCAGTCTACTAATTTTTAAATTTTTTTTAATATTCTGGGAAATATTGGAAACATTTCATTCAGTTGCAAATTACAGCAACTAAATTTAAATTAAAATAAAAATAAACATGTTTAAAATGCCATTTAAGAAGGTGTTTATATACTTAAGTAAAGCTCTTAAATGTGCTCAAAAAATAAGAATAAAAAATATTTAATCATTTGCCTTGGAAATTAATTGATTTAATAGACAAAACAGACTATTATCTGGGTTTCAGGAGCTGACTGATTTTCTCCAATAACAATGTAATATCTCTCAACCTACACAGCTTGTTCTTTTTTTTTCCCTCAGAGAATAGAAGAGGAAAAAGCACTCCTGACTTTTTAACTTCTAGTCAGTTTATCATGAAACTTACAAAGAAGAAAATATTTTTTTTTCACTCGAGGAAAGGGAATTGCTCTTAAATCTTAGTTAAATACTCCCACACACTGTTTCTAAGTACTTTGCCAGTATCTTCCATCATCTTAGCAGACTAGGGGCAGTATTTTTTTTCTTAATTTACATTACTTTGATAGCTTGTTGTTCGGTTAAGCAATAAAATACTCACTGTCATAATTTCTGATTTAATTTGAAATGGATTTATATTGATTTTTTTCTTAATAATATTTACGAAGGTCATTACAGGTATTTCTGAGCCTGCCTCAGTGCAGGGGACCGGACTAACCGATCTCTGCAGCCTTTTTCAATTACACATTCTAATTGATTAACAAAATAATTTGCAGTGTATTTTACAGAGTTATACATGTATGTATGTACACATAAATATTATCTATAACATAAATTATTTCTTTGTGTTGCATATGAAATAGTAAAATAATTCAACATTTTTCATCTAGTGGTTGGGCTTCCTGTTACCAAAGTTAAGTTGGCAAGAAAGACCAGTGTATATATATAAGAAAATAATTTTGAATAAATCCAGATTGTAATGGTCATTACAAGTATATGCGTGCAGGTTAGTTTGTTAAAGTCTATCTTAAATGTCACTGATATTTATTAATAAACCTGTTTGCTACGCCATTTGTAAACACATAAATAACTTTCCCTGATATTCATCTTAACATTTCTTTGATCCTTTTAATTATTAATGCCCAAATACAGAGCTTGCAAAAAGAAAATATCATTGAGGTGGACAGTGAAACCTGAGCAGGTCATTATAACCTCTATTTCTGTTAATTAGGCAGTGGGTGTCCTGTGGCCTTCTGACACTCATGCCAATATCATTAGCCAGCTATGTTTCTCTGTGACAGTCATATCACTACTGTTAGACTCTATCCCAAACTGGATATTTGCATTGATTTTTATCTAACCATTCTCTATTCAGAAGTAAAACTTCAGAGGAATAAGAACTCTTCATTCTAAAATAGCCTAGGAAGTTCTTTTTCAGCTTTCTTGTCTCTGGAGAAGTCATCAGATTTTTGTATACCCTGTGCTATTGCAGGGCCCTGGCACCAATCAGCAGCGGTAGCTTCATCGTATTAAATGCACCACAAGAAGGTAAGCCTAGTTTCTTAGAGAGCTACAGTCCAAGCAAAAGGCAGCAAATTAATAAAACGCATACATGTAACACAAAACTAAGCAGCATCTGTGGGTGAGTGAAATCATTATGGACACATAAGTGTAGCTGATAAACAAAACAGCCCAAGTTGGAATTTTTAGGATTTGCAGGAAGGAGAAGTTGGAGACTTTGTTATTACATACAGAAGAATTGACTTTGTCTGTAACCGGACAATGTGCACATGCGTTTAGCCTGAAAAATTTGATTCACACCCAAAAATTTAAAAAAAAAGTGTTTCAGAAGACAGATAATCAGTTCAGGACCGCAAGTGATTGGCATGGTCATTCAATTTAACTAATACAGGCCAGATAAGAAAATCCACCTGATAAACAGGTAGATATTAGAGCAATCTGGAGTATTTCCAGTCACTTCTATTATTTATAGGAAATGTTGAAGTTTGGAGATTTCTAAATACATAATCTGCCTGTAGTTAAGAAATGTAAGAAAATACAGGGAAAACACTTTTCACAGTGCATCGTGAAATATTTCTGTCTTTGTTAAGGCTAAAAATGGTCCTGACCTATTTTTTAGAATACCATCACCACATACATACTGCTAAAGTAGCAGAAAAAATAAATGTGTTCCCTTGGATGCAGAGTGCATGTAAAAGCTTTTATGTGTTTAAAATGCTTTCCTTTAGATGATGTTTAATAAATGCAGAATATGGGAAAGGCAGAATTCCCTTCTTCCCCACTCGCCTTCGCAGTCAAGATAATAAAAAGGTTTCCTATAGAAATAAGCTACAATAGCTTCCAAGAGCGCAATGACTTTGTAGACAAATGCACAGTCATAACACACAATAGTTCACATTCAACACTGGACGCAATAATTATTTTAATGAGAAAGATAATGGCTAGTCAGGACACTGGAGCTAGTCCCTTACTATATTAGAGAAATGTTTTGTGAATTTAAAATTTATCATAGGCAGCCCCCCAGACAGTGAAGGAAAGAGCTTACATTCAGTGACCCGACATTTACCGTATCTGGTGTGTAGAGCACAATGGGCCCTGAGCACCGTCCCATGTGTCAGGTAAAGAACTCTGAATCAGAGCATTCCGGCAGAATATTAGTTCTTTAAATTAGTGTTATGTCCTAACTGCTACAGAAGCTGCACCACACTGAAAGGATTAATTCAGGTATAGTCCAGTGAATGTGTACGAAAATTCATGCCATTTAGCTAAATGAAGTCTCATTACACTCACACATTTAGTGAATGCTCTTAAAAATCTATTTGTGGTGCACCTTAAGTAGTCATCTGTGATTATGAAAAGAAGATAGCAATACTACTAGCTCCATGTGATACCATTTTATTTATTTTGCAGAAGACTAAATACTGCTGTAGGAAACAAACAGTGGCAATTCAGGACAAAAAAAAGTATAAAAACAGTTTTTGTTTCTTTTTACTTTTCCATTCATTCACTAGTAAACTGCAAAAAAAGTATTTCACTATTTTTCATTATAGGAAAAGATATCATTCTGGATCCAAGAACACCAGAGGGGCAAGACTGCTGCTACTCTTTGTTCCCAGATGAAATCAGGCTGATGATGTATTCCCAGCAGGTACATGCACACATATACACTACATATATACAATTGCTGGCACCATGGACCCTCAGGCCCTCCTACCCATGGTCTGACTCCAGTCACTGAGCTCACATGCCATGCACATGCGTGCATGCAGAACAGAGAATCCTTCTAACCCAGGGAAGAGTTAGAAAGAAATTTAATAAGCTGATAAAACAGATTGTGCTGGTCAGGTGCAGTGCATGGCCAGACAAGTGTACTAACTAATAAACTATTTACACACAACTGGCCCTTTCTACTCCTTTAGGGCTCTATTTTCCTACAGTTGTTCCTCCCCAAATCACCTCACCTAAGCCCTTTGTTTTTCCTACCTTTGCCTTCTTCCTTTAGCACCTGCAATAACTCCTGCATAATCCCAAACTGCTCTTCCCCTGCATCCCCTGTGTCCCACTCCTGGGCAGAAATTAGTCTGAAAGGTGATCTGGAGAGCTATTCCAGATGACTCATCTTGATGGGTTTTTTGCCTGGACCATGGGGCTGATGGCTCTGCTGGGACAGCCCTGACAGGAGCCTGGAACGAGATGTTTGCTCCTTCAAAGTCTGTAATTTGGGTCCTGTCTGTACTGTGCTCCTGTGGGTTTGTGGAGATGTGCCTTTGATCATCTGATGGCCCCTGTAATGGGGCATTGTCTCTCAGAGATCTTCTGTGGAGCAGTCAGTCTTTATCACATAACCTAAGACTTAGACTAAAAGATCCAGTGAATCATCATGTGTGTAAGTATACTTTAATATAATCCACTTGAATTTCCAAAACTTTATGAAAAGGCTCCTCATCAAAAACTCTTGAAGAAGCTAAGCTGTATTTGGATGAGGGGAGTAATCATGACTTGGATTATTATATGGTTAAAAGAAGAAATAGGTGGCTGATTTTCACAAAGGTCACCAGTGAAGAAGTATGAGGATAGTGAGGTGACAAATTTACAAAATAAACAATATTTTCCAGAACTATCTCCACTGAAACACAAGTAAAAAGTGCAATAAAAAAGCAGGTGACATTGGTAAATGCAATGGAATCCTATCTGAGCAAACAAACTGATGAACTCATATTAGGTGTTACTGCACTCAAAAACGAGATTCTGGCACCCCCTGTGACAAACACCTGTTGCTCCATTAGGATGATAGTAAGGAAAACAGAATTTTAGTAAGTATGAGAAAAAAAGAATACAGAAAAAATAGAAAATGCCATTATGCTACTGTATAAATGCATGGTACATATTCCTCTGGAGTATTATCTTACGTTGAGAAGGATAAAGTGATACAGAGAATGGGGTGTCAAATAATTTAGACCCCTTTTTCATTGCAGTATACACAACTCCTTATCTTCTATATTGAGTGCACATTACTTCATTATTGGGTTCTCCCTTTTGTAATGAACAAACTAGTTCCTTGCAAAGCAAACCTGAAGGAGGTTCTGAGAGCACCCTAGGAAATGTTATAGGCAGCATGTCAAAAACTGTACTGGGCTTGTCTCCCAGAAGCTGAAATAGTACTTCAATGCTGTCTGAACAGAACTTGCACCTTCAAATATTTTTCATGCTTTCCAGGCATGTCTTAGATCATGACTCATAAAGGTATGGTTAAAACAAATTTTCTGACGAGTTACACTTCTGCTTCTGACACAGAAGCAGAAGAGCAGGGAGTTGGACTAAATGATCTTTATGGGTACTTTCCAACTTGAGATATTCTATGGTTCTATGATTCTATAGCATAGTTAATGAGTGAGTTAGCAAGTGTATGGCTAAGCGCGAACCACTGGATACATGGGAAGCGAAAAGAAGGCCTTGTTCAGAAAGAGACTGGACAAAATCATAGGGATTAGGCCATTCATGGTTCTGCATCTCTGCTGTCTTCAGTTCAGGGAGCCTCCAACTGATGATTTCCAAAAGTTCTGATGTTACATTAAGGAAAAATCACTGAATAGATAGCTTCTTTCCCACACTCCCTAAGCATCTGCTTTCCAAACCACTATCTTGGACATTAATTCTGACACATTACATCAGTTATATTTTTGACCTTTAATTCAGAGGAATTTAAAGGCAATATTAGAAAAATAAGGGACTCAACAATCCCTTTTTTGGAACGGATAAAATGTTAGTATAGAAACTATGTGGGGGAGAAAGGAAATCCAGCTGGCCTGTCTACATTAAGTCTGTGAGGGAATGGGGGTCATGAACAATATGCCTTTTCCTTTTGTAACTTCTATGATTCTTTCAACCTTTATCCAGTCACAGTGTGACACTCCCACAAGTATACTTTCAAGTACTGAAAGGACACACACCAGGATAACTTCACATTACTGTATATTCAAAAGAACTATTATGTGACAACAGCAAATAAGTATTCCAGAAACATTTTACTGTGATATATGCATACAAGACAAGCCATTGAAAAAGCACTCATAAAAATAAATCATTCTAACTCCTACCTTCCTATTCCATCTTTAGATTTCTAGCACCTAAGAAGAAGTCATCGTACTCCTAGAAAAGAATACTCTAGTAGACAGACACCATAAAAGGACTCATTACATGCTCATTTAAAAAAAATAGCATTGACTTTTATACCTCCAATGTAGGAGGTACTGTGAAAAGTCTGCAGTTACTCGCATGTGAAGAGATGTCCATTTTCCCGCTTTGATTACTGAATTTGAATTTTTTATGCTGGAGTACATGTTAAAAACCAATGGCCCCGATTTGGTTACTTGAATGGGAAATTAAAAACAGAATCAGAGGATAAAATTGAAAAGTGTCTCTGTTATCTTCCTTAGCACCACAATGTGAAGAATAAATACCAGCTTTTACAGAATTCAAACACCTACTGTAAAGGTTCTGGGCTCCTGAGTTCAAGGAGGACAAAGAACTGCTGGAGAGGGTACAGCTGAGGGCTACAAAGATGATGAGGGGCCTGGAGCATCTCTCTTATGAGGAGAGGCTGAGGGACTTGGGTCTATTTAGTCTGGAGAAGAGAAGACTGAGGGGGGATATGATCAATGCTTATAAATACTTAAAGGGTGGGTGTCAGGAAGATGGGGCCAGTCTTTTTTTATTGGTTTCCAGTGACAGGACAAGTGGTAATGGGTACAAAGCTGAACATAGGAAGCTCCATCTAAATATGAGGAGAAGCTTCTCTACTTTGAGGGTGGCAGAGCACTGCAAGAGGCTGCCCAGAGAGGTGGTGGAGTCTCCATCTCTGGAGACATTCAAAACCCTCCTGGACATGTTCCTGTGCAACCTGCTCTAGGTGGACCTACTCTGGCAGGGGGTTTGGACTAGATGATCTCCAGAGGTCCTTTCCAACTCCATATCATTCTGTGATTCTGTGAAAAGCATGATCAGAATACCCCTTACTTGAGAAGCTTTAAAGAATCTTAGTTTTTAAGCAAGTATTTATACCCAGTCTTTGACATTCAAAGCCCTTAGGAATACCTTATTCTAGTATTCGTTTTTATATTATTTATTTATTTCATTCTAATTTATGCACTGCTATTCTATTATTCTTATTAATGTGCACATACCATATATAATATATACTTAGAAATATGTACTACATATATGAAAAATATTTTTGAATTCCAAAAGAACCCAAACATTTGATGGCTTATAGGCTAAGTCCTGAAATGTAAGTGCAACCAGCACCAACACTCAGGATAGTAATCAGTGGACAGCATGTAAACTATAGTTAGCAAAGGAGTCATGAGAAGCATCCAAGGGCTAACAACTGTTTCTGCAAAAGGTAGAAAGGAAGCTTTAATCACACTGTAGATTTAAGAGGAATTAGAGTTTTAGAAAGCTCACTTGAAAAGCTAAGAGCCCCCTTTTTATCATGTGAAGTACCTAAAGAAGGAATTAACAGCTTTTTTAAAAGTACTTGGGAGGCTGGATGTATTAAGGAGACCTGTATCAACAGAATTTCAGCATTTAATATCCTGATGTACTTTTGAGCATCCCAGTGAGGCCTCCCTGCATCTCTCACACCCAGGACCATTTAAACTCAAATTTTATATTACATAAAAGAGTAAAGAGATGAAGTGACACAAGGAGAAAAAGAGTCTTGACTCTGATATATAGATCAGCAATTCTTTGTGTTTATTCCAAGCAAACTTACTTCCTTAGAGAAATTGAGCTCTTGAGCCTGTAAATGGCTGAGGATAAGACAGGTTTAACGTAGCTGCAGCCAACCATTAGAATGAATGTAACTGAAGTTCAACTGAGGCATGTATAAAATGCATAAGAAATTATCCCTTTTTCTATCTTCACTTTTATAAGAAAAGAATGTCCCCTTTCTACTCAGAGATTGCTGCTGTTTTATTTTTGCCTGTGTTTAGTACAGCGCAAAGACATACACACTTGCATGCTTTCTCACGGATGCTTGCCTTTGTTCTTGTTTATTTTGTTGTTCAATTAATATCAAACAAAGGTCAATCTGACAAAGTATATGGTTGGTGTTTGTGTATGGAAAAACATAATGGAAAACTTGTAGTAACAGGAGTCCCATGTGCCAAAGAAAATGTTAAAAAGCCTCTCCTTAGTGACAAAGTGAGCTTCATTTGTACTGCATAAGTACCCTACTACAAAAGCAGTCTTGGACTTCCATGGGACTACTATGAATATGTTTATAATATGATTAGGCAGGCAAAGCACTCCTAAAGTGCTGCATCACTAGTCTTGTGACTGTTATACTGCTGTAGTGGGACCTCTTAGACTTCTAGTGGGCTGAAATAGCACTACTTATAAGTGTACTTATATCTTACCTAAAATGAAGAGAATCTTGCTGGCTGATGGCACGAGGCTTGAAGAATGATATTAGTGTTACAAATAGTGACAGATTTTTACTCACTTTACTTCTGTGACTCAAATGGCAGTGTTACTTTGCAATTTTTGAATCCCATGGAATAGAGTTCAAAATAAATCCCTGTTCACCAAAAAATAGAGAACATTTACTGATCAAACAGATTAATTTAATGCACATTTGTGAACCACTAACATGGTATTCTCTTGGGGGGCTGTGGAAACATTGCTGTGAGACTACCAGCCATGGTGCTACACCACAACCTTTAGAATTTCTGGAGACTTCTAGATTTGCATTTTCTTTGTAGTTTCATTAACATAATTGGAAAACAGTCTTAATTAGTGTTTTAGCACTATTCATTTTGGTTTATTTTTATGTTTTTTTTTTAATTCCTGAAGAGGCATTTTTTCACTGGGGTAAGATATTGAGCTGGCAACCCTGAAAAATGTACCTCTCTTTGCAGCTACACAATGAGTATATGTAAGGCTAGTTACAAACCAGGTTTACTGGCTGGGGGTGGGGTGTGTTTTAGGGGTTTTTTCCTGTTTATTTGTTTGGGCTTTTTTTCTATTTATTGATCTGTCATGGCAGATTTTCTTCTAAGTTCCTAAATGTGTGAATATGTGGCTTTAAAGACCTATGTAGGGCTTCATTCTACATTAACTGCTAAATAAGAAATTTCAGAAAAGCGCACCTTTCAGGCTCTCTCAAATCAGGTACACAAAACCATTACTGCTCTAAAGGAATGAGCTATTATGCCTAAAACCAGGATGATAGTAGTATTTTTATGCTTTTCCTCTCCAATACATCCTATGTTTAGTATTATCCCATGTCTTAGGTTCTTGAAGGTTTGTCGCCCATACAAGTATATTGTTCTAATGGAATACTGCTGAATGAATAGTCTTGAAAATGTTGTTTATCGCCATCAAAACTTTTATCCACATTTCAGTTTATGGTTTTTGTATGGTTTTGTATTTCCTCTAAGGTTTGGTTTTGTTGTTTTGGTTTCTTTTATTCTGACCAAACCGATCTTGGCAGGTTAAAATGCTTTTCCTCATTCTTTCACAGAATTTTTGCCTTGACAGACAAAACTATCAATTGGTGTCACATATAATGACTTTACTGATCCACTCAAACTATGACTAAGATTTTAATCTCATCTTATGCAGGACTTTAAACAACGAACAGATGGTAAAAAGTCTGAGTTCTTCATTACTTGGTCAGGTATGAATTAGTGACCTGAAGGTGAAAGGCTCCACATTTCTTCTTTGTCATTTAGTTCTTCTATTTAAATTAATTTCTTTTTATAACAGAAATACCATTTTTGCAAATGAACCCCAAATATAATTGTCACAGCAGTAAAAGGGAAAGAAAATTCAATCCACTTACAAAGGTACTTATAAAGGTATTTTATTGGCTTAGTAAGTGACATGGCTCCAAAACATCAGTTGTGAAGGATGCTGAGAACTTGGGCATAAAAAGATAAAGAAAAGCAACAAGACAAATGTTTGCAGCAGATAACAAATCTGATATCACCCAAATACTTCAACTGTGGTCCCCTCAGCCTCATCTAGAAAGTAATATGTAACTAAAATTTAGGTTCCTAATGAAGCAGTTATTTAGTGTAGATGCATAAAATCCTCATGCAGATAGATTACATGTCTTTCAAAGACTTCAGGATGATTGCTTCTGGCTAATTCAGATAATTTAAAAAAAGTCAATGCAATGCTTGAATTGAAAGACCCTACTTGAGAAGAGAATTTAGTTTCTCATATGAGGCCCTTAATTTTTCTGTTCTGATTTTGTGTAGATATGGTTAATGATGGTCTAACCCAGGTTCTGCTTGTAGAAATAAATTACAGATTAATTCAAGAACTTAACCACAATGCCAAAATATTACAGAATCCACAGTAATCCATGGTCTTTTAGGATATTCCTTCTCAGCTCCAACTAATTAGTCTATCCATTTATTAGACTGCAAATTATGTCAGTTGCTGTTATAGATGAAATTTTAGATTTCCTCTGCTTCTTTAAGAGTTAGGTAGTACCACATGTGCTGAAACAGAAATTAAATTAATCAGGGCAAAAAGAGATAGCTCCAATCTCTAATTTTTCCCCTGCATCTATTAAATCCCTCTATATTAGACTGAAGAGGAGGATGTCCACACAAAAAGTACTATTACTCCGTTGGGTTGGATTTGATGCTGAAGACCAAGTGCCAGATTTGCAGCACAACTAAGCTGCTCTAGCTTTGTGGAAATGAATCATGGTGGCCACAAGGAATGTAATAACAGTGGGGACTGTGGGGAGGGAGCTGGCTGAGCAATGATAATCCAAGATGTCTCTTGTGAATGTTAGAGGGCAGCTTGTTAATCAGAAGTTGTTAAAACAGTTGTTTGAAATTTTGCCACTGGACAGGATCTCTCTAAGCAAATGAGTAATCCCGACAGTACTAATGATACCAATTTATCACTGAGGTTCCGTTTGTATGTTTTGTAGTTTCCAATCTGTTACAGAAAAATAGTGGTGGCTGGTTGAATGCTTTTTTTTTTTTTTAATGAACATTTTAAGTACATAATTTTACTTCATTTGTGCCAGAAAATTGCCCAAACACCTTCATTAGAAATAAAGCAAATCTGTTCAGTGGTATCTGAACAGCAGGCAATATATGCTTTATTGAACAGAAAAGCTTCAACAAACCTTATCCTGTACACATGTTTGTACTATCAAAGTCTGTTTATATACTCACAAGTTTAGGGAAAATATGGGTGCCGCTACATAATAAACACTGTTTTGCTACCCTTCTTTGTTATCCAGGTGGTTGATTATATGGTATGGGATATTTTTGCAGGTGGTATAGAAAATCATATATACCAGCTGCTGCACCCACTGAGCAACACTTTGCTAAATGACACAACACCGATCACATATAACCACATCTAATGACTCTAGAGTGGTATCTTTACTGGATGTTTCTTTTCCTCATTGGGAAAGAGCCTTCAAAAAGCCTTTTACCTGCCTCTGTTTTTCTTGTATGCTGTGTTACGCAAAGGGGAAAAAAATATTCAGGAGAAACACAAGTGATTAAAAAAGAAAAAAAAAAAAAAAAAACAACACATCAGTACAAAGCAAGCTAGCATAGCAAAGATGAACTGTGGGCTAGATGGCTTGGCATGCTGCCACTAATTCTTGGCATAACTCACTTACTGCTGGCACTGGAGATGTTAGATGTACTAGCCACTGAGCCCCTGCTATAAGCACTTTACTATGTAGAATCAATATCGACATACTGCATAAACAACTGAATGAACCTTGTACAGAAATGATAGCAAATAGCATTTCAATCATTTCACATACATCTGAAAATATAATAGTGCTTGACATTAGTATTAGTATTGTATCTAAAGGCCCTGGTTATCACTGAACAGCATTAGGTGTAGTCTATTGAACTTCAGTCCTGTGCTTGCTTTGCCTATGACTGTGATTGGAGTGAAGAAAGCAGCAGTACAAAAATTCTCTTCAGTTGGTACCTTAAGGGAGGGCATCCAGGGTATTTGTTGCTATTTGTGCAATTAACAGTCATATTGATCACTTGCTTATAGCAGTTAATAGTGGATAAGCTGTCTGCTTCTTGGCCCTGCCGTAATTAATGACACTAGACAATAACTGTTGCTAGAACAACATAACTGTTTCTTTAATTCCTTTACTTGTTCTGAAGCATGGGCTATGTTAGCAAATGGTCAGGTTTGTGCTGGAGTGGCCAGTAGATTAAGAACTTTTCATAGCTGAATGGCACAGTAGTAGAAACACTAGTAGTAGAAACACTATCATTGCTTACATTTTCTCCTTAATTTTGGTAAAGAAATTAATATATTTGAGAAAAAGATTGCCCGTATTTGGATTCCCTGAAATTCCTTGCATTTTAGGTAATGCCAACACTGCCTCTGACTCATAAAAAACAGCATGGTTGCTTTTTCTCATGAAACATGGTTCTAACACAACTCAACAATGTAACAGGATTTGTGTGAAAGATACGTGATATCACGCACTTCTCCAAGTTCTTGAAGTCGAAGGCTATGCTCCAAGTCCTCTAAATCCATCTAAACATGGACTTTTACTCGGTTGGAAGCTGTCAAATCACTGAAGAAGATTTAAGCTACCACACGCAGTATTGCTTCCTGCTGTGGCTGATGGAGATGCACAGTAACTTAGTGACATTATTATTTTCGTTCTTGTAACAAAGTGTCCTCTTCTGTGCAAAAAGAATGTGACATTCTTGCCAGCACTTTGCCACTGTTAAATGATATGTACGATTAAGTGATAGTAACTATGGATAAGTTTTCTAAAAGAAAGAAGCAGACCCGCTTCACTTCTGACATTACACTGGGCTAAGTGAATATAATGAATGAAAACTGACATTGGCAAAGACAGAAACTGATTAACAAGATGGAATGTGTGATGTACACATCTTTATGTCTCTAAAATATATGAAAAGGAAGGGAAAAGACTACTCCCTTTGTTAAATTATTCAGATTAATTTAAAATAGAATAGAAAGGGAAAGGAAGCAGCATATATAAATACACACTTGTTTACATTAAACTAAGTAGTAAAATATGCTTGAACTTTTCCTGATTCTGGTCATCCATTACTTTGTTTAGCTATCCAAGACCTTACCTTTTTCCTTTTTTTTTCCCCCTTTTTTTTTTTTTTTATCTCCCTTGTTGCTACTAGCAGTCCTTTCAGGAGCATGTTGACAGCTTTGAGCTGACAGAGAATCATTATAATCAGTGTACAAGATATAAAGTCACAATGAGAAAGGAATTCATGTTTACAGTAGTGGGGACCACACACTGTGATAGTTTGCATTAGAAACTCAGCAGGGGGAGTGTGAAAAGCTGTAGCATTATAGTAGATATGGAGACTTTTTGGTATGAATAGGTCGCGTGTGTTCAAGTACCTGTCTAACATGTAACAATCACAAAATATTATCATATTCAGCAGGGCCATTATTGCTGCTACATTGAATATGTAGCCTCTTAATATTCCCCATGCTCTCAAAGTACAAAAAGATGCAACCTCAAATAATGGATTCCCCCTAACAATGTCAAGAGTGCACTTTGGCATACATTGCCATGAAAAGAGGAGACTGAGGCATACACATGAATAGATCAAAACCACATGGAACAGGTATTATGTCAGAGCAAGGTTATTCCTTCAGGTAATTAAAAAACTTTAAGCCAAAATGCAGAAACAAATGTCTGAATCAAAAAGAACAACTGAAGCTTTACCTCTAAGCTCCGAAAAAAAAATATTTTTTAATGTCATAATGAGCAGAAGCTTATAGCAGCTCAAGACAGGTTCAAAAATCCAGGAAGTATTCTCTGGGGAGATACCAACATAGAGCAAAGATTCAAGTCTGTGATAAATCTCTGCAATTTTTTATTTCTTTCTTCTCTGTTTTTTACCTTGAGCTTATGAGATGAACAGTAGGCAGTTTGAAATTACAAACAAATCTCTAGGAGACAGAGATCAAACAGCAGAAGTTTGACTCCAAGGTCCTTGTTACGGTAACAAAAGCTACATTTTATCCCTGTTATTACACACAGCACCATGTTGGAAGAATGTTAAGGTTACACAGGAAGGCACTTAAAAGTTGAGAGATGTCAGAAGTATTTTTCAACTTTCCCCAGTGGAATGGAGGCATGTTACTGTCTTCATTTTGCAAATGAGCAACTCTAACAGGCAAAGATTGAGGCCAAGGGATATGTTTATTTTGGATGCTGAAATGGAGATACCATGGACCTGATTGTCAGAGCACTTAGGATTTAGTGAAGTAGATTAAGTCTACTTTAGGTTAGACAGCTAAATGGCTTGAAATTAGACATCTTAAGTTAGTCGAGGTGAATCACAGAATAACAAAATCCGAAACTGCTAAAGAACATCTCCCATTGACTTCAGAGTCAATAAGCATTTTGGAACACAAAGCTGCCTCCAAGAAAATGAGGAATGGCCCATTATGAACACCGGTGACGAGACATCTGTCCATAACATGAGAGGTAGCTCACCCACAATGTTAGCGGTCAGTTGTCTTAACCACAGAATCATTGTGTTTTCTCCTTGACCACAGCTGATATGAATTACCATCACACTTGTATCAGAGTATTTCACATTGTGTAAGAAAAAAAATTGCAAAAGGAATGCAGTCAGATATTAAATCAAATACATTTTGTCCACAGTCATAACTCCCTAAGGTTAGCATATACATCTACAGTTACATTATGAAAAAAAGGGATATAAGAAATAAACTTCAACACAGGATCCTGATCACCCACAATACTTAATTCTTTGATTTTACCTTGTGTCTGGTTTGGTCTGTTCCAAACTGATTTCTCTGTTACAGACAGACCCAGCTCCTAGTAGACAGGCTGAAAGTTAATAAGCACTATTTATTCTTAAGTTGAAGGATTGGTCCTCTTTCATTTTGCTGATAAACATACTGCTGGTTATTGATGTAACCCTGTAAGTGCCTGCTCCTAGTAATTTTCATCAGCAGCTACGTCCTGACAAACTTGAATGCTCAACTTCATGGTCACATCTTAACATTGTTCACAAACTCGTGCACCAAATCTGAACTCACAGACGTGCACAGAGTTATGACTTCCCCCCCACCTCCCCCGCAAGAAAACACTAGGGGCAGGTCATTCCCAAACACGCTTCTTCTCTATATAAGTTTGGGACACTTTCCCAAAATGGTAACCTAGGCCTAAGTCTTTCCTCTACAAGATGGGATATAAGACCATGTCCCAGGTGAACACAATAAAAAACAGGCTACAAGGATTTCTGGGGCAGGCATTTCTCATTCCCGCTTGTGCAATTTGCTCTGCTATGCATAAAGCAGAGCACTCATTGAAGCAAAAAATTCAATCTTTCCAAGTAAATGTCCTAACCACTGGTTACTAGAAAAAGTGTGGGGAGGGCATTGCCACCCATCCTTCCCCTTTTCAAGAGTGTTCTGAAATGCCAAACTCTCTAAGAAAGGGTTTCAATGCCTGTTCCCAGGAGAAAGTGGAAAATAAATGAATCTTCTAAGGGAGGAAAGCTATCTGCTAGTCAGAGTTAGGAATCTAACCAACTAAGAGGGAACTTACTTAAATATTAGTATTATTCAGAATGCTTTCTTCAAATCTAATAACAGGATGGAAAATTTTGTAGTCAGATACTTAATTTGGGAGCTGAGGATTTCAGGAAAATACAAGTTGTCTAAAAAGTACCTCAAAACCCTAAACACTACTTGTCAGTCTAGTCAGAAGAGGAACACTGTAGAAGAAATACATGCTGTTTACTTCAGAGGCAGAGAATTGAGGCATAAGCTACTACTAAATAAAACTAGGTAAAAGCACATATTTTGCTCATCTCTGCTGTTTAGGCAAAGCATAACAAACAGCAATTAAAAGAGCAGCACTTTCTTCTAAACAGGAGCAAGGACCTGCTGCAGGTGAGCAGTGATACAGATCAGGTACAGTGTCCTTAACTAAGAGTAACAATAATTCAGCAATTCCTCTCTTCCCCCCTTTTTCCAGTGTTGGTAGAAGCTGTGGCAGACTTCGACGCATATATATTATCTTCCTCATGTTTCACCATATGACAGATTCCTTACATATACTAGATGCAAGGTTCTTTCTTTCCTCCTTGTTATACTCTCAAGTGACATCTACCCAGCTCTTAAAGTTTCATTCTTTTATGACTATACATGATCTGTGTTTAAGGCTTCGTGGCCTTATGTATTGTCTTCTAACACTATTTTCAACTTTGCGACCTTCTTGATCTCCATCTGAACTCTACATAACTCATTTAATAAGTCTCAATATTTGCCAAAGATCCTAGCATGAAGGCATAGCAAAACAGGATTTGGTAACATCCCATACTACTGTAATTCTTTAATCATCAGACCATGCTGCCTTTATAATATTCTTGAGATTAAATTGAACTCAGATAATTAAGTGGAAATATTTCATAAACTCTGTTAAAACAGAATTCACTATAGAATTTATGCCACATCTAGAGTTACATTATTAGAGAAAATTAAAATATTTCTTTTCCTCAATACAGTTCTGCATGAGTTCTCATTGTTACATGCCCAGCACAATATTCTCTGTGTTCAATTTCAGAACTAGCAGGTAATAATAGAAAAGCTAAAATTCTGTAGATAACTAAATAAATTAAACATGCCACAACTCCTAATTGCCCACACAACAACTGAAATTGGGTTCGTATAAGCAACATTCTATGTGTTACATTCATCTGTGCTAGCTACCCTAATTGCCTGGGCTGAGAGGATTATAACTTGGAGAAAGTAAGGTGTTATGTCATATTACTCCATAGCTAAGAGCTTTTCCCTAAAAGGCAACAAAGGAAAACTATTAGAGCCACCCATTCACCTCTATCCCCATTAATATTGACATGTAGAAGAAAAAATGGATGTTCATTGAAGTGAACCACATTTGATATCTGAATGCTGATTTATTTCATATGAAAAACTAAACTGTGTTGTAAGGATTTGTGTACAATGCAAACCCGTTAAATACTTAACGGGGCGTAACAAAAAATGCATTCTTTAAGGAAGAATGCTGGCAGCAACATTGCTTCAGTCTGATTGGTACATTAGCTGTCCTGGCTGTGATAGAAGAACACCAGTGTCAAGGAAATCTCATTAAAAAATCCTTTCCTTTAGTAGATAATGGACTGTATGACTGAACTGTGCTGCTGCTGGTTTTCTGATCTGTGCTTTCCAATTTTAGTCACTAAGCAAGGTTTCCTTATTAGCAAAATCTTCTGGCCAGAATATGCAGAACTGGATTAAACGTTAGATGTTTACAAAATGTATTTGATTATACTTGTTATACCTTTTCAAAGATCAGGGCTAAATCCAGCCTACTTATAAGTGAATGAATAGCAGTAAAGTGAGGTTGTTACAAAACACCATGTGGCCTTTGCCAATAGCGTTGTGATGTGAATTATTTTCTAAGAGGCAATGGATGCCCAGGATCAAGACAAAAAATAGACCCTGATTTATAAAATTACAAAGAACAATTAAAATTAAATGCATTTTATAAATAAAGAAATGTTATTCGAAACATTCATTTTATTTAACTTCACATAACTAATGTCAGCTAATGAAGCCAGTGTAAAGTTGGAAGTGCCCACTGAAGAGCAAACAAAATTGTATGCATCTGTTGAAATCCCAGGACACAAACATTAGAAACAAAGTATTTTCAAATATCTCTTGCTAGGAGTCACAGCTGCATTGTTGTTAAATGTAATCACTGGTCTAAGTGAAAATACAGGATAAGGTCATTAAACCAAACAATATATTTGGCAAGAAGTAAACAAACAAACAAAAAGACTGGGCTTTAGACACATGAAAGTCTTGTTTTTCCAACTAGGTTATTGATTTAATGAAAGATAGTACCCCTTCCTATGAAATTTCCTCTTTTAGAAGGGATTTCCTTTTGGGAAGAGACATACAATTTCTCAGAAGAAGTTCTTTTCACACAATGTGTAATTAAACAAGGGAACGCAGTGCCACAGGATATTCTGAAGGCCAGATGTCTAAATGAGTTCAAAAAGGAACTTGACAAATTCATGGAAGATAAGTCCAACTGGGACTATTAAAAATGTCATGCCTGACTTCTTACTCAAGTTTGAGAGTTCCCAATTCATGTACGTTGTGAGACAAAACCAGGAAAGTAGATTCCTTGCTCCTATACTCTGTCCCTAGCAACCCGGGAGAAAATCCTGGGTCATACTGACCTATTGTTCCTGTCTTTATCTTCCTTTGTAATTTTATTACCATCAAGACCACTTAGGGACATACATTTGCAGTAAGCTAGCTGAAACCAGTGATTCAAGGACTAAAGACACACATTGCTAAATTTACTTTGTGAAGCCTAAAAGTGAACAGCTGCATTATGTGAACTGGTTACTGATCGATACTCAGCAAGATCAGGAGTGGGAAACCATTCCTCAGATCACAGTTGCATTCTACCCAGCCTGAAGTATTACACAGACACAGGTTTATATATGTATTCATATTAAGATATAGTTGTATATATGCACAATATATTTCAATTTGAAATAGATTAGATAGAGAAATAACTGCTCCCTGAAATGTATATTCATTTTAATATTGGACAATTGTTGAATAAAATTGAAGAAAAATTAACAGAAGAATTTGCAACCATTCTTTCTTAGAAT
Source organism: Tringa tobata (assembly GCA_033628505.1). Taxonomy (NCBI): domain Eukaryota; kingdom Metazoa; phylum Chordata; class Aves; order Charadriiformes; family Scolopacidae; genus Tringa; species Tringa tobata. The sequence continues at coordinate 26,024,738 of JAHREE010000279.1, read as the reverse complement.
AGTACAGTAACTTCTGAGCTGCAGCTACTTTCCAGTTGCTTTCTCTTCTTTTAATCCCTTTTTCTTGCCTGCTGGCTTCACCATCATGCAACTTCAACAGAAAAAATGGAAGGTATCCCTTAGCTTCCTTGAATCCCTCAGTTTCTGTTAGTAGCTTTGCATCTGCCGCTTCAGTTCCATAGTTGTACAAAAGGTGGGCACTACTACATTATCCTTGCCTTGTCTTCTGGCACCAAAAAAGTGTTTATTTAATTACATACCTTCACATGAGAACTCCAAGGTCTGGATCCCTGGCAGAAAGAAATAGCTCTAAAGACATGTTTATATAGTCATTTCAGTAAAGCCCTAAATCTTCCCTTTGACGTTTATCATCAATGTAATAAAATGTATCATGGTGTAATTTGGAGCTTTTCTGACAGGTAAGCATAGCATTGCGGGTAAACTGGTAGCACTCAGAATCAAAAACTAAATCCACTCTTCTTGCTGCTGGGATAAACAGGTCTGTGGTTCAAAGACTTCCCACTGAGTGGTGTTTAGGAAGCTGGTTTTTACTTGGTTAGCTACAACTCCCAGCTAAGACACTGAAACTGATGGGGTGAAACTCCCAGTCCATTAAAAAAAATACAAGTTACATTTTCGGTTGTGAGCTTTACTGTCCGTCCTTCCTTCCTTCCTTCCTTCCTTCCTTCCTTCCTTCCTTCCTTCCTTCCTTCTTCCTTTCTTTCTTTGTTTTTCTTTCCTTCTTTTTTTTTTTCAGTTTGAATTAACTAGAATTGCTCACAAAGCTTTTCAGAACCGAAAGTAATTTAAGAAGCTGTTCCTTGATGCCTTTCAGCTATTAGATTCCAGCTCCCAGCTTAAACTGCATAACTGACTATGTGTAGACAGGCTTAGTGTATGTTAACATATCAAACATGGACATAAATTTGATGTGTTAGCAGGTCTGCTCTGTTTAAACTTAGGATCAAGAACTTAATTGCATCACTATATAAGCACAACCTTTATCAGATTGCTAACCTGCAGAGAAGGGCAGAAAGGCAAATGTCTCTCTGTACATATGATTTTATACTGTTTAGTCTTATTGACTACACCCTATTCATCCTCAGAAACACTTACTTCTTCCCAGTGGTTGCATAAAGAACATAATCCCTCAATTTATAAAATCTGAATAAACTTATCTTGGGGCTGTCACTTTCCATTAAGTGTCAGAATAATTAAATTGGCTCTAGAAACAAGCGGTCTTGATCTTGTCCTATATGGGTGTTCTTATAGCCAAACTTAAAAGTCTTTTTATCAGCCAAACCCTAATACCTTTTTTATAGATAGGATGGGAACAGATCATTTTGCTAATAGAGTTCTCCTTTCCTCTGATCAGCTAATTATGCACAGTGGGGAGATGCCTCTAGTGGGCAGAGAGGTGAGACTGCAGCCAGGAGAAGACCATGGGAAACTACTGACAAGAATGAAGGATATATTAGGAAGCAGACTCAAGCCATAATAGCAAAGAGGAGACTTTCCAGTGTAACCAGAGGAGTCATTCTAGTATTGATAACTGCCTGGACCTCCTGAGTGAAAAGCAAGAAGTGTCTTTCCTACACAGCAGACTAGATTGTATTCAATTAAAAAAATAATTTTTCTTCTTTCATTGTAATAAAACCTAAATTTGTAAATGTTTTGATCTCTTCTGATATATGAATTTCAAATGAAATGTGAGGTAGATCCACTAGAAGACTCTGACTGATTCCAAGTCCCACAAGAAACTGGGAAAGAAAGACCCTTGATCTTCACAGATTTTGGAAAATCAGGATTTAAGGAGATGCAACTCTCTGTACTCCAGTAAAATGAAAATACTCTAATAAAAATACCGTATTCCAATAAAAGTAAAAACAGCTCCCGTCTACATCACGACTCAAAGATTCAGGCTAATTTAATAGTCATTCCATGAATGGCATAGTCAGTCTGGCTCTTGAACTGGGACCAATGTCTTCAAGCTGGTTTTATTGTCCTGTGTATCATTTGGTTTAAGGAAAAAGGAACATAGACACTAGATTACTAGATCTCTCAGTCTGTAGATGCTACAATTGTTAGAAAATAAGTCCTCATCCTCATGGGGGACTTCAACCACTCCGTTATTGGTTAGAGGGGCACCACAACAAGGCACGAACAATCCAGAAGGTTCCTGGAATGCGTTGATGATAACTTCCTTCTCCAAGTGAGAGAAGAGCCAATGAGGAGAGGTGCCATGCTGGACCTTGTTGTCACCAGCAAGGAGCAGCTCATAGGGAATGGAAAGCTCAAAGGCAATCTTGGCTGCAGTGACCATGAGATGGCGGAGTTCAAGATCCTTAGGGCGTTGAGGAGGGTGCACAGTAAGTTCACAGCCCTGGATTTCAGGAAAGCAGACTTTGGCCTCTTCAAGGAACTGCTAGGTAGAGTGTCATGGGATAAATGCCTAGAGGGGAGAGGGGCACAAGAAAGCCAGTTAATATTTAAGGATTACCTCCTCCAAGATCAGGAGCAATGCATCCCAACAAAGAAGAAGTCAGGAAAAAATACCAGGAGGCCTGCATGGATGAACAAGAAGCTCCTGTAGAAACTCAAACTCAAAAAGGAAGTCTACAGAGAGTGGAGGAAGGACAGGTAGCCTAGGAGGAATACAGAGAAATTGTCAGAGCAGCCAGGGATCAGGTTGGGAAAGCTAAAGCCCCCATAGAATTAAATCTGACCAGGGAAGTCAAGGGCAACAAGAAAAGTTTGTCAGTGATAAAAGGAAGATGACTAGGGAAACTGTGGGCCCTGACTGGAAGCAAAGGGGAGATCTGGTAGCCTAGTATATGGAGAAGACTGAGGTACTCAATTACTTTTTTACCTCAGTCTTTACGGGCAAGTACTCTAGCCACACTGCTCAAGTCACAGAAGGCAAAGGCAGGAAGCAGGAGAAGGAGGAAACACACACTGTAGAAAACTAGGTTCGAGACCATCTAAGGAAATTGAAAGTGCACAAGTCCATGAGACCAGATCAGATGCATCTGTAGGTTCTGAAGGAACTGGCAGATCAAGTTGCTAAGCCAATAGCCATCATAGTTGAGAAGTCATGACATTCCTACTAACTGGAAAACAGGAAACATAACCCCCATTTTTAAAAAGAAAAAAACCCGAAGGTTCAGGGAACCACAGGCCCGTTCATCTCACCTCTGTGCCCAGCAAGATCATGGAGCAGATCCTCCTGGAAACTGTGCTAAGGTGCATGGAAAATAAGGGGGTGATTGATGACAGCCAACATGACTTCATTAAGGGCAAATCGTGTCTGACAAATTTGGTGACCTTCTACAACAGGGTTACAGCATTGGTGGGTAAGGGAAGAGCAACAGACATCATCTACCTGGACTTAAGCAAAGCATTTGACAGTGTCCCACATGACATTCCATTCTCTAAATTGGAGAGACACAAATTTGATAGATGGACCACTCAGTGGATAAACAATTGGCTGGATGGCCACACTCAAGGAGTTGTGGTCAATGGTTCAGTGTCCAAGTAGCAATCATTGATGAAAGGAGTCCCTCAAGAGTCAGTACTGGTACTGGTGCTGTTTAACATCTTTACGGGCGACAGTGGCATTGAGTGCGCCCTCAGCAAGTTTGCTGACAACACCAAGCTGTGCGGTGCTGTCAACATGCTGGAGGGAAGGGATGCCATCCAGAGGGACCTGGACAAGCTTGAGAAGTGGGCCCATGTAGAACCTCATGGAGTTCTACAAGACCAAGTGAAAGGTCCTGGACCTGGGTCAGGGAAATCCCAAACACAAATACAGGCTGGGCAGAGAATGTATTGAGAGCAGCCTTGAGGAGAAGACTTGGGTGTACTGGTGGATGAGATACTCAACGTGAGCTGGCAATGTCTGCTGGAAGCCCAGAATCCAACCATACCCTCGGCTACATCAAAAGAAGCGTGGCCAGCAGGTCAAGGGAGGTGATTCTGCCCCTCTACTCTCATGAGGCCCCACCTGGAGTACTGTGTCCAGCTCTGGAGTACTCAGTACAGGAAGGACATGGACCTGTTGGAACAGGTCCAGCGGAGGGCCACAAAAATGATCAGAGAGCTGGAGCACCTCTCCTATGAGGACAGGCTGAGAGAATTGGGGTTCTTCAGCGTGGAGAAGAAAAGGCTCTGGGGAGACCTTATAGTGGTCTTCCAGTACCTGAAGGGGGCCTACAAGAGAGATGGGGAAGGACTCTTTAGTTTTTATGGAAGTAAATATCTCCATTTTACTTTGGGGAAAATGATATTTATGGTAGCTTTTTCAATTACTTGAACTAAGAGTGTAGTGTTTTGATTGTGCTGTTTTTTTCTGTGTTTTCTAAAATACCACATTAAAAGCAGAGTTACACATACATGACATAAACACAAATGTATGAATGTGTGTATACATGTATATGAGACACTTATTGCCCCAACAAGGTAAATACAGAAACAGAGCTTCCCATTGACATCAGAAAAATATTAATATATAAGGCTATTGTATACCTTCATCTCCTGCTAATAATGATTTTCCTTAAAAGCGCTGTAAGAGACATTTTGGAACAGATGGTAGCTGGTTTGCTCTATCCTGCATCTCTTCACAACTGCCACAGAGCTTTACCATTCATTAATCTTCCATAGACTTCCAGTAGCACAGCAACTAAATTACACACATACACACTCTGAGGCCAGCACTGCTGTCAAGCTTAAAATTAAACTGAAGTGCACTGTGCCAAGTCTTTTAACCAAACTCTACTATAAAACAGTTAGAAAAATAAACATTTAGCTTGGAGCCTGACCCATGAATGTTCACTCCTAAAAGAGGGAACACTAGCTGGTCATTATATCTAGGGCATTCTATGCATGAAGTGGAGCTGTGATTTCTAAGTGGGAATAAAATCAGAAAACATCTGGTTTGAATTCACCTTGACTCATTAAGGTTTAAGGAAAGAGTTATTTCCTCTACGTTTGAAGCAACAAGGGGAAAAAATATGTATACCCACAACATACCCTATGATCCTTACATTTGTAACAAGGTCTCTACACAGCAGGTGATAACTAAATAAAATTGCAATCCGTTTTCTTGGATTAGACATTAGGCCAAAAATGCTAAAATATCCCTGTTGCTTGGAGAACAAACACATGCATCAAATTCCTAACTCTCCATGCTTCATTTACAAAAAAATAGCTTTAGCATTTACAGCCTATGAACTCTGCCAAAGCTTCTCCTGCAAGTTTTTCTCCAACATATTTTTTTAAACTTAGCGGTGGTTCAAACCTTTTCTTAAGATTTAATTCTTTCCCACAAAACTTTTCTTAACTTTGCTGTCCACCATTTCAGAAAATCAATATCGTCACCTGCACAGGGCATTCAAAGTGACCTTTGATCCCGATACTGCACGCTGCTGAAAGGTTGACTTTGCCATTTCACCCTTCTCCCTCCTCCATCACAGTTGTCTTATGCATCCCCAGAAGATACTGTAAGCTGACAAACTCAACAATACAAGCAGCAGCAGTTTGGAAGCCTAACTTATCATCTATCTTTTATGGCAATGTAGATATACATATTACATGTGTGAACAGATGTTCCCAAAATCCAGAATTGAAATGTTGCAGTGACTAGGAGGACAAAGCCACACTGTAAATAATTACATTATTCCTTCATTCTTTCTCTTCTGTTCTTTATTTCCTTTGTTTTTCCATGGGAAAAAAAATAAAGATTACATTTTTACTTCACAAAGTTTTATTGACTAATCTAATTGTTATCTTTCAAATGCAAATTTGAGGTTTTAATTTAGAACTACTACTATCTTTTAATTGCATCAGTTTTAGTGGAGAATTAGTATTAGTGTGCAATCTCTATAATCTCTATAATTATGGAGATTTCTGCAGTGGGAATCATAGAGCTCTAGATATTATGTATCTGAATTTCTCCATTTACCTTAATATACTTTTTGTTGCAAAATACCTCCAGGTACAGTTATGCAAAACTGCAATGTTAAAAGAGAAGACTTCTTGAAATTTATCTATACACACTGAATAATTTTAAATATCTTTGCTAATATTATTCTATTTAAATCTCTTTGCTAATATTATTCTATTTAAATCTGACTATGTTTCTATTTAGTGTGTAGTTTGTACAGGTATTGCAATAACCAGAGTCTCATATTAATGCAAAGTAAAGAAATGAAGTCACTCAGTTAAACCACTCACATCTTCTCAGTTTATTGCATAACACTGTATACAAACAGCTTTCCTGCAGTAAGTAGAGCTATTTGAAAACTATCTCAGAAAAATTACTTGAAATTAAAATGGTAGAAAGTCCTCTTTAGACTGTTTATATTGCTACATCTATTTCTCACATTTTATTCTTTGGCTGTTGATCTTAAAAAACTCCAATGAGATAAGTGTGAGACCAGCCTCCAAAGAACTCCTCCTGAACGTGAGACACTCTATCTAAATTTGCAGAAAAAATGAATCCATGTTCAAAGATCCACGATCTGGTTAATTCACCGGGACAAACTGCAGACTCCGAAGACCTATTTAAACTGTGATGCTGCACTTAACTATGCATCTTGGTTTACCTAATAATGCACTAGCTGAATATCCTTCCATTTTTTACTGTATGTAAAGGTGAAGAAAGATATATATTTAGATGTACTATAGGGCATATGATCATAGTCAGTCTTCTGTTTCTGAAGATTTTTGTGGTATTGCACACAATACAACTTCTAAATATAAATTTAATTTGTTACTGTATCCATTAGCGAAAAATAAAGAAAAAGTTGTACAGAACAGTTAATATTTGTGCTTTTTTTTCTCATAGATTTTTTCTCAGGAGAAAAAAGGGTGAGTGTAAGAAATCACATGGCTATGCAGCAGGGAACCCAAAGGAAGACTACTGAATCTTTACCAGGTCCAAGGCTTTTTCAAGATTTGAAATAAAAACTTAGATATTCATCCATATAAATTGTTTAGCATCTTGACCACCACCTAAGGCTGTGTCTATACTCATGAACAAACTAATAGGATCATACTTTGGCGCTCATTTTTAGTACTGCATCCATACTAATAAACTCATAACATCCAAAATCAGAAGCTATATACATATTGTGTTTTGGGAATTGTCCCTTTCTCAAACTGTTGTTGGGAAGTATTTGTGAGTCCTTCTTTCAACAAACCAAAAAAAAACACAAGGGAGTATTTTAACTTAACAGTATAGACAACTGCATTCCAGTGTCCAGGAAAAGTTCTTTGGCCCTGTTTAATTTAGCAATATAGATGCAAGCCAAAAGACTTATGAGTAGAAACTTGGAAAATTGTTGGCCAGTAGTACTGCTGCACAGAAAAGATAACCTTTTGCTCCTTTGGTGGGTGACCTTTGAGTGTGATTTGTATTTAATAAGGGTCAATAAGAATTTTCACTACCTGAAGTACATGTGAAAACTATGTGTAAACCAGGTAGTCTGCTTTGCCATTTGCCATTTGCATTATTAATGGCACTATGAACTAAAAAAGATACCAAATTACTACTTTTTTTTTTTTTTGATTTATTAATATAACCCAGTAAATATGTAGGCACTTTGCAGACAAGTAGAAGACATATCCCTGACTTGAAAAGCATGCACTCTAAGACAATAGAGATAACAACATTATGAAGGTGTTAAGACCTGGATAAAGGGTAAGAGAGAGAATATTTTCTTACAATGGATTGACAGAGACTGACAAAATAATGATGTAATTACTGCATTGTGCTATTTTGGTACCAATATTAAAGAGATTATTTCAGCCGTATAGAGATTATCTTCCTTTTTCTTTTTTTCCTGTAGAAAGTTCAGGAGGAAAAACACTTTATCTCTTAAGTTTCTTTGTATAGTGAGCATGATTATTTTTACAAAAAATAATTGTTATAGTCTGTGTTCTAAAGCCAACTGTGTTCAGCATAGCTCCTTGTCATTGTTTCTAACTCCACCTGAAATTTAAACAATTAAAGGTTAATCAAAGACAAAATGTTTTGAAGAGAGATCATAGCAAGATATTGCATTTATCTGCTAATTGTCTGAGAGTAAATTCACAGAAAGCTGCTTTTGTTGCCTTTTGTTATCTGACTGGGGGCAATGAGTTTCAGGTTGTTTGTTCTGCTGATAATCAAGTTACTCATCAGGTTGTTTAAGGATTAGACATCATTAGATGCTTGATAAATCATATGAGTTTTATTATTAAAGCATTCTTCCTTTGCAGTGTGAAGTATATACCCTCAGTCTAGTACTAACTTGCTATTCAATGGCCAGTGTGGGACAGAACACTTGTTCCCCTCCAAGTGGATGTGCTTTGGGGGCCATGTATGGGGAAAGATCTGCAATATTTTCTGATTACTATCAGGGCCTTTCGAGAAGTCTAACATATATGACAAGAGCGGTGTAAGGTTCCCTAATGTCTTTGGAAACTGTTTTTGTCTTTTATGTTTGCATTCCAGGACTTTTAAATGTAAATGAGCCCAAACAACTCAATGTAAACATTGGCCTAAGGTTTTTATATGTCATGGTTCACATTTCAAGTCATAAACTTGCCGCTTCTACTAAAATGCTGGATTTCTTCCCTTCATTCTTTACTTTAATTCCATATTCTCTGACAGAAAAATCCAATAAACTTACCTCAAGTATCCCCTGTGTTTTCCTCCAAAAATTTTGAGAATGTAACGCTTTCCTGTTTTAAAAGTTCAGTGAGCGTTCCTATTGCTCTTATGAACACACTTCTGTTGTTAAAAACATTAAGGATTGAATTGTCTAAGAAGTGTAGCTCTAAAGATACCATTAAATGAGCCAAATGAGAGAACAACTGGAGCTCAGTGACACACAGTCCTTCACTTGAGTTGCAGGCAGAAAACATGCCACTATTTTTAGGCTGTCTTAAATGCAACATTAAATGCTTTATTTTACCAAGACATTTCACACACATTATCAACAATCAGGAGGGTGACAATACACCAGTGTTGTAACATGAAGAGTAGTGTCCATTACACTGGCAGAGCAGTGGTGCACGTTTCTTTTTTAAGCCCTTAAGGAAAATGTGACGTATTTTCTTTCCAAGTTCCTACTTTGCTCTTTGGAGGACCAGAATGTAAAGAAGATTCATTGCTTTTCTGAAGGTAGAAATGCAAATGGGTTAAAGGGTACCTCCAGCAATGGAGGAAAATACCTGTTGCCTCCCAAAACTACACCTACATATGGAAGCAATATTTTTGTAATGAACAGGACCAATATACAGTCACATAACTTATTCCAGTATCATTATTTTCAAGTTTCTCCTCCTAAGTACAGATCAGTTCCAACAGCATTAAACCTCAATGTATATTTATTGTTCATTCTTTGAAAATATACTTCTGTTTCTAAACATCCAACTAACATTTATCCTTAATTTAGCCCATTTTAGCTAAGAAGGCTTCCAATGTTGAATCTCCTCTACATGCATCAAAACCATGTTCTTTCCTGTGTTCATCCATTTTGTCAGGAAGTGTAGTGAAAGGACAAGGGGCAACGGTTTTGAATTGGAAGAGGGGAGATTTAGATTAGATACTAGAAAGAAATCCTTTACAGTGAGGGTGGTGAGACACTGAACAGGTTGCCCAGAGAAGCTGTGGATGCCCCGTCCCTGGAAGTGTTCAAGGCCAGGCTGGATGGGGCTTTGAGCAACCTGGTCTAGTGGGAGGTGTCCCTGCCCATGACAGGGGGGTTGGAACTAGATGATCACCCGAACCATTCTATGATTCTGATTTCTTAGCGCTTACAGCGAGGTAACTAAGTCATTCCTTCTTCCACTGACAATGTAGTCTAGGACTAACAGATGTAAATGGCTTCTCTTATTCTAGATGCATACTATATGTGCGTTTCTTTTAGTATTATCTTCCAGTCTGTACACTGCACTGTTAGGCTAATATTTCTTGACTGTGTGAGGTTTTTGTATACATGGAACATTAATCTCCTTAGCACTGGCATCCTTGCTTGGATAAGCTGAGGTCAGGAGTGTATGTTTATCTTGCCAAGATTTTCTTAGAATTTCTTTCTTTCTCACACATTTCAGACATTAGCTTTATGTTTCTTGTAGAATTACATGGAAAGCAGATACAGTCAAACGAACATCAGAAAGGCCTTTATTATTTTTAAAGAGGAACTGAGCTGATAATACTGTAGTTGAATAAAACTAATTCAGGATGACTACAAAGATTGTTAGCACCCCAGAATAAAGAAACAGAATATGCGGAACATGGCACGAGCTTCTTTTTAGGGAATCTGGCAAGATCTGCTGATTGTAAATATTGCACAACAGTCTCAGGGAAAAACAGCACCTTTTCTGCTTTCATGACATGAGATGTGTGTAACTGTTTACTACAATTATCCATTTTTTTTCTACTGAAAATGGACCAGTAAATCAAATATAGTTGTTGCAATGATTTGCAAGATGCATCTGTGTAAAAGTAGCAATATCCTTTTGTTTTCTGAATGCCAGCTATAACTGGAATCTTCCGGGTGGCCTACAGGATCCATTTTGTAGCAGGGACTTGACACCCTGAGAAGGCATTACATTGAGGAAATTCAGGACAAGCAGAATCTGTCATCATTGAGCAACTCTGCCTTCTTAGAATGAGCTATTGGCCAGAATATCAGAATCAGAATCAGATATTGAAACTGGTGGTTCCAAGGCCTCCATCAATGTGTGAAATAACAAGAATGAGAAATCAGTCTCAGAGAACTGCATCTAGGAGTTTTCTGTTTTTCAGAAAGCTGCAATTTTCTTGCACTTTTCCAGTAGCACGAGCCTGGCAAGGTAAATTATTCTGCTAGATGTGTATGCCTTGTTTCACTTCCAAGAAGAGCCTTAAAGTAGAGGAGAAAAAGTTTTCCTTTAGTCAGGGGACTCCATGTTAGAGTTTTTCTATCTAAAGTCTTCTTTGCCTCCTAACTGTATCCTATCCCAAGTTTACTGCTGTTTTTCGAGAATACACAATGGGAGCGCTCACTCTGCCCTGTTATTTTCTAGCTGTGCAAGTTAGGATGGGACAAAACCATGTCAGGGAACACACAGTGAATAGTGAATAATGAACAGCAATAGTGAACAGCAATAATCACCTGCTCAAGCCCATAGCTTGTCTGTCCTCATTCCCTGATATGGCTTCAAAAATTCAGAGATGGTAGTACTGACTGATTGCTACCTGGATCATAGGAATTTTCCCATGGATCTTTGATTGAAACTAATTGCAAGAGTCCCTCCACTCAGAAGGGAAGATTGTGATGCCTTTTAATGCCATAACACAGAAACTGAACTTAATTCAAAGTGCGGCCACCAGCTCAAGCAATGTTTGCATCACAGCACGGAGAATCGAAAATCTGCTGAGGTTTGGAGGTTATAGCTAATTTACAAGCACCAAAATTGCAGACCTGTCAAATATAATGCCTTGAGTATTACGACCTTCTGCGGCAATGGAGGAACATTTGTGCGATGGAGCACTGGCATGTCCTGTGCACACACGGTGTGTGATGTCTAATATGCAGAGTCATTCGTCAGAGAAGAGCCAAAGTTGAAGAGTTGTGGAGTGCCCACAGAAAAACCTGTAAATGAGTTGACTTACCTTCCCACTGTCTTCATATGATGCTTCTGCAATGAGGGTTAGCTGAAATAGCAGTTAGCTAGAAGCAGTTGGATATAAAAGCATAGTTGTGTCTGATCCTACCAGTCAGGCCACTACACCAAATTCATTACCTTTTGACATCCACTGCAGAGACCTTTCACACATTTCAAATTGTGTAAAAATTTAAAGATCTTCCTGAAATGTAAAACATGTTGATTAACACATCATATACATTATTCACCATGATACATGTTGGCAGTATACAAATTACGGAAGTTTTGCCATCTGCATAAATTAAGCAACCACTCTTAAAACCCTTGAGTTATAGAGTAACTGCTGATTAGGTAAATATTCAAAGTATGATAAGGACACAGGACAGCAACAGCAAGCATTCCCCATTAGAAACATTAGCCTGCATATATATTGTCACTTGGCAGTATGAAACTGATATCTCTGTAGTGGAAAAAAATAATGCAGCATCTGCTATATTAATAGCAAATGCTGTTCATTGGTACAGGCATTCTTGCTACCAGGCACTCCGATGCAAATTTGACACACGTTCACACAAGCAAAAAGGCAATCACATGCTACTACCTGCAATTCAATTAGCATTAAAACACTGGCCCTGAGGTACCTTATGGACAGATCTTTTAAAATATACTTGGCAATAACACATAAAAATAAGGAATTTCAAGGAAGTTCAAGGAAGTTAAATGATTTTATAGGCTGGATTTTTAAAGGCAGTTATAATCACTGCCTTCTGTCCTTTAAAAAGAAAGAAGAAACCAGCAGAAAGAAAGAAATAAAAAAAAAAGATTTTTACAGGATGACAAAAATGAATTGTGCAAATCAACAAATGGCAAGGAGATTTTCTGAGCTGATAAACATACATGAACAAGAGGCTAATTGTAAACAACACTACTGTAAAGTCACTCTAATTGCTAGAGAAAGAAGAAAATCTTAAATGACAGACAAAGAAGCTCACTCAGAACATGATGCAGGAGCTGAATGATTATGATTATTGCCATCAAGGAATTTTTGAAGGGTGTACAATAATGGAAAATAATGCAGGCAACTTACAACCTATTTAAGCCCTGTCAAACCTTTAGAAGAAATATAACTTGGAAAGAGGTTCATAGAAGCCAGGGTTTAATTATACAAGATACAACAGTAGTGAAACAGAAAATTAAGTAACGGAGAAAACTGGAGTAGAGATGCTAAAGGCAATCAGCTCATACAAGGACAAAAGCAAATTCTTTTCTTCTCTTTAGAAATATTCTTGCTAATGAAAAATAAGAATACAATAAGGATTGAAATTTTTATGGTTATGATAAGAGAACATCTATTATTTCAAAATAAAAAGATGTAGTCAGGAAGTGTTTTGATATGACATACATAACACTGACCTCATCTTCCTTCAAACTTTATAACTGTCATCAGACAAAAACAGTTCCCTGAATGTTGCTAACTCAGCATGGTGCTATTGGCCACTGTATTATTATAGCATGTTTTAAAAATGTTGCAAAAGAAATGTGGAATTTCAGAAGTGCTCCAAGGTGGATTAACTCTCCTCGTCTTGACACCATGATAAACTCTCAGTGCATTTAGTGCAGAATGCTGACGGTGGATTCTTCTTCTCTGACTGTATCCATCAAAGCATTATGTGTCAATTCTAAGCAAGCTACATGGGATCCCTCTATGTTAAAAGTAAAAGGACAGGCCCTTTCAGAAGGTAAATTATCTTCTCCCAAGATGGGTGCCTAAAATAGCTAAAATTCATCACTTTCTAGAGGTGGTTCCCTAGGGAACATAGACAGAGACCAAGACAACCAGGTTAGGTAAGATGCATGCATTTTTTACAGCAAACTTCAAAAGGTGATTTTCATGGTGTCAGTGTCTGTGTCTGGAAAACCTCTCATTGTTGTGTTTGACCAACAATAATAATATAAAAACAGGGTGCCTCATGCTGAATGATCTGGAATTACATTTGTTCCCAAGCATTTGGAAGTGCTTTCATAACAAAAGATGTTATTTTTAACCAGAATCACTGTGCAGGGGAATGTAAAGGAAAGCCAGCATTGCAAATTTTACTTTTTCTAACTGTTTAGCATACAAAATTAGTCATTACAACAAAAATTGGGAGGTTATTGCTACAAAATATTTTTTCAGATGAAGAAACTTGCTGAAAATCACTAGGGAAAGCATAAAACTGAAAATATTTTGGTGTTCATTCTTTCATTTTCACTCACATTCACTCATTCAAAATAGATCTCTTCAGTTTTAGGATTACTTTCCTTACTGACCTCTATGTTTCAACCAGTTGCCTATGTTGTCAAATTCAAAATCAGTTTGGTCAAGTCCCCAGATAACTGGAAGCTGGAAGGCATGGCTAGGAAAGTAAAAGACTACATATGTGAAGTTTAACACAAACACACATGTGAGCATTCTGATCCACAAATCAAGCTCGGAACTTCACAACGGCCTGCAATTTTTCATTAGCTTGCCAGCTTTTCCAAATTTCTAAACAGAAAAGGGGTGGCACAGCTAAAAAAAATTTCTGCTTCTATTGTACCTGAAACTGAAAATTTAGACTGATCTATTGCTTAGGAGATTCGGATAGCAACTTCAGTCACCCATCTTCTTTCCAGTCAGCTAGTGACACTTCTATAAAGCTTCTAATCTTGAGATGGCTTTATATACTGGTCCAGCTGGATTCTGTGCAAACATTTGTATTTTATGCAACTGCTGTGTGGAAATCTGTTTTCTACCAACTGAGAAACATCTGTAGATTATGTCCTAGTTAATGCAGAAGGTCTTTGTTCATTTCTTTGTTTCAGCTTATTTATATGATCCTTCTTTTTATTAGTCTCCCTGCTGTCTAACAAACTTTGGTTGATATAACACACTGCTGTGAAAAATCTAAACTGCATTAGTCGGATCAAACATATACAGTATCTTCAGTATTCACTTGCTTAAGGTTATATTCTCCCTGCACATTGCACATATAATTCCCACAAGTGTTAATGGGCTTTAAGATTGTGTACTGAGGGCAAACTGCAGCTCTTATATTAGTTGCTGGTTAGATTCCATCATGCTTCATAAAGCACTAACTGGTAAAATGTAATTGTTAGAACAAGGTCCATAACACAAAATAATTTAAGAGAACAAAAACTTTTTAATTCCTGCTTAAAATAAAAATGTGTCTGTATGGTTACAGGATAAGAATTCTGAGGTACTTATGTTTAAATGTATGTACTGGTAATTAGTTGATCCTGCATGGATTCGCTGCTGTAATACATATTGTGGACTGATGAAGCAAAAGCTGTTATCAAAGTGAAAAGGAACATAGGCTTTTATAAGGTCAGCAATTTTTCAATGAACTGGCAGAGCAAGGATTACAGCTTCAGATATATTGGTACCCATTTAAATATCTAGAACTTTGAATATTTGTTGGTGTTTCTGGGGATAAAATAAATCATTTAGGAAAAGAAAAAGAAAAACGGCCTCTTTATTACATGTATTTACTTCCCCTTTGAAGTTCGTGTCAGATTTGCTCATTTAAAAGAAAATAATTCCACTACAGTCATTACAGTAATTCAGGTTCAAACAGCCGATGAAACCAAGCTATATTCTCTCTGCTTTGAAGATCTTCAGTTAGTTTTCTCACACACATTTTGAATAAATCTTCTAAAATACAATGCTAAGGAAAAAAAATGACAGACTGGAAGGGAGTAAACCATGGTATCAGAGATATTAGAAATGAGAAAATAAAATCTTTCTCAAGAAGGTCATGTAATCTCTCCCTTGCTACAGCAGATATTTTTTTTTCTATAATGCTTTTTTCAAATCCAGTTTCAAAATGAACAAGTGGCATTTCCATCACTTCCCTTGAGAGGCAATTTCATACTTAATGTATTCTCAGTGTATATAAGGTAGGGAGGGACACCCACATCTCCCACTTTGTTGAAAAGTGCTCTAATCATTTGGGAGAGAGGGCAGGTGGGAGGGAAGGAAATGTATTCCACCCCTCTTGTTGAAGCTGTGTCACTATGCAGAAAAGATTTCAAGATATCATGGAATGGGGGAGGGAGAGAGAGGGGAAAGAAGAGAAAGAGCTGTCTTCTAGTTAGCACATTCAGTTTCATACAGGGAATCCTAGGTTATCATTATGAGTTTTACTCTACAGACTTCATTTTGTCCACTGGTCAAGATAAAATAGGAAATATTTCTAGATAATTTGTCTACAGTTCTTATTTTTATAAACTTATATATAGAAATACAAGATTGAAGAGGCATGACCATCTGTTTTTCTCAGATGGTATTTTGCAATAGCATCATGCAGATAGATCTGATAAAAAAACCCACTTCTCTGGACAATCTGTTGTTGTTACACACAATGCCTTGTGCAACTTCCAGATTAGACATTTATTCCACCTGTGGAGTACTCCTTAATAATACATATCTAAAGGCAAAAAATACTATGGTAGTAGGGAAATGAAACCATATTAATTAATCTTATTTTATCTACAAAGGTATTTTCACGGCTTTGGCATTTCAGCATCCTCCTTCCCATACTACTGAAAATCAAAGTCCAACAGGGCTTAAGCAAATTGAGTGCATGCTTGAAGTTACATTGTATTTGAGCTTCATGCTGCATCAGTGCTAGCGTTCCTAGAATAGTAGTTCAGTTTTGGTAAAGCTATATTCCTTGCGGCAAGCTCTTTCCTTGTCACATGCAAATACAGCCATTACTTCAATGACTTCTGTAAGGAGGCAGAGATAGGACAGGGTTAACTTCAGTAAGTATATTAAATCCCCATGAATACTTGAAGGATTAGGGTTCTGTCTAAATAGTGAACTTTGTGTTCCAATCTGTAAATGTCAAGTAGTGATCTAATTCAAGTTGTAATGCCACAACAAAACTGAACTAGCGTTCTTTTTTTTCTTTTTATATTCTGATTTTTGAGCAAGATATTTTTACTGAATGCCTCATCACAGGAGGATCTCAGGATTTTGTTAATGAAAGCACCTCTGTGCCTAGTGGAATACTTTTGCAGTGGGTAAGTGGCAGGAGGAAGTAATTAGAGGGGGGGACTATGTGAAAGTCAAAAGATGAAAGTGTTATGACACTTAAGCAAGCTCAGATAAAATACTTCAGAAAACTCAATTTTAGCTCCTGTGATATGTAGACTAAAGTTGACTATGACTCTCATTCAGTCATAATGATAAGTCTTTGGCTCCAAACTCTATCTCCACACTTTATTCTTCTCCATCTGTTCATTCCGGTGTCACTCTTAGCAGCTTCCTTCATATCTTTCCTTCACAAAACTTCCCTCCCACAATTCCAGAATGGATGAATACATTCCAACTACAATGAGCACCTACTAGCTGGTTTCTGTACCATCCTCTTTGTTTTGTGCTGAGCCATCTGTTGTCCTTAGAATGCGAGTCCTTTGGAGCAAAGTATTCATTAGTCATTGAGAACTGATTTCCAAGCAAAATTTACACTTAAAGCACCACAGGAATTGTTAGATTAAGAGGCTGTAGAAGGTAGAACAGAACTTCATAAATAAATTCATCTAATACCTATGGAAGTGATGTGCATGATTATCTGTGCCATCACATACAGTCTGAATGAATCTTATATATCTCTCTTCAATTTCTACAGTAGAAAGTGCTTCAACTCACAATATATCATCAGACAAAGGCTGTTATTGATTCTGGAAGCCACATTCCTGCAAGTGGCAGAAAGATGCTGTGTTCTACTTTCTTTTCCTTCCATTCCAAGCACCCATTGTTGTTGCAAAACTGATGAGACTTAGGATATTTACTGCCTATTGTGCATAAACTCAAAATTGGGAACACAATTCTTAGTTGTCTTCCCAATAGTGAAGTAAGGCTTCTAAAAGTGAATTAATTTGTCTGAGTGCTCATATCACTTCCTCCAGGCACATATCAAGATTAAGTAGGAAATCACGGTATCTTTCTATGCTTTTAAAAAAAATGAACACAGACTTAAAATGACAACAAAATTCCAAATTGATATTCTCAGTGCAATGCCTGTCAATACAAAAGCATTTCAATTTTTATACACTGAAAAGAAAAACAGAATAGCAAATTGGAATAGTAAAGTAGGCAGCATAATCTAACACAGCACCAACCTCAAAAGGCGTACTTTGATCTTGATCAAAGGTAGAGAAACTAGATGAATATCTATCTTCACTTCATTTCTAGTGTTTCTCCTGTAGTATCAGATAGCAACTGCTGACTGCACAATGGTGAGCAGCGGTTACACTGAAGTCAATGAAATTACTCATGTGAGTAACACCAATGACAGAAGGAGATTCATATTCTGACGTTTAGTGAACAGCTTTTAACACTGTCCCATTGTCCCCAATGTAAGCTGTTTGTAAGACTACCTAAGTCAAGTTCCAAAGTAATTTGTTACCTCAGCAAAAAGTAGCTCAGTCAAAATGAAGCGAAACAAAATGTAAAGAAATGCCAAAAAAAAAAAAAGTAAGGAAATAGTAAGGAAAGGCAAAATGTAAAGTAACAGCAATCTGAGAAAAAAAAAAAAAAAAAAAAAAAAACACAATGAAAAGTAGAAGTCTCTGTAAGTAGGTGACATGTTAAGATAATTATATATTTTTCAGGGTCTGTGCGAAGAAGATAGGAGAGGAAAAAGTTGGCACAGATTTTAAATTACTGTGACAACAGACATCCAATAGGACTTGATTAAAACTGTCAGATATGAAATGCATGAACTATATAGTTCATGCAAAACATACATATTGTTCATTATTTGCTCCAGCTCTGGTTTTCAAAAAGCCTAAAAGCACATCCTATAGTTTCTCACTAATCTCCTTGGTATGAGTTAAACAACACTTTAGCTTAACAGATTTATCCAGTCAAACACTTCTGAAAATGACCATCTTCTTTAAAAAAAAATAATTCTTCCACTAACAGTTAGTCAACCATAAACACCTTCCACAAGTGCTGTTCTAGTTCCTCCCACAATCTCTTCCCCAGAAAATTGAACAATATGCTATAAAGTCAAATAGATTCAAGCTACAGAAAATTGTGTTCAACAGACAAGACTCACTAAGTATGTGCTCTCTTAGTTACGCAAGTGGTCTGCAATACAGATGACCCAAAGCAGTATTTCTGAAAAAATTAAGTGTTCTTCCTGAATGCATATTATGTAAATTTGCTCTTCCAACATATTTGTGAAAAAAGAAAAGCATGACAGCAGATTTCAGGTCACATTGTCCATGGACATCCCACAGCAGTGGTGCTTGGACAAGGTGTCCAATTAATGTTAGGGACTCATAATCTTTCCCTTGCCTAAAGCATAAGGACGAGCTGTACAGAGATGTATAAAGTAGATGAATGGCTGCACCTTCATGCTTAACACTGCCCTGAAATACTGGGTTCCCCACTCACGCCACTTCATTGCAGACATCTTACAAGTCTAATTTAGTTTCTTTCTTAGATCTTTCTTATGGTCAACTGAAACTCAGAACTCACAATGATGTCTGGCAAAGCTATGTGAGGACAGAAACGATTACTGCAGCCTTTTAAAAACTACTAATTTTTTTATGCAGCTCCATCAACAGGATCAAATTTCATTAAATGAGTTCAAGCATTTGGGTTGCAAAATGAATGAAAGCAATAGGTATTTTAGGAATGCTCCACCTGGAAGTGACATTTTATTTTATTTTATTTTATTTTATTTTATTTTATTTTATTTTATTTATCTATTGTTCATATAAGAACTGCTTAGCCTTTGCTTGCAGTTCAGGAATCAAAAATATTTTTAAAAAGACGTATCTCCAAAGCTTATGTAAAAGTAGACCACATATACATTTTAAGCACAATTTTGGGGTGGTTCTTGGAAATGTTATCTAAAGCCCTAAATGCTTATGAAGAGTCAGGTTTGGAGTATTTTTTGATGAGTTGAGGTTTGATGTGCTTGCCTGTCCTTATGTCCCATCCAACCAGACCATAAAAAGATAATATAAAGGAGATCTTGGTCTTTCAAGAGTGCAAAGAGCTTTTGAGAGTGTAACAATAACAGACAGTACAAGCTGAGGATGATTTCAGATGTTTACTTCAGTGCTTTTGCAGATTTACTCACAAAGCCTTGAATGCCTTTTGTGTCAAGACAGTAAAACAAGGACCTATGTGTGTTGTGTCCCTACTCTTAATTAGGGGCTGCAGGTTACTCCTTGGACACTGAGCTTTAATACGTCTTTGAGTTCACTAATATCTTAAGAAATATATCTATACTGCTCACAGGTGCATGTATTACTTGTAAATCCACAATAGCTTCTAGCTTCTTCCCAACCCTACTGAAGTTTACTCTAGCCTATTCCACTGAGCTTAGTTTTCCAGTTTCAGTAGAAGGCACTGTTCAATGTATATATATGGTATATAGGTGAAATCCCTCAGACAAAATGCTTCTTCTGCAGGAATTTGTCCTAGCAATGATTTTTTACTTCAGTCCCCAAATTAGGAAAGTGCTTACATTATATTCATTTATAGTAAGCATATTTTAAAATATAATTGTTGAATAAGGATGTTTACCTCAGTTACAGATATGATGTAAAAGCCTTCAGGGGGAACACCATGCTAAACTCAGTCTTTCCATACTCTAAAACAAGACATCTTCTGCGTAATATTCTGTTACAAAGATTCTATAACAACAATCAGCAATTTGGAGTTTCAGCTACCCAGTGTTTCTGTCTGCCAAATGTATCAGATCTTTAAACAAACACTGAAAGATGACACCTTTTTCAAGTGCCTCTGCTCCTTTTATAGCCTATCTAATGAAGGAATGTTTAACAGAGCAATGGCTTGTACACCAGGGAATGAGGAGTTTAATGGTTCATACATACTTTATTTGAAAAATATCAATAACCATTCACGAGTCTCTTCTTGCATAAACTACATGAAAATCCCTATGTAAATGGTGCATAACTTCTTTATGATTCATGCTATGGGTTGGTTGGTGGTTGTGGTTTTTCACAGTGTTAAATCACTTCTAAAAGTGTGGCTTTACCTGCCAAGTTTAAGGTAAATTTCCATCGATGATTAAATACATGCTTCATTCCCTACAATCTTTTTCAGTTACATATATAGGCTGGAGGGAACACTCTATTTTCCTTTGTTAGGAAACCTCAAAATAGTAATATTTAAGTAGTCGATAATATCTTTTTTGTAGATTGGCAGTCTAATTCATTCAACCAAATTCAGAAGCCAGAAACAGAACTGTATTGTAAAAGCCTTGACCGTTCATGACAGTTTAACTATGCCTTCATGACATTTAACTATGCAAAAAACATATACAGAGAATTTGAATGCTGATTTTCAGATGTTCCCTTAGTGGACACCCATAAGTTAATTGATATTAAGCCATAACCAACAGGAGAGCAGACTAGTGACTCAGACAATTCTGTGATAAGCTAAATGTGCAGTCTGCAGTTTTATTTAATGGCACTTAGATAACTGTCCTCCAGCTATCCATTTGGACAAACATTTCAGATTTCAGACTAGCAACAATGACCTGAGGTGTGGAAGGTCTGAATTATTCTGTGTTCATTGACCATCATGTAAGAAGTTTGGCTGATAGAGCAGGAGGGATTTATTAAAAATTAGCGAAGGTACAATACTAAAGGACGCCATAAGCTTCTTAACCAGGACCAACACTTGTACAATTCTCTAATGTAGATTAGGGATTTCTAGAATGAGATTTACCTTACTGTTTCCTTGTAAAGGTGAAACACTTGGAAACTGGACCTCTCAAATGAAAAGAAACATTGATTTGTGTGTGTGTGCCTGTTTTGATTCATTAATTTGGGTTTTTTACTGGTTTTGCTGCATAGGTAATTCAGGAGATAAACTTTGTAACACATACACCAACCGTGAATAACTGTGAAAAGTACTACCAAATAATTGTCTTTCTTGGTGGGCAGGAAGTTCTTAATATCTCTTTTTCACTACAGATTCACGTTTCCAGTAACATATCTATCAACTAATTTCAGTGCTATTGGAGCTAGGCTAAATTCTCCCAACCTATGGTCCAAATTCTGGCAGAATACTGGAAGATGACCTGTCAAACAACTGAAAATACTTTTAGATTAAAATTTACTTTTACTTTCCTTACTTTATTAAATTTTCAGGCATCCATGTCCAGGTATATAGTTTATAAAATGCTTTGTTACAGGGTAGAATCTATGCTTTTGCACAGTACAGCTATCTTTTTTCCTACAAATTATAATTAGGAAGGGTGTGGTCACAGAAAAGTGTTAAATTTTTGCCCACTCATGTCTACTTCTATGTAAAGTGAAATGTTACTTGGTACTGTCCCATGAAGCTTATGAACAGAGGGTTTGATTGAAGATTTAATAAAATTAACACTACTTTCTTATTTTCCTCTTTTCTTCTTAATCTGCTCTTCAAGATGAAACTCATCAGCACTTGACAAAAACTGCAAATAACAGCCAGATGCAGGAGCTGGTTTTATCTTTTTATGCAAGTATGTGGTGCTAATTAGTGCAAATTGATTAAACTTTAATTGCCTGATCCATGGCTAATTAATATTTATAAGATGAATGAGCAAGAAAACCAGACATTTATTAAAACACTTTAATGATTTTTCATATGTTTTGACAAAGCAAAGCAAATAGATGTTATGAGTTTAGATGTGCCAGACATAAGTACAGTATTTCTTACGTTTTCTGACTATCAGCATGAGAAAACTAATCATTTTCCTGCACAAACTACATATGAAAGTAGTTTTTCTCTTCCACACAAATATTACTGGTACAGTGGTCTAGATAGTACTTTATAATTCATTTCGTTGAATCACATAGCACTATCAATGTTTCATGCAAGTAAATACACAACTATATCAGTTAGAATCTGCACACAAGTATTTTCTTTAAAATGTGCTGAACTGACTTGATTAGACTTGCTTTCTTGTCGATATGTCTACCTCAGTTAAAAAGCATTATATTAACCTCAGTCTAACAATAGAATGCTATGGTTATCAACTGATTACTTCTTGCACTTCTCTAAAATCTCATCTCTTGTTAACATATAATGTATTCAAACACTACTTCTTTACTGACAATAACCCCAGTGCTTCAAACACATTATATGATAAAAAGAAAAAGAACTTGTATTACTATGACAGTGTCTACTAAAACTACGATGAAGCCATTATGTAGTTTGTTATTTCTCAGTCCAGTAGGAAGGTCCATTACTGTTTTCATTCATTGTGATCCAAGAAACTGAACAATATGCTAGACAATGTTTTGAGAAGTCCACTTTTGGAGATAGCCTACTTCTAACTAGGATTTCATTTCAGAAAATGTGTCCTCACATCATCTTCACTCAACCTTCCTACAGTCTTTGCCTTCTGACCAGTCTATAGTCTAAAAAGGAAATAATTGGGGTGGCAGGAGGAGGGTCATTAACCTTCATAATTCCTCTAGTTATGTGTATGCTAGTAAATAAAATAGGAAAAATAAAGCATCTCTAGTTTTGGCCCATGATTATCCATACTGTTTTATTGTTACTGTTCTCCTCAGCAAAGTTTCAGGATAAATGTTCTAGATTTGGTTCAGATACGGTTTAATTGTTGCAGTCTAGAAATGTAGCCAGTTAGGACTCAGATTTCCTGTTCTTTTGTATAAATGACATTTGGGTACATGACCATCAATAAAAATGTGTTATACTTCTGGCAATAGAGTCAGAATAATCTCTGTCGTGTTTTATTTGATAGTATAGATGTCACCTTTAAATCTCGAAAGAATAAACTCAAATTTGATAATCCATCTTGATAATCCAGCTCCCGATGGAACCTTTGGGCTACATGTAATCTAGCAAATAAAATGATATTGCTTCTCTTTGCATAAAGAGATGAGCTAAATTCATTGACATTGCTAAATAAAACAGGGTGATCACTGACCACAGGACTGTGTGGTGCAGACTGGTTTGGACTCCCACCACTTAAAACTAGTCCCATCTGTAACAGATCTAGTTGGTATATGCAAAATAGTGACAAGAAGAATAGTTAAGTAGTTAATCAGATGCTAACTCCTCACTCCCTAGTCCCCTTTCAGCAGATGACAAATACTCAAGCCTCAGTAACTTTCAGAACAGGTCACCTCTGATATTCTCATACAATGAAAGGTTGTAATTTTTAAACTCGCTGATGAAGTTCTCTTTATTTTAATCTTCTCTTTGTCTTTTTTTTGACACAAGCTAACTTAATGAATCAATTAATTTTACTTTAATAAGTGGTCTCCAAATACATACATTTTGAGCAATGATTGTATGTTAAAAATACTGAACCAAAAACCTTTTTATACTTTCTGCAGGCAATTAGTAACTCATTTTAGATAATACAGTTTTGAAGCCCTTCTGCCCACACGCTCACACTCCCCCACATACACACATTTTTTTGATCCACTAAAAATGTTCTGTAGTGAAAATTTTAGTAAAACACCCTTACTGTGATCCAATTAGGCACTCTAAAGGACCCCAAAACACAAATATAAAAAGGTAATCCTTTTAGAAAATAAAAATCACTTGGATTGCTAAGTGATTTTCCATAGCAAAAATATTAGAAGATTAGATTTTTAACTTTCACGTTCAGAAATATTTTATAAATAAATGTATCTAAGCATTAGACAAAACATTGTAAATGAATGATAAATGTATTAGCCTATAAAGTAGTAACTATAAAATGCTTAAAGGTGAAAAAATAATAATTCACTTACCTTGTACATGAAGAATTCAGGAAGTTTCTGCTAAACTCAATTATAGATATTATTTCATACTATAATCTCTTATTAAGAATTTGAACTACACAATAGATAACATTTGCTGGAGAACATATACACAATTGTGCACATACAGTTGTGTATATGCTATATGTAAAGAAGGAATCATGGAACCCCAGAATGCTTGAGGTTGAACCACCAGAATGCTCTGGAGGTCATCTTGTTCAACCCCTCTGCTTAAGTAGAGCCATCTAGAGCCAGTTGCCCAGGACTATGTTCAGACAGCTTTTGAATATCTCTAAGGATGCTGGCTCCACAACCTCTCTGCCAACTTACACCACGGCTCAGGCACCCTCACAGTAAATAATGTTTCCTTAATCTTAAGTAATCTTATAAACACAGTAACATTTTCTTCTTGTTTATGCCACAGTGAATGTTACGCACACATGCTTTCTATCACCGACCTTAATTTTCACCATATATAACAAAAGCAAGTTAAGTATGCATTTGAAATTGAAATTCAGTGAAATTTCACATATCAAATGGCAATTGCACAAAAGTCTATTGCCACTTGAATCAATGAAGCTCCAGAAAAAACAAACTAAACCCAACTCTAAAGTTTCCAATCAGATAAAATACTGCTATTTCTTCATCAGGGTTAGGAATACTGCTATATCTTCATCAGGGTTAGGAACCTTGTGTGTTCAGTACTAGCATATCGTTCCAGTCAGATTTGTCCAGTATGTCTCCTGATGTTCACTCACTTGCTCACAGCTATCTATTTGTCTCTCACCTTCCACTGAGAGATACATCTGATAAAGAACTAAATATACAGATACAGAGATGTGTAATTGTTCTGACTATATTTCAAGCTGAATAGCTTTAATTAAGTTAGCTAAAGGTGTGCTAGTGTCTCCAAGATATTTGTGTGGAATGATACAATATCTATTCAGATCTGTAAACTTCTGAAACACAGGACTGCTAAGGCATCTAAAACAGCCCTAGATGCTTAAGTTCATGTAACTGAATCTCCTTGACCCTTTCTAAATCACTCAAGCAGAGCAGTTCCCAAAAGTTAGATGTCCCACTTTCTGTTCTTACCCTACCCTGGCTAAGATTTTTTAAAAAACAAACATCGCAGAGCAGAATTTGCTCTTTTCCTCAGAAGCAGATTCAGCCCTGAATTCTGGTTGAACAGAAGTGCCTATGTGAAGCCGTGAACTGGATATCTAAGATGAAAACAAATAGTTTTGATGTGGCTGTGCTCTGTGCTCTGCTTTTTTATAAGCTGGTTCTACCCATCCCTTGTACAGGAGCTTTCCTTCAGAGGAAAGACACAAAAAAATCTCACATTGTATGTAAAGAGACAGAAAAACTTGTGTGCTCTGAATTTTTTCCCTGATGATGCTTTAGCTTTGAATACATAGGAGACACGGGGTGTTATTAATTACCTTGGTGAGACCAAGTGTCTGAAGTA
The DNA here is from genome assembly GCA_033628505.1 of Tringa tobata. Lineage (NCBI taxonomy): Eukaryota > Metazoa > Chordata > Aves > Charadriiformes > Scolopacidae > Tringa > Tringa tobata. Next base: position 25,998,826 of record JAHREE010000279.1, on the reverse strand, counting down.
GATCTTTGCTTACAGTTCAGCAATCGGAATTTGGGTCCAGCTTTTAGACTATAAGCTACCTAACATGGAGACTACATTTTTAATTTAATTTTTAATTTTATTCTTTTCAATTTTTTTTGCAGTTAAATCCTTGTCTTTTATGGACTTTTATGGACTATTATCATCACTTGAATGCAGACAGTGTTCAAGAATTTCTGGAAACCTCAAGAGATACCATAAGAAGTTCAATTAAGTCTCTTCTCAGGTTCTTTGAGAACTTTATGCCAACAGTTCTTTTGCCTGTCATTTTGTTCTGATCTTAACATCTTGACTAGATACTGCACAACCATTTACTATAGAATGAATATTTTTTAGATTCTATCATGATAAAATTCTGTTTTCTAGGATGTATTATGGAGTATTCATTTTTTAATTGAGAGAATGGGTTATTGGGGTTTTTTGTTGTTGAATTTTCTTTTTTTGTTAGGGTTTTTTTTCCTACAGAAGTCTGATAATAGATATTGAAGGATTTGTAGATCAGCCAGTTTTTGCTGATGTTAGAGAACACAATCTACTGTATAAATCTGGGGCCTGTTGCATCATTTAATCATTATAGTTGGCATACTTGGAAATTAAAATGGTCGAGTGTCTGACATCCATTAAAGCAATAATTTGGAAAAGATAATTTTCAGAAATATGCACAATGTCAAAGGTTTAGTTTATGTACTTAGCCAGTGAAATTTCATTTTTTAAAATAATTTGTCAATCTGGAATCTGATGTATGTGACACTGAGTTCCATATATGGACTTAGATAGTCAGTAGTATATTTTACCTGCATATGTTGAGAACATTTTTGGATACTGTTCCATAACATATAAATATTTTAAGCCTGCTCAGTTGCAATTAAACACTTAGAGCATGCTTCTTCATTGTTTTAAACCCTATTCTGAATCTTCCTCAGTTATTGTTACTCCTGGCACAACGCTGGTATAGATGAAAGTTTCTTGCCAAATAAGAAAGGGATCAAACGCTGACCTGGATCCCCGGTCAATCCCACTTACTCATGTACACACTGCTATATCTAATCTTCTCTAGACCAAATATATCTAGAAGAAACTTAGTTGGAGCAGTCCAAAGCAGTTTGAGGGAATGGTCTAACATTATTACCGTCTAACATTTACTTAGCAGCATAAATATACCAAAGATAATGATGCACATAATGTCGAAAAGCATCCCTGTCCAATTTCTATTTAAATTAACAGAACTAGCTTTTTTGAAGTATTGGACTGGCTGGACTACGGGTTTGACAGATTCACTAAAATTGGAGCAATATCAAAGCATCTTTTTTGCCCAGTTTTTCACTGACCTTCTCCATGAAAAAGGAAAAATTATACTCTTCCTCCTTTGTGGTGTTTTATTCTGCACAGCTTACCAGTACTAAACTCCCTGTAGTTAATTTCCCATCTGAAGCACTAAAATTACTATAATAGTGTCTGAGAACAATATTTTGACCAGATGCTTTCAAATACTGACATGTTTGTTGCTCTTTTTGCAACATTTTTGAGAGATTTTTCATCTTGGAAAATTAGTACTGTGGTAGAAGCAGTTATTCTTTAAGGAAGTCCCAAGTTAAATATTTTTTGAATTTTTGAAATTTGCTAAATTAGCTAAAAATCATAATGAACTAAATGACATAAACTGGCATAACTCTGTAGACATGAATAGAGCTATCCTTCTTTATCCTGGATGACATGTATCCTAAATATTGGTAATATCCTCAAACACTAGACTTATTTTCCTAGAAGACTACCTCTTCAAATATATTCTTATGTATTAAATATATATATTCAAATATATCACATATTCTGAAATATTTTCTAACTATTTCATTAACTGCAACAGTATATCCACACACATTCAAATGTACTTAGAACAGTCTTAAATGTATAGAGTTGTAACATATTCCATAAACAAGACTACTTTTTGTGCCTAAACCTAGGCAGACAGAACAACTTTTCATTCAGAAAATGTAGGCATTTAACTTAGGACTGCTTTAACATCTTAAATTTAAGTGAAAGTTATATCCCCAAAGAGGTACTTACACTTCTTGTAGGGTATGGACCCCAGAATAAACCATCATCTGTTACTTTCTGGTTTTCCTCACTAACAGAGTTTCTTGTTTGCTCCAGAATGCATCTGGTGAGCAAATTAACATGTAGAGAGGAGGAATCAGGGCACTGTAGTAAAGCAGAAAGTAAATTAACTTGGCAATTTCAGTTGTGGCTACAGCTTTTCTACTTAATGTAAGCACTTCAAGAAATGATCCTTGGCCCTTAGACAAAGAGGTGTGGAGCAGCTCATGTCCATGGTGGTCAAGACATCTTCTAAGTTAGGCCAACTGGATTCTCCTTCAGCTTATTCTGTGCATGTTTAAGCCTATTTCTGTGTAAGAGCAAACAAATTTTTCATAAAATTAAAGTAGATGCTTTATTAAGACTCTTTTTCTAATCTCTAGCTTAGCCTTCAAGTGTCTTGCATTTCTTAAATCTGCTAATGTGTTTCAGCTGAAGCACTAGATGATCAACTTCCTCTAGGAATGGAAATTACAGTCTTGATAGATGGACACTTGGATGGATGGATGGATGGATGGATGGATAGATAGATAGATAGACAGACAGACAGACAGACAGACGGGTTAAAATATTCTATTACTCCCGTGTGGAAGATCTACATTTTTGGGTGGATTTCAGGCTGGGGATTCTCAGCACTGGGCGATCTGAGTGCAGAGAGAACATGAAGACCCTCTCCAGTGGGGAAATCATGGAGTGCCACATAGAACCAAGTCAAGGGACAGAGAAATTTCTATCTTGCCATGATTACCAGCCACACTGCAAGAGGAAAGAAGAAAAGAGGCAAGAATGGAAAGTTATGAAGCCAAAGATAGAGGTAGCAACTGTCTCTCAGTCTTCTTAATGAGCACAACCCCCATGCATATTATATTAAAATAACTACTTAAGCTGCACCAGAATTTTGTTGTCTTTTGCTTTCCCTTTATCTCCAGCTCTATTTTCAGCATCAGATATTCAGTTGTGTTTGTCCACCAAAAGTTACTCACAAAACACTGGGAAGTTATATGTTGGTGGTACAAAAATTCTAAGTGTTAGGACCCAACTCTGTCCTCAGCCAAACAGACATAACTCCCTTCCCAGTTAAGTGAAGTGTTGAGGTGCACCAGCACTGAGCTGAACTACAGGCAGAACCAGACCTTGATCTTTTAAAAGACTCCTTAATAACTGGAGTGCTTAATTCAAAACTGTTCCACAGGTAAATCAATTACTGTGTTAAGTGAGTCTGCCGCTAGAACAATGAGAAAATATTCCTGAGATATTTATGCAGTAGCATATTTGTTCTGAACCCAGTAAAATTATCTGACTGAAGGTGTCGGGGGGGCATTTATTATTATTTTAAAGGAATAGAATCAGAAATACACACACAAATTATAGAACACATTTTCAGGCTTTGAAAAACAGCTATCACTTTGGCTACACTGGATCTATTCATTTTTCTCAGAGATGTAACAATTAAATGGATCTATGAAGAACTGAGTATGAGGCCCTCGAGGTCATACTGGACGTGTTTTCTCAGTTTGCTCATGCTGAGCTAAAAAGCTGTTGTCTAAAGCAGTAGCAGCAGAAAGAAAATGCATTAAAAAAAAAAAAAAAGCCGGCTCCTGTGAATTTATGAGGAGTGCATCACAAAGACAAATATTTCAGCCATGCAATTCCATTCGGCCTTTTCAGCTGTGTGTCCATAGCAAGTCAACGGCTAAATTGAAAAATCAATTCCAATTTAAATTATTGGAATAAAGAACACCAGGAGTCAGAGATAAAATGGCTTTGTTCTCTGAGATCCTTTTTAATTGGAAAGTTATTTCTTCAGGGTATTCTAATGGTTCTGAAGAAAGATTGCAAAACAAAGTTGATCGGCTGGGGGAAGGTTAATAGCTAATGTGCTTTTCTTGCTGCACAGCAGCCTCCTGTCTTTATGACAGCCTCCATCATACATGAAAAGAGCCATGATTCTAAATCATTTGATACATGTGACTGCAGTGTCTCCCTCAGTCTCCCCAAGAAATTGTATTACGGATGCTACTCTGACATATTCATAGAACTTCAGCTTGCAGAATTTCTTTGTTTACAGAGGCATATACGGTCATTTGCTTAAAACTTCCATGATGTTGAGTGGTTTTGCTGAAGATTAATATGATTGTATAAATATCAGGGATATTTTAAATAAAACACTGAAAGACCTACATATGGAAAGCATTTTCCTTTTATTTCAAGACTACTGAAACAATAACGTAGGTGGACAATCAGCAACTATAGCTAGAAAAACTGAAGTGAAACTGTGATTACAGAGAGGAAACGAGATTATGTTGACACAGGGCAGAGTGAGAAAGGAAAGATAAGACATTACTGGAAAGAGAAAAAAAACCAGATTAATAAACAGTAATTATATTTAAACTAAAGCAGAGCAGAGCAGACTTATATGCTGTTCATATAAGACTCATAACCAACACCTAGAAATGTCATAGTTCAGTTATAACATCACGGTAACCTTTGCTCTGTTAGCAAGAAACTGTTTAGGGCAGCTGTAGATTAGAAGCCTTAAATGGGCATTTAATTTGAAATTAATAAAACAGTTATGGTATGTGTTAAGAAAAGTTACTGAGGTTTGCTTAGTATATTTAATTAGTGTAAAAGAGATAAATCTAGTTGCCATGTAATGAACTGAGAGCTGCAGATACAGTAAATGTGTACTTACGTTCCTATTATTAATGCATTAAACTTGTAAGAATGTTTAGGAATTTAATTAGCATTTAATAAGATAGCTATAGCAAATTACAGTAGTTAGATGTTAAATGTAAATTAATATTTTTAGTATTTAATTGATATTAACTAATTAATTACTGTTTATTACATGGCAACTAGATTTATCTTTTATGGAGTTATTAAATCTAAATTAAAAGTTCTTTTTTAAGTGGCATCCGCTCAATTGAAAAAATATAGTCTCTGGGATTATCAGGGTTTACCTTCACACAGGAATTGGGTGGTCTTCGGGTATTAAATATGAAACATAAATTATATAGCACATAAAGAGATTAAGTATCTTCACAGAGGAGGAACATTATTCATGTGGATAATCCCAAGAAAATGAAATTAGTCAACTGAGTAGAAATCTTTTGTGGAAGTATGTCCTGAATTAGACAACAGAAATGAAAAAGTTTGCAAAAACAAAATAAAACTTGGTTTGGAATATCAAAAAAAGTTTTCTCATCCATGAGACTGGGACTAAATTTCCAGTAGCTCAATGACATGTTAGAGAAGGAGATAAGCAATCAGATTTTCAAGGACTCTCATCATGAGATACTTGTTTAAAAAAGTCTCACCACAGACAAGCAATCATGCTTTTGGGATGTGGAATAATTGAAAATTTGTTGCTTTTACTTAAACAGGAATTGCACTGCTCTGCGTCTTTATATGCGTCTTATACTGATCACTTAAACTATGTAATAATCATGCTATGAAATTGTTTATATGCCAATTATGACAAAAGCTTATAAGACTTATTTCTGAGAGAAAAGTGATTTTACAAAGGCAAGAGAACGTGTGTTAAATCTTCTAGTCCATTGATATGCCCAAACAAGAAGTTGCTGTGAGCTCCTGGGGCTGTATTTCGATAAAAGGCTGAGCTACATAAAGCATAGAATCATAGAACGATTGGAGCTGGAAGGGACTTTAAAGATCATCTAGTTTCAACCCCCCTGTCATGGGCTAGGACACCTTCCACTAGACCAGGTTGCTCAAAGCCCCATCCAGCCTGGCCTTGAACACTTCCAGGGATGGGGCATCTACAACTTCCCTGGGCAACCTGTTCCAGTGTCTCACCACCCTCACAGTAAAGAATTTCTTCCTAGTATCTAGTCTAAATCTCCCCTCATGACTAAGGGAAGTTCAGATATCATCTTAAACTCATCACGCGACATCATTTGTCACTTGAAAATCCTTTAAGCGCTTGCACAGACATGGACATATGCAGAACTTTGCCACGAGAAAAACACCATCTAGGCATTTGTCTAGCATGTAAGGCTGACTGGATGTCTCAGCTGAAGTCCACACAGAGTCTAGTGCAACAGCTATGCCCTAAGAACATCGAAAACAGCAGAAGCATTAGGACTTTCAGGAAATTCACTTCAGGTAACAAGCTTTACATTCTCCAGCTGTAAAAAAAGGAATGTATTTAATTACACTCATGGAATAATCTCCTGTCTATCAAAAACTATTTGTAAAGCCAAATTTATTTGTAAATTCTGCAAATCTTTGTGTATTTCACTACCTGTTATTTTATTATGTTCTTCCAGATAATAAATAAGGTTATAAAAATCAGACTAAAGAAAGGTGTCTGTAGGGTCTCTAAATCTTTTGGATTGTAGAGAGTTGCCAAAATGTTACACTTTCATTTTTTTATTACATGTGTTGCTGTCTGGATCCTTCTTTTAACCTTTAAGAATTGTATGGTAAAGGTACTTTGGCCTTTTATAATTTCTTTCTTTTTCCCTTGTTATTAGAATAATACTTTCTTGTAATTTAATCTTAGTGCTTTATATATGTCAGTTTCTCCTCTACAGACATATTCAACTACTTCTTCCCATTGCCATTATATCACTATAAATAAAAAGCTGATTCACTCAAATCATCAGCAAAACTCAAATGGATTTGAGTAGGCCAAGGATTTTGACTGTTCCTTAATTCTCCACTATTCTTAATTCTCTGTTATTGAAATTGAATGCCCTTATGCTACTGCCTTTTACAAATTAAAGTCCACTCACGTTACATTCAAGTTTCTGAACAGTACTATTCTCATAATCTTTTCTAACAGCGCTTCCTTAGCAACAAAGGTTCTATTTTCTAGATAACCCTTCTGTCTGAATCATGAGACTGTCCTCTACATACCTAACTCAGGGATGTCTTTGGTGATTCATGGCTGGATGTACTTGTCACCCACCAGATGGCTGCATAGTTAAAGTTTCCCATGAGTATAGCACCTTGAGATTTCAAGCTCTGTGATGGTTGGACCAGGAATTTTTCATACTTGGTCTCGTCAAGTCTTCAGGGTCTATAGCAGATGCTACTGCAGTTTACTTATTTTATTGCTACCATACCTCTTCCATTATCTCACTGTCCTAACTGGTTTAGTAAATATTTTAGATCTATACTTCTAATGCAGAGTAAGTAGGGTTTAAATTATAGGCTGATACATCTGCCAGTGTGTGAAAATAACTCCTCTAAGATGAAATTTCTATTCTTCCTTTTCCTGGAGGATTACATTCATTTGGATGAGAAAAAAAAAGTCCAACAAAAAATCCTCAACCAAACCAAAAACCACAACAATACAGTGAAAACATACAGATTGCTTTAATTATTTTTTTTAAAAAAGGTTTCTAACTGCATTCCTTCATCTGTTACTTTATATTTCATAATCCCCCAAATCTCACTGATTTAATGGGAAAAAAGATCTATAGGATCTGGATGGGGATTGAAAGGGACTAAACTTCTTTTGAAAATGTTTACACTCTTTGGACATTTTCCTGCTGTCCTTGCAATTGTCAAATATTTTTGACACTTATTTTGCCATTTACCTTTACAACAAAATGGCACCTTATATTGTTTCTGACATGGTTTTCAAAGATTTATATATTTATACTATATATGTATGTATGAATACACACATATATGTACACATATGTTATTTCTCCATGTGTCTGCTAATTTCTTTGTTAAGAACTAGGATAACTAGATGATTCAGTGGCCATTCAGCCACTGACAGGTTATAGAAAGACTTGCTGCCTGTAAGGAAGTTGTACAGATACCTTTATGTTCAGCTACTTTTCCTTCCCCATTAGGTCTGATTAACATTTGAGAAGAGTCGAGACCAAATCTTCTTCTCACAGTATTCTTAATAAGATATGACTGTACAAAGTCCATGTACTCTGTATTTAACTTAGGGAGGCAGAGGATGAATGTGCCTGAGGTTACTAAATGCAGCATCTAATAACGACGTTCTATGTTGATTGCTCTGTTTAGAATAATATGTATTTGTGGAAACAAATGTACATATTTTCTTGGTTTTGTTTTAAATTGAAGTTTAAAAACATTTAGGAGACACTTTAAGACCTTAATTGCATTAAAAAAATATTGAACTTGGTAAAACTGAAATCTAAAAACATTTAACATGAATTTTTTAAAAGCTTTTTGGATTGTATTACCATCAATCTGCAATGCAAGACCTAGAGACAGCAATCCCACCTGAATCATGCTACAGTTAATATGTGCTTGCTAATATAATTTATCAAGCATTCTAAATCCATATGACACAAATGTATGGCATTCAGTCTGAAAAAGTTCATCAAGAGTTGTAAGGAAAACTGAATGAATGCATTATAGCCTTTTTCCATGCAATGTTTTCCCCTATCTGTCTACTTAAACCATTTCACACTGAATGGTTTCCTGCGTGCTCTGTTGCAGATTTATTCTTCTCTTGATGCATGCATGTAACTCCCCATTAATGTTAGTAGGAATGAGATTTACGTATGTGCACTGAGAGGAGAACAGACCCCATGGTATTTTATTCGCCTATACAGGATTATAGCCTCTGAGGATAGATTTGAGTTTTTTGTTGTTAGCAAAAAAGCAGCTTGACAAGTAGCTTTTTGATTGATAATACACTGGGAGTCATAATTTATATAATCTTACACCTGCTACTGAACATAAAGGTCACTTTAAAGGTGTGAGTTGTGTGTGCTGGGGCAGAGCATAAACCAGAGGGTCAGTTTTCAGCAGTTACTGTACGATGGAGAAACAGACAAAAACTCCTACCAGTGCTGATAAAATGGAAAATATCATGGCAAGCATTGTAATTAACAGCAAGTTTCCAGAACTTGACATTCTGAGCAAGTGTCATTCCCTAGGTTATTACAGAGGGAATTAGAGTGGCCTTTCACTGTCAAACTGATATATACCATTGGAGCACTGCTGAAGAAAAAGCACCATTCGTGATGTCTTTTCAGGATTTAAACATCTGCTGAATTCCATCTCTTTCTATCATCTGAAAATAGATACACATCTCAAAAGGTCTCTATTTGGGGCATTGAGTGGATTCAATATTTCAACATTTTCCTGCTTTTTTAAAAAATTAGCTCTACTTTATATGTAAGAAACTCTCTTGTACACAGCATCAGCAGAGCATTTTTAAGGCTTAAATATTTTTACAGGGAAACTGGCTTCATGAAATGTATTCCTGTGATAAATCACCACATACAGTCATTTTTCTAAAGAATCCTGTTCATACACTGGGGAAAAATAAGAGAAAAAAGCTTTCATGATATAAAATAGGAAGGTATTTGGTTTTATTCTTACTTGCTTTTCTCGCTCTCTTTTTTTTTTTTTTTTGTAACAGCCTTGTAAATGTGTAAGGAGGTAACTAATGTCTGTGCAAAGGATTATTTGCTACTGGATGGGATCCAAATTATTAACCTTCTTGTTCTAACCTTCATCTCCTGCTGCTACCTAGAAGCAGTAGGGAACTGTACTTTCAGGGTAAAGAGATATTCATCCTTTGAGTTTTTCAGTCAAACATTGTCAATACATGTACTAACATGTTCACATTCTGTGGTTCTAATTATTATGCCTTCATGATTTGCTGTAATTATTAATTATATAATAGATAGGGTTAATTTCACTTCAATTTTCATCTAGGAAGTTATCCAAAATCTGAAAAAAAGCCAATGAGAGTTTTTTAATTGTCTTTGGGTGGTTTGATCAGCTTCCTCCAAGCTCTGAATATGACCCAATCTTGAATGTGTTGGGTGATTTTGATTTCAGTATTGATGATTAGGACTTCCAAGACAATTTAGGATTTCCAGTCCATGCTTGCAACTACTGAATCTTCCAGGGGACTGGGTGACTGTAGTCTCAATTGATTTGAATCATTTGTTTGGGTCAAGATCAGAGACTTAGAATTTGGATGTAATATCTACAACATGGAGTGTTCATTGTCTCCTGTCATGAGAGGAGAATGTATTTCTCCTTTCAGGGTGGGGAAATGGTTACAAGAAATGACTTCTGACATTAATGGAACAGGGAAAAAAATTCACTTTCCATGAAAATAACTGCTTTTAGGCCTAGCTTTGTCTTCATAGATCACTATGGTTTACAAATGACCTACAATAAATTAAGTAGACACCTCCGTGATGGGGATGAAAGTCTTGGCAACACTGATTAGTTGTGGCAATTATTTTAGAGATTTATGCAGTGTTTGCCAGAACCTTCTCTGTCTTTACCATTTTATCTGCAGTACCTTGTTATGACAAAAATGAAAAAAATAAAACTAGGAACTAAAAAGAATTTTGTAACATACATATTATCAGTGCTTCTTTAACTAATGAGGGGATGAAAACACCTTCCTCACAGATAGGCTATTTTAATAGCATTTTATAGAGTTTATTTTAGTGTCTTCAAAAGTAGCAGTGACTGACATCATAGCAAATTCATGCACAACTGCAAATGAAGCCAATCTGAAACAGTATGGCAATATGTTTTGTTCATGTGTAAACAGTTAAAATTTGAGTTCATATTATTCCACTTGGTTTGCCCAAAAATATTTATTTTCCTTCCTGATGTTAATTCCCTTAGATTAAAATTTTATTATCAACTTCTCTACTGACTGGCAAAAGCTTTTATGTGTCATAGGCAATATTCACTAAAATCTGCCAGTTTCTAAAATTTCTATTCAATATTGTTCATAGGAATTTAAATTTTCCTTAGATTTGGCAGAAAAATTATAAAATACTGTAACATTAATGATCCTAAATGGTTTTCCACATAGAATATCAGAGATTATTATTTTTCTCTATCTAACTAAATCTTCATTAATCACTCAATAAAATGGCTAAATAGAGTACTGTTTATATGTATTTGTCGTTTGGGATGTATATCCTCTTATAATAGCATTTTTTCTGCTACTGCATGTTCAGGGGAGGATACAATTGATTCAGGAAGGACCAGAGGGATTTTTCATGGAAGTGCAAATGTAACACCATATTTTATGGTTGAGGATAGTTTATGAGAGAAAGCTTTCTAAGCCTTAGTGGTAGAGTGTGAGAGCCAGTTTTTAACACTAGCACTGCCATTTCTCTGGCTGATGATCCAGACCTGTGTTTATGATATGAAATTATTATTCATTACGATAATGTAAAATAAAGAACAAGCGCAACAACAAAACTACTTAGAGAACTGAATAATGACTTCATGTTTTCTGAAAAATAAAAAACTCTGCAATCATTAGCCAAGGTCAAAATGGCATAAATACATTGAAGACCCAACAGCTCAGGGAAGAAAATAACAGTTTAAGGATATCATGGAGTAAGATGTAGCAATTGCTTAACAATTTAAATGTAAAGATTTCTAGCACTGGGTTAAGTTTACTTTGAATTTCATGAAATTTTTGAAAGGTTAGTTATAGTGTTCTACTGTAACTATAGTGCAAAGCATCTCCACAAAAAATGTTGAATTTGGGGTTTTTTTAACTGTCCTAAAAAACACAGCAGCGATCACATTAATTCAACACAGCAGCAGATACCTGCCTGCTAGTAACTAAGAACCAATTTCATGCCTATCAAAGCTAAGGAAAATTTTTTAATATTTTTTTAAGTAAATAGTTAATGTAAAATAACATTCACATCCTGCAGAACAATCACAGAATCACTGAGGTTGGAAGACACCTCTTGAGATAATTTAGTCCAAGAACCCCCCTGATCAAGCAATCAATTAGAGCAAGTTGCTGAGGACTGTGGCCAGTTGTGTTCTGAATATCTCTAAGGATGGAGATTCCACGTCCCTGGGCAACCTATTTGATAGTGTTTGGCCACCATGAAAGCAAAAAAAAAAAAAAATAAATTGTATTCAGGCAGAACTTTATGTGTTTTAATTTGTGCTTATTGCCTATAGTCCTGTCTTTGGGCACTACTCAGAAGAGCATGGCTGCCTCTTCTCCAGTGTCTCCCATCACAGGTTTATATACATTAATAAAATTCTCCTGAGCTTTCTTTTCTCCAGGCTGAACAGTTCCAGTTCTTTTAGCCTCTCCTCACATGACGGATGCTCCAGTCCCTTAATGACCTTTGTGACACTTTTGCAGACTCACTCCTATATGTTCAGGTTTTTCTTGCACTGGAGAGCCCAGCACTGGACCCAGCACTTCAGGAGTGTCCCACCAGCTCTGAGTAGAGGAGAAGGATGACCCCTCCTGATTCCTATATGGAATGCTCTTCCTAATGCAAGCCAGGATGCTGTTGGTCTTCATTGCTGCAACATAGCTGAACATTTCTGCTTCATGGTCAGCTTGGGGTCCACCAAGATTCCTAGGTCCTTCTCTGCAGAGCTGCCTTCCAGCTAGTAGATCCCCAGTATGTACTGGTACAATGGATCATTCCTCCTCAGGTACTAGGCTTTGCATTTTCCTCTGTTGAACTTAATGAGATTCCTGTCTGCCCAATTGTGCAGCCTGTCCAGGTGCCTCTGAATAGCAGCAGACCAATCTGGTCTATCAACGACTCTCCCAGTTTTGGTTTGTCTATGAACTGGCTGAAGTGCACTCTGCCGCATCATTCAGGTCATTAATGAAGAAGGTGAACTACGTTGGCCCCAACATCAACTCCCATGATACACAAGTAGTGACTGGCCACTATCTAGTCTTTATACCACTGATTGCAACCCTCTTGGCCCAGCCATTGAGTCAATTTTTTGTCTGTCCACTTACCTAACCTGTACTTTGTCAGGTCATCTATAAGGATGTTATGGGATACCTAACCCTTACTAAAAGCCTTACTGAAGTCAATGTAGGCAACATCCCTCATTGTTCTTTCATCATCCACTAAGCTAGTCACCTCATTGTGGAAGACTATCAGGTTGACTTCCCTTTCAGAAATCTATGTTGACTATTCCCAATCACCTGCTTGTCCTTCATGTGCATGCAAGTGGTTTCCAGGATTAGTTCCTCCATTGCATTCCTAGGGATTGAGGTGAGGTTGACCAGACTGTATTTCCCTATATCTTCCTTCTTGCCCTTCTTGAAGATGGAAATGACATTTGTTTCTTGCTGTCCTCAGGAACCTCCCCCAGCCACCCTGACCTTTCAAAGATAATCAAGAGTGGCCTGACAATGACATCAGCCAGCCCCCTCAGCACTCATGGGTACATCAGTTTATGTTATGTGGTCCTTCACTTCCAGTCACTGAATTTTAGTTCTGTCCTGAAGGACAAATATGTACAGAAGTAATTCTCAAATATAGCAGATATGGTTCCTGCTACCAACTACAAATAAAATTACAGATCTAGGAAAAATGTAGCTTAACCCAGCAGTTGTGCTTACATTTAACAGTAAACAAAATGATCAGTGTGAAACAAAGGTTAAACCTAGGAAGATCTGAAAACTGCTGCTACAGGTTTCCATGACTTTCAGTCATGCAAGCCTTGACATTTTGCAAGGGAAAAGATGTTTTTTTATCCCAAGACAGGTAAGGTTTGTCTCTGCTTGGTAGTTACCTAAGTTTTAAGAAATTTGTATCATGCAAAGAGACCAGGTGTCTACCAAATCTCAGTAGCAATGCTTTTTTTTTTTTTTTTTTTTCTCATTTATCTTACAACACAACTCTTCACATACGTTTTTCTATACCTAGAATATTGTCCTCAAATCCATGTCTCCCTCCAGCTACATTCTAGCAGGAGATAAAGTTATTTCAATTTTAAATATTTCTTTTCCACTATTCTATTTTGCATAGTTTTACATCTAAAAAGAGAAATGAATGCCTTGTACTGATTTCTCTTGTTGCTTTGACAGCTATGATCAGCAACAAACACAGAACAATATGTATTTGGATTTGGGAGATTTTGCTTTATCTTTTTTTACTCTGGAATTATCCCTTTTTTCAGAATTAAATACTGAAGCTACACATGCAAACAGAATAATACACTGTTTTACGCACGTCAAAATGCAAAGCACATCATAGTATTGTTCTGAAAAAATACATATATCTACAAGTTGAGAACTAATTTAGACTGTAAAGAAAATATTCCTCTCTGAGGTCCACCCACATACACTACCTTCCGTTTAAATTGAGTAGTTTTTTATTTTTCAGAACAAAAGAAAACTCCTGAAAATTAGAAGCACGTTATGTCAGAATGCAAGTCAACCCACAACTACACCTTGCAGATAAAGTTCTTACTTTACAAGAAAATGTCATGTGAATCTTTATTTGACTGGTCATGGTCATAATAGCATGGGACTCCCCAAGGAAACCAAAAGCCCTTTTGCCTTCACTATATTTTCAAGCACACATTACACCAAATGCAAAATGCACTGACATCAACGGTCTATAAAAGTGTGACCTTCAAGTTGATGGATTTAGAGTAATAAAAGGCCTCAACAGCAGCTGACACATAAACATAAAAGGAAGTTGTAAGGACAACCCACTTTGGTGTCTAATGAGCAAAACATTTAATACTGTGTTTACAGATTCCACAGATTTTGCTGTGCTAATTTCACATGAGAATATTGCTAAACCCAAAAGGCAGAAGGATGGTGGCAACAGGGCAGTGAGTGTGGGATCTTAGACTGCTTAGGTACAAAATTGGAAAGAAGAATGATGTTGAAAAGGCAGCAAATGAGGAAATCTGTAGGGGGAAAAATATATATATATATCAATATTTCTGAAAAAAATATTAATAAGATTTTGCAGGCAAATTTTCCTAATAATAACTTGTAGGGTTTTGAACTATTGGCTTAAAAATGTGTTTCTAGATTACAGATACTGATCTGTTCAGTGAAATAAAGCTAAGAAATTAATTTAACTAAAGCAGTGAGACAATGAAGGGACAGTGCTTTACCAGTCAGTAATCCATCCATGCAACACCCTAGTGTTCAAGGTCAAGTGTGCTGAAACACAAAAATTGCCAAGAGGGGGCAGCAGCACGTTGAGTCATGGGAATTCTCCTCCCTCCACTGGAAGTCCACAGAGCCAAGATCCAAGCCCCTATTCTCTTTGCATATCTTTGCTAAACTGGGGCTGAGCCTGAGAGGGTGGTCTGGTGGTACCAATATTTTAGAAAAAAAAAGCAACTGCTTTCACTCTCTAAGAATAGCAGGACTTACCTAGTTTTCTATAAATTCTTCCAGGGAAGCTGAATTAAGAATCACTGAAAGTTTTGAAAAGCCTTCAGTGCTCTTACAACTCACAAACAAAATACTATAAACAGTTATCTACTAATTCCAAGTCACGATGGTATGTCATCTACTACCTAAAATTTAGAATAATCCCGGGCTGAAGGTTTATTACCTAAATGCATGGAAGCCTCTCTCTGAGTAGATAGAAACCAACAGTTCTACATGCATTTTAGGTAGCTACATATGCAAAACACATGCAGATGCATGTCAGATTTACAAATAAAAATGCAATTTCTTGTCCACTGTCAAATTTTGACTATATATGACTGCAGCCCCACTTCGAATCCTTTGCATATACAAGATCTCTAAATTAAAAGTTATTTGCATGCAGGGGATAAATTCCTACAGTTCTGCTAACATACCATGTTTTTCCAAACCTTTCATCTGTCTATATAGATTCTTATGTAATCACCACCTTCCCAGTATCTAAGGGGCCTAATGACTCCTTGTTCTGCCAGGTTTGCACTTAGAGCTTTTTATTGCCACTCTTTAGAAAGGTGTTTGAACTGTGGCAGGTAGGACAATCCAAAGACAGATCTCATTTCAAAGTATTCTGAAGGGAATAGCTAGTAAAGAAGAGCAGTGATTGATGCAATAGAAGACATAAGAGGATTTTCTTTTTTTTTTCAACCAGCTACAGAAAAGTCTAGACTCTTTACTTTAAACTTGAAGTGTTAAAGGGGACTCTTAGATCTGATCATCTCAAAGTCTCTAATCTATGCAAAAAATGGGCATTGATGTAAAAATAGTGCATGTACGAACAACTCAGAAGCATAGCTGGAGTGCAATGTATATTTGTGGGTCTAAGAGCTTTGAAAATGCTTGTTCCTGCCTGTGAGACTGGCAGAAGGTGAGAACAGTCAAAGATCCATTCTGTAAGAATTCAGCTTTTTTTTTTTCTTCCTTTCATACTATTTTCCCTTCTGTATTAAAAAACTAAAATCTGAGAAGAAGGTGGAAAATAGAACAACATTTCTTTGCAAAGTGTATAGATGTATATCCAAACATCTGTCTTCCCACAGCTATATAACTGTTATATAGTTTTTATTTTAAATTGTTATAACTGTTCAGCTTTAGGAATATTGAAAGAATGCTATCTGCTGTCCTGGTCACAATTAGTTCTGAGTAAGTACATTCTGTCTCATGCAGTTAACCAGATAAATGCTTTACTTTTATTTTCACACATGTATCCGATTTAAACATTTCTGTGACCAGAAAATCAGACTTTTAACTATTTAGGTGGGGATTTGACATTTTGACAGAAGAAACATTTAGTCTTCACGTTCCATTACTTTAAAGCACAGGTTATTAGAAAAAATAATGTGTCACTATTCCCCTCAAGAACTGAAATCAAAGGGAATTTTCTTGGTCAGCACTTGTGAGGTACATTCTCATCATTGTTGCATTGAAAGGCTAAACATTTTCTCCCAGGCCTTCACAATAGGATTGGGCAGAGGAGACTTGAAACACACAGTAAAAAGTGGGTTACACAATCACATTTATTCTTTTCAGAGATAACAAAATACAGACTCCTACCAAATTATTCCTCAAAGCTAGATAGCATGATTGTCCAGCAAGCTGAGGCTGGGATTCTGAAAATATGCTTACTACATCCCTAGTCATACTAACACTATCAGCGTTGTACATTTTCAGGTAATTGAAACATTTTATTGTAAGGTCTGTCTTTACAGAAAATGGTGCATCACAATCCACAGCAGTGTTCCCCAGAAGAAGAAAGCTTCAAAAAATGAATGCTCATTCGTATAGATGGAAAAAATTTAAGTACATAAATGCAGTATCTAGCAGTATATGATAAAATACTACAGTGCTTGCTATTTGGTTTTGGTTTTTTTCAGAACCAGTTCCTTCAGTGTGACAAGAGTATGGCATAAAATACACAAATGACATATACTCTGCACGGTTGTGAGGTCTTTGATACTATATCTCAATACCAGGGATACCTCCCTGAAGGTAACATTACACTGTGGATATACTCAACATGAGCCAGGAAACTCAGCAAGACACATCTGATACATACTACAGTGTAACACAGCAGCTAAAAATATGTAAAAACAATGTTTGGATTTTGGTTTGGGGTTTTTTTACTCTGTTTTATTTATATATTGGTGTCTTTTTATTTCTTGTCTGTCTGAAAAAATGTATCAAAATTTAGTATATAGTTAACTAATTGTATAACTATATAAGTACAGTTAACTAACTGTATTTTCTACTTAGTTATATACCTATGTATACAGCTATGGAAAGGTATTAGTGTATGTACATGGAAAGGATTACAACAGAAATGATTTAATGGTCAGCTTTTAGCACATGATTCAAGGATTTTATAAAATTACTCCCAAGAAATTGCTTTGTTTACTATCCTCCTGCATGTGGAAATCAGGTAGCCCATATTTCCTTTTTAAATAAATATATGTGTTTCTGTGTATAACGATAGCACACACATAATTGTGACTTGGATTATGATCTGGGTGATAGCGTTTCACGTCCTTAAGTGATCAGATTCTAGGCTATCTGAAATGTACTCTGAAGTAACTGTCCTTTGCCACTGGTTATGGAATAAATCTAAGACAGTCATTTTGAAACTGATGGTCTTAAAAACTGTAACTCTATACAGGGTGAATGCAGTCCTATATGTCCAAGAAAGATCTGTGAGTGAACCGGCCCTTTTAACTGTCTCATGCTGGAGCAAACAATTGGAAAGCAAATTGGGGATATCACCACAGAAACTGCTGGTGTGCAGTTTAGCCTCAAGTCCATGTAGAAGGAGTCCTGAGGAGTCATTATAGAGACATGACATTGCCACAGAGAGGTATACAAAAGAAAGCAGAAAAAAATTCTGGGATGTGGCTGGTTATACTTGCTCTAAGGCAGGCACTCATTTCCCCACACTGGAGGAAATTTTACTACAGCCCCTGTAATTCAGTGCTTTAACTGTAGGCCAGGAGTTCGTGTGAGTGTCACAACAGAGTCATAGTTCATAAAAACAGTCATGTTTCCTGATGTGAAAATGGGGGGTCTTACAGTGTGCTCTCTTTAATTGACTTAATTGAAAGCACATTTGTTGGGTCATCCTGTGCAAGAACAAACACGGCTTCATGGCTTGGTTATTTTCTATAGATAATTCATTCTGATTGGGTTCTAGATTTCTACCCAAGTCTTTATCATCTCCAATTGTTGCACCAGGACTTTAGTAACATCATCACTAGTTAAGTCTGAAAGGGAGACATTTTCTCTCTCTTTCACTGAACAAGCTGCTCAGTGACTGTAACAGTCAGGTTTTCTCTATAGACTCAGTCACAGCCATTATATAAAAGACTACCATTGTATGATAGAACCATTTCTGATTATTTGACATTCAGTGGCTAGTGTTTGCTGGAACCTAAGATAAGCATTTCCCCCTTCCCTTCCCTTCCCTTCCCTTGCAGTTTTATATGGGTCTGTTACACTAGAGTGATGTAAAAAGGAATACTTCTAAAGAGGCTCATCAGTCAAACTGAAAATCTGATGAGTCAGATCCATCACTGTACAATTAGTAAATCATATATCTGTTGATCTGAATCAGTGTAGGCTTGTTGAAGTTTATGGTGTTACTCCAATTTGAACTAGTACTATACTAATTTATACTATTTTAATTCGCACAAGACCTGATAGAGCCTTATTTCCAGTGATCACAGGAATGGCTGATATATTACAGCTATTTCCTTTGTAAGCATAAGGTCATTTGAGAGCTCACATTCTATTACTGTCTTATATGTGTAGGGAAATACTGACTTTTTAACAGCAAATAATCACTTCATGAAATTTAAAAATGGCATTTGTTTTTGGCTAGTTATGCTCCTGTTGCCTAAGGCTAGATCTTGTTCTCATTTCAGTCAAATGGAAACTAGTCAGTTCCATTTTTCAAATTGTCTTGCATTAATACAGTGCTGCAATGTTTGGATTGGGGCTGAACAAAAGAATTATTATTGAAAAACAAAACGCTCTCCTGGTTTTTATTTAAAGGAACACTAATTAAAATAATTTCCCTGGAAGTATTTTAGAAAACCTTAATTCTGGGACAATTTAATTTGTCTTTTCTTCCCTAAAATTAGTGTGTAATATAACTCAGACAACTTTTCTTTTGCTGTTATGAAAGAATACTTTTCAAGAAATACTGATTATTATATTTTGTATACTGCATGGGCAAGAGACCTCTCAAATACACTACCTGCTTACCTTTGACTTTCCAAAGTCTTGTTGATAACAGCAAAATGTATAAAGGTATTTTTATTAAAATCTGGTAATGACTGTGTCTTGAGGGTATGTGAAGAAAGGATTTTAGGCACACATTTGCCCAACTTCAGCTGTCTGTGGTGCAGACACCTACATAATGTCTAAATTCTGTTAAGAGGCATTGTTCAATAACTGGCACTACTAAAGTACAGTTCTTCTGACCTATATTTAATGGCTGCATTAGGGGAAGATGAAAAATATGAAGTGCTTGTTCCTCTCCATTGACTATATGGGGAATCTAAATGACAAGGTGAAATGAAGACATGTATGCTCTAGACATCTATGTTTTCGGAAGAATAATCCTACCTTAGATGTTGATATGCTGTACCGCAGGCTGCAGAAAGGGGATCCACTTGTCATTAGGCAAGTCAGTTCATCATGCTGTTTCAAAGAAGACATAACTACAAAGAACTTCAGAGGTGAACTGACTTGCCAATGACACCAATACTGTGATTACTAATACAACACACATAAACAAGCGGCTCTTGTTTTCTCATGTATTGCTCTGTAAACTAGATCACATTTCTTCTCTTCAGGGTACATCCCTAAAGACTGCAAAAAATTAAGCCTATGGAATAGGTGTAACACTGTTGAGCTACATCAACTGGATGATAGAAGCTGCTTTGTTCCATTAAAGTATATTGCTGTGGTAGCTGATAAATGTTTATTAGTTCAGGAAAGAAATATTCATATATTATGCAATTGGCCAATCAGAATTTATTTTAAGCTTTGAAATATTTTCTTAAATTGGCTGGTAATCTACTGCAGATCACAACAGATTCAGATATATTAGTAATGTTCAGGGAAATATAAAACAACTTGTATATCTAACAAAAAAAATTCTGCAGGCTAGTTCTTCTTCTTCCTCCTCTTTTAACTTCCACTAATTACTTTTGGTTATTTCCCTAGAAACAAACAAACAAAAAAGCCAAGGAATTAGCTTAGGCTATATGTCAGAAGCCTTTTACGAGAATGTTTATATAAGTAAATTTCAAAGGTGGAAGAAAATATGCCATTCACTCAGAAAAAAACATTTATTTCAAACTGTGAGTACCTTTATCTTATTATAGAACTTATGCCATAGCAATTAGAACCCTGACACTTGGAAAAAAAGCTAAATATCACTTTCAAATGTTTATCAATGGTGTTTAATGTCATGTTAGGCAACTTCCCGTATCTTGTTTTCAGAAGATTTTTTTGGGTGAAAATAAATGACAACTTACCTGAAATAAATTTTACTGATTATATTACACTCTGTGACCATTCATTAAAAGTGGGGCCCATAATCCATAAGAAATTTACAATCATATTTAACCACTCATATTTGCAGGTATTTGCAATGATTTACTTAGTTTGGATAGGTGTGGGTGCACATCTAGTAACTCCCTGCTCATATGGTAACACTACTGATATTCATCTAATTACATTGCACAAGTTATTGCATGAAAAAAATATTGACTTTCCAAGAAACAGACTCTCATTGCTGAAGAGTTCCTTTCTGAAAAGAGCGAAGAGCTGGCTGCTACTGTAACCTATTGTGAAAATACAGTACTAATTATGTAATTGAAAACTTACAAAAAAAGTAAACTCAGTAAGTTTGCAGATGACACCAAACTAGGTGGGAGTGTTGATCTGCTTGAGAGTAGGAAGGCTCTACAGAGGGACCTGGAAAGGTTGGATCAATGGGCCAAGGCCAATGGAATGAAGTTTAATAAGGCCAAGTGCTGGGTCTTGCATTTCGATCACAACAAGCCCAGGCAACACTACAGGCTTGGCTGGAAAGCTGCCCAGCAGACAAGGACCTGGGGGTGCTGGTCGACAGCCGTCTTAACATGAGCCAGCAGTGTGCCCAGATGGCCAAGAAGGCCAACAGCATCCTGGCCTGTATCAGGAACAGCGTGGCCAGCAGGACCAGGGAAGTCATCATGTCTCTGTATTCGGCACTGGTGAGGCCTCACCTTGAGTACTGTGCTCAGTTCTGGGCCCCTCACTACAGGAAGGACACTGAGCTTCTGGAGCATGTCCAGAGGAGAGCCACCAAGCTGGTGAGGGGTCTAGAGAACAAGCCATACGAGGAGAGGCTGAGGGAACTGGGCATGTTTAGTTTGGAGAAGAGGACGCTGAGGGGGGACCTCATTGCCCTCTACAACTACCTGAAAGGAGGTTGTAGAGAGGTGGGTGTTGGCCTCTTCTCCCAAGGGAATAATGACAGGAGCAGAGGAAATGGTCTAAAGTTGCAGCCGGGGAGGTTTAGATTAGATATTAGGAAGAATTACTTTACTGAGAGCGTGGTCAGGCGCTGGAACAGCTGCCCAGGGAGGTGGTGGAGTCACCATTCCTGGAGGTATTTAAGAAACGTGGCACTTCAGGGCATGCTCTAGTGGTTGAGATTATTGGTGTTTCTTTGTCTGTGTGTGGGTGTGGTGCATGTGTGTTGGTTTGGGTTGTGAGAGGTGGGTGGGGTTTTTTGGGGTTTATTTTGTTTGCTTTGGGTTTTTTTGTGGTTGGACTCAATGATCTCAAAGATCCCTTCCTACCATGAATATTTTGTGATTCTGTGATTAGAAGCTTTCAGGTGTTCTCCACATATGAATATAAACATAGAGGTTGTATCATAATGTCAGTGGAATTTAAAAGTTTAATTTTATTTCATGTATTTGTTTTTCTAAATATTTGTCAAAATATACATGTATATTGAAATAAGGTGTTTTAGAGGAGGACACATCCATAATTTTTCCCTTGAAAACCTCTAGATATCCATCTGAGTTCAACTGAATATGTTCTAAGAATGGGTAAACTGAGGCATGGAGAGTTAAATGGTTTAATCAAAATGACAGTAACAACAAGTCAACAACCAATTAGAAATAAATGCTGTTTTATGTCTCAGTTTCCTTCATTCACTACTGGAATTCACTACTGCCAAAAAAAGTAAATACAGATAACTGAACTACACCAAATTTTTTCAAACCTCAGAAACCAATTGGGTTCAAGCTGTGGGTGAAAGTTCAGGTTTTATTTTATTTGAACCCATTCACCCATACTTAATTGAAAAGTAGGTTGATAAAATGTCTAATTTGAAATGTGCGTAAACTGTAAAGTAGTAAGATTGAGGTATATATTCTGTAGTTCCTGCCAAAAAAAGTCTCACATATGGCTTGGGCTAATGGACAATAAATTTATTACTGGAAGAAATTACAGCTGTTGCTGAATACTGTTACAACATGAAGATGAATCAAAATATAACAGAAATATGTATAATAGAACATTTCATCTGATATTTCACAATAGTTATCTTGTCGGAGGAAACTGTGAAGCTTGATTGAACAAAAGATAAAGTTAATACTACCTAATAAGAACAGACCATTATAGATCAGTGAAACTGCAAAACAGAATTATATGACAAGGGGCAAGCCACATTATCTAAATTAACATTTTTCCAGCATGAACAAGAAGGGCCACTGTAGGAAAACGAGAGCTAAATAGTGTGGCCTGCATTTAGTCAACCTGAAGTAATTATTAATTTATGGTTGTCTGTGATTTTAATGAAAATGAAAGCTGAGAGGAAAGAATTGAGAGAGATAATGTGCCGTGAAATTGAGTTTCATTTATTTGGGGCCACCTTTTTTCTTTTATTTTCTTTCTTTTTTCCCTTTTCATTTTTGTTTTTGTTAAAGGAAAAGAAGTTAATGCAAAATGTCCACATTAAAATTTCACCAAGGTTATATAACTGCATACATACTTTCATTGCTTTAACAATGAGCTACTATAAATGGTCAGAGACTGAAGTCACCGGCTTGCCCAGTTGCTAGCTGGTATGATCAAAGATGGGTTCTTTTTTATCTTTTTCAGAATTATCACTTTTCAAAGAAAATATTGTGCAATAGCAATTTTGTGTCATCAGACAACTAGGCTTAATTAATAATATTTACATCTTTTGTAAATACTCTATCATCAACAGTCCTTGTGGAATTCTGAAACTCAAAAATACGGACAAACCATAGGAACATAGATAGCCGAACTACAGCAGCTGCCTTTTAGTTTAAATTGTTTTTCTTGCTTCCCTTCCTCCAAGAAATTGCTGCATCAACAGGTGCTGTTTTGATATGTAAAAAAGCACAAAAACCTAAAAAGAACGTAAATCACATTTGTAATTTTAAAATGAATTAAGTTTTGGTTAAGGGAAAGTTTGAGAAGCACAAGGAATAATAATCATAAAAGCACATGACCCACTTAATTATCTTTGGGATTTTACAGACACCAGCCTGTACAAAACACACAGTCTTCATCAAAATTCACCAGCAATAAAGAAATCTTTGGTCATTCTGGAATGTGATGTGACTTTCTCAACAAGTGGACTTTGCTTTCTAGAGCAATGTTAGAAGTCCTATGGGTTTTGTACTTTAACATCCTTGTGTTCAGAAATTATTTTCAATATATTTTGAGAACTAGAATCTTGCCTACTATAAACTTCTAAAGATGTTTAAGACACTCTGTAATATATAAGTCATATATCCTAGGCTGGCAGATATGATCCAGTACCTATAGGAGATGTGTGTCCATCTGAAATGGCAACAGAAATCCAGAATGTCTCAAGAGGCACTAAACATATGCGTATGGTCAACTGATTCATGTGTCATTGACTGTACTGATTAGATTTCCATTGACTGTAACAGAAAACCCAAATCCTCTTGATTGCTTAAAAGCTTTATATGCTTCTAAAGAAAAGACCTACATGATGGAGAATCCTGTATTTAGGTATTAATCTTGACCTTTAAGGCTACCTCTCTATATATAGGAAAACTGAATTCTACCCTTAATAAAAAAACCCACCTTTTTCTTGACCAACATTTTGGCAGGATGTCTCCATCCCTGTGACTCTGTAAAGAGAAAATTATGTATGTTTGGGGACGACTAAAGTACACATAAATCAACAATGGGCTTTTTAGGGGGAGGAAAGGAAGGAAGGAAGGAAGGAAGGAAGGAAGGAAGGAAGGAAGGAAGGAAAGCAAGCAAGCATATTGCTTCAATTTAGAAATGGAAAAGGTAATAATGATTGTTTTAAGATGTCTTCCTACATTCACTCCAAATCACACCAAAATATAATGATAGCTATCTGAGGTCACACATATAGGAGTATATACTGGTTCATTCAGTAATGGGACATGGGACATAGGACAGAGGACAAGGAAATATGATGTGATGAAAGCTGACATTGAATAGGAGAGACCATGTATTTATTTACATCTTGATTATCAGCAGTTATTATGGATTAATCAATTGCCCCAAGATTGAACTTGAAATAGTGGAATGATATGCTGTGAGAGAGGTTATTCTCCATAACATATGGTAATCAATCTGTAAGTTTTGAATCAATAGTGACCAGGATAAACAATCCATTTCTCAGTATATTCTACCAAAATTTGATTGTTTAATGTGTAACTCTTTCTTGTGGAAATTACTTCATGCAGAGAGATGATGTGTGAAGCTGATGTTTTCTTTCTCTACTAAGTATCCTACATGTAATTCCTGGGTTTACATCCCCACAGCGGAAGTGGGGATGAAAATGAAGGAAAAGTAGAAAAAAGTGAAAGTGAGTGAAAAATAATTGTTGAAGAGTTAAAATTTTGATTATATTTTGTTATAATTTCACATGATATTACTGATCTTACTGAAAGATTTCACGGTAACATGTTGACTTAAAATAACTTTGGAAAATATTAGAAAGCAATTTTATCATCATCATGTTCTGGGAATATTTTCTTCCTTTCTTGATTGTTTTTAAGTTTCTTACTGTTTTCATAATACTGCTGTAGTCTTTTAACTGCTACATTACTGCAGTTCTGCATTCATGACCTAGGCCAGTAAATTTAGTCATTGTGATTATATTCTACTGCTGTTTCCTTCTTTTTTAACACAAAGGGATATTTATGAAGCTAGTTATTTTCTTGTCCAAATTACTGTTTTCTGAGCCTTGAATCAAATCCCACCAATCTTGCTTTATTGGGTTTGGAATACAGTATTTGAAACTGATTCTGAAGTCGTGGAGTTCTCCTTCCTTCAGACTTCTTCCTAGGCACCCAAAATTTTTATAGTAGCGAGGTACCTCACTGAAGCAAATTGAATTTTAGCTGTGCATTTTGCAAACTTTTGAAGTCAAAAATAAGGATACCACACTGACTTCAACTTTCACTTCAAAAACTTCTTTTGCCATCAGGACCAGAAGATAAAATATTTCTCTAGTTGGGAATAGCCATACTGAAAAACTAGCAACATGTGAAAAATTGCCCGGCTTGAAATCAGAGACGGACAGAAAACAGTCTATGGCTGCTTCATAGAATGATAACCTGCAGCTTTTCTGCAATAAACTGGCACTGTCTCATTTTCAAGGGTAAGAAGACACCCAAGGACCTTTGTTATTGCTTGCCTTTGCTGTTGTGGAGATAAACACTGGTTAATAAAGAAGTAACTAATATTACCATGTTTTTTTCTAAAACCTAAATGTTTTCTGCAGTGAGATCACCACTGAAATTGATAAACATGGTAGAAATACATGGGTTAGGTTTCTCCATTGCCTGAAAACCTCTCATTTGGATATATTGTATTTGTTTAATTAACAGAGTCACTAGCTTTCCAAGTAAAAAGAAAGTAAAAAGCTCATACACATTTTTCTCCTTTACTTTCTCATTAGCTGCAGCACTTCCTGACAAATATTGACCTGTAATTCTTTTCCTCTGCCAGAGAATTAAATAAAATATGAACTGCACACAATACACACCATCTGTCCAATTCTACAAGGTGATTAGTACGTTGACTTCCATTGACTTCACTGCAAGCCCAAACTGCCCACAAACAAGGAATGTTTCATACTTCACACAGGTGTGCAAATTTTGTTTTCTTCTGTATTGTCTAGTCCAAGTAAATTTAATTTTTCTAGTAATATTTCTATACTAAATTTATTATTTGTGAGGGTTCTCTATCCTGTCAAACTGGCTGACTCTCAGTATGTTTCCTCTAATGTGTTCAGAAATATTCAATTACTGATCTTTTATTTTTTCACATACTTGTACTCAATTTTTTTTTATCTTCCTAAGTAATGCAGAATCTTTTTCAAGTAATTTATACCACATCTTATTTAATATAAATTCAATTCACTCTTGTAGAGAAGGTGGGTTGAATTTTCCATTGTATGATAGAATGCTACCAGCAGATAATGTCTGTCTTTTTATTTATTTTATAGTGTAAGGTAACTCTAGGCTTTAAAACTCACTTTTTTTTTCTTTCATGTTTTTTTTCTTAACTCTTTCTTTGCTTATAGGTACTCATTCATGTTTCTTGATTTTCATTCTTGATTTCCATATTTCAATCTATTTAACTAATCAATCAAAAATAGAATTTGGCTCACTGATATCAGTTACATGCCATTGTTTATTTTTTTTAATTTCTGAACTCCCTTTAGTCAGCTGAGCTGTTTGAACTATTCTACTAAAGCACCATGTATCAATATGCCATATTTACCCTTCTGACACTAGTTTAAGTAAGGTACACAGCACATGTTTATAAAATATAAAAATTAGATCCTTCCCTTAATGTAGCTTTTTTACTATTTCTGATTTTCTTTGAAATCTTATGGATCTCTGTTCTCTCCTCTGGAGTTCTTTTCCCTTCCTCCTTTCAATTTCACCTTTATGTGAGCAGCTTCAAATTAAGACATCTAAATATAGATGTCTATATGTCAATATCTAGCTGTCAGGTCTGTGTCTAAGCTTCCTATGTAGTCAACTTATCAGCAATACAGTAAATGGAGCCTAAAGAGTTTCCTTTCAGGTGGACACTAGAAGTTGGTCAACTGAAATGCCTTCTAGTCTCCACTGGCTGACTTGCTTAGGTATTCATTTGTCTATAACTTCATTTTTAGCATCTGGCTCATATAGAGGTGTATAAATTCAGATGTCTTAGCATGGAGCTGTATTGCAGCTTATGGTTTCAGATCAGTTCAGTTTGAGTCAGTCATTTGAGATGCCCTCGAGTAACCCACTTGGCCTCCAGCTGCTTCTGTAGAGGATTTCAGTCCTGTGTCATGTCTAATAGCTCCATGTAGTTAACTCACATGTCTTAAATCACCTTAATTGGCATTAGCCACTTATTTTGGAGCAACTAAAATAGACCCTTTTTGTCCTTATGTAAAAGGCTGAAATCCACAGATATGAGGCACCTAAGCAATCACTTTATCATCAAGATCAATCTTCTATATGACTCTTCCCATTACTACATTCTTTATTTTACCAAGCTCAAACAGGAATTGAAGTTGCACATTTATGTAGCACATGCCTTTCTTATATATTACCTTTCCAGTTTTCTTCATATGCATGTGTGGAAAGAAAAGGCTCCATAGACTCCATACTAATCAGGAAGACAGTACTGACACTAGCTCGGATTTTGTAACTCCCCAAATCCAGTGATCTGGTTCCAGAAGTTTCTGGGCAGATACACAAGGGAATCGTCTGACATTGAATGCAATAATGTCATTTTCTCTGTAAAAAAATTTTATGTTCAGCAAGCAATCCAGCTTTCTAGAACTACACCATGTTTTGAGGATCTTAACACAAGAATATATGCAGCAAAAGGAGATTTGAAATATGTGGTAAGGAAGTTTTCATTTTTAAGTCATATTCTGTACTATTTTCAGTACTACAACATATGCTTGAATCAAATGAGCTAGAAATAAAGTAATAGTAACCAATAGTACACATGTAAAATTCAGGTGTCCAAGATCAAAACCATATTCTAAAAATCATGCATTTGGGATGAAAATTTCAGCCTTTCTCTGCAGTTGACTAAACTCCTTACAGTTGCACTTCATTATATCCTGAAGTTGGTCTGCTCCTGTCAGAACCTGTTCATGTCAAACAGAATTTTAACAGGCAGAAATTAGGTACCTTCCTATTCCTGTTCTCTAAATTGGGCTAGTCCAGTGGATGGTGTCAGAACACAGCAAATACAATGACAGATCTGGTATCCACCTCCAAGAACAATTTGCAACTGTTGTTACATTTTTGTAAAGAAATATGTATATGCAATTGTTGGGGTTTAGCAGCTAGGACCACACAGCTACTCGCTATCTCCCCCTAGTTGGGAGTGGGGAGAGAATCAGAAAAGTAAAAGTGAGAAAACTCGTGGGTTGAAATAAAGACAGTTTATTAAATAAAGTAAAAGCTGCAAGTGCAAGCAATGCAAAATAAAGGATTAATTCACTGCTTCCTGTCAGCAGGGAGGTCTTCAGCCATCTCAAGGAAAGCACGGTTACTTGGGAAGACAAACACCATCACTCTGAACGTCCCTGCATCCTTCTTCTTCCTCCAGCTTTATGTAACGACCATGACGTCACATGGTACAGAATATCTCTTTGGTCAGTTGGGGTCAGCTGTCCCAACTGGCTATGTAGCTTCCCAACTTTTTGTGCACCCCCAGCATAGCAACAACTAAGAAGACCAGTGCACTATCAAAAGCATTTCTCATCCAAAATACAATACATAAGCACTATACTAGCTACTAGTAAAAAAGTTAACTCTATCCCAACTGAAACCATGATGGCACTGCACCTAATAGAATATGTATGTTTAGAATTCAGATTATTAAAACTTATATTTTAAATTCTCGACCTCTAAAGTAGAACTTGAAATCAAAGGGAGATCCCTGGATAGCAAGTGGGTCATCTCGTTGTTTTACAAGAAAATTCTTCAAACAGATACTAATCCCAGAGGATACATGCACTTTTCTCAAAAAATGCTCCTTTCTGTAAGGGAGGGCTGCCAGGTAGGAGGAATGTGGGGCAGATTAAGGCCTCTTAAAATAGTGACTGTGGTATAATAATGTGAGATGACGATGTGAGTGTGGAAGTACGGTGCTTATGGCAATACTGTGTGAAGAAAACAGCATGCAGCATAAAGGTCAAGACCATGGGGTAGTACTGTTTGATGTACATGCTTGGGGTGCACTTTGTGATGCACAAGTCTTTCAAGGTAGTACAGAGTGGAAAACAAGGCCAGCATACAGGCTGATACATACCCCATGAAACTGGGAAATCCCTTTCATATTCCATTGAGAAATGCTACACACACGCATCCATTTTTTGTTATATTATAAGAAACATTCATCAGTGTATTTCTCTGTAGCTTGATGAATGTCACTGATGGTGTATTTGCACTCAATAGTTAAGTGTAGATGGACTATACTCTCCTTTCTCAGGATCATTTCAGGACCTTTTCAAAAGCCTGCATTGTAACGTGTTTTAATTTGATATGCTGTATTCTCAGAGCACTTTTGTGAAAGCAAATAATGAGCCATCAAATCAAATAAGGTTCATTTTCAGTGTTCTGTGTGTTAGCATGATTACAGTAATATGAGTTGATGTCCTATGTTGAAATCTCTAAAATCCATACTTTAAAATGGTGGGAATAAAGATTGTGTTCTTAAATCCATACCAACCCATACAAAGAACATGATTCTACTCCCAAGCCTAAAAATACTTCTTTTTTCTATATCTTGACTGATATTTGGAAGATATTCAGATAGAAGACTCACTTTGTTGAACTGATTAGCTCATACACTGTCTCTCACCCCTTTCTTACATTTCTTCTGTTTGAAATATTTATATTATAATTGACAAGCTCTCCAAATTATTTTATTTTCTTAAGAATTCTGTGTCTGATATATGGCAGACATTCACAAGTACTTACTAAACCACCAGTCAAGAGGAAGGAAACTTCTTGTGGTTAATATGTCCAAGTTCCTGACTTGAGTATTATGTATAACAAACCACTATCAACAGTTTTGTTTAAGAACTCTTGTTTAGCAAATATTTTCCCACCACAAAAATGAGACAAAAGCACTGACAAGAAAAAGTTGTAACCAGAGGAAAAAAGTATAACTGAGTTATTGCTTAGGAACTATTAATGGACATGCAAATCCTTATGTCCTACACAAAGCTTAATCAAGGACTAAAGTGGTAGTGGACTAAGAGATAGTAGATGCTTCCTAATATGTCTCTGTATGTGGCTCATTTCATCAAAATTCTGAAATCATCTTGGTCTACAAGTTAGTTAATATAGCACCAGAGTACTTTATCTAGCACTCTAAAATTGAGTTAAATGCTAGAATTCCATACAGCAACTTATGCTTCTGTATGATTGCCTGGCCTCACCTAATTTCTGTATCCTGTTCTAATTCCTATATGAATAGCAGGAAGTTCTCTGATCACTATTAGTCCATCTAGGTTCCCACACTGAACTACACTGAGTATTCAGACACCTAATGATGAAAGCATATATATTAACCAATTTCATCTCCAGAATCAAATTTCTAGTGAATAAAATATACTAAAATAAATTAAATAATTATTTATTTTAGTGGGTAATCTATGTCAGATGTTTTCTTCCTCTTAACGGATGCCAGACTTTTTATTTTCATTCTTACAAAATAATATTTCTACATCACCCATTTTAGGAAGAAAATGACAGTCCTGCTTACTTAAATTCACCTCTTCATTGTACGTTAGTGAATGCAAACATGAGTGAATATAAATTTGACAGCAACCTGGCACTACAATGTATATATTTAAGCCTTTTACTGGGGAAACATGCTTAGCAACAATTTAATTTTGTTGCGTTATCACAGCTTTTGAGAAGATATAAGGACATAAAGGTTGCCTCTTTGTTTTATGGAAAATAATTTAATACTGGGAACTGTAGTGCTAAGAGTGTCCATAGACCAGGGTAATTAGGAATTCATACACATGTGGTTAGTTGCTTCCCACAAAACATTTCCTTTAACTCCTGGCATGTATGTCTTATTTAGAAATTCTGTTACCGGCTAGTGCCATACTTCTGACAAATAATTTCTGTCTGTGATACTATAAGTTTTTAATTTTTCTGCATACAGCAGACAAAATCTTCTAAAATGATTGATAAAAAACAGAGCACTGTTCTTTGGAGGATTTCCTTTGTTTACTTGAATTTAGCAGTTATTTTCTAACTTTTAGCAAGCACCTTTACCTTTATTCTGGATAAATCTATGTTAATTGTACAGGATCTGTTTGGATGATTAAAAGTCATTCTCAATGAATGAAGGAATAATAACTGTAACTTTTAGACGTTATGACTACTAAGCCCAAACAGTAATGTAAAATCAGTCCTCAAACATCCTGTTACTTGCTTTCAAAAAACCAAGAAAATGCTTCTAATTCTGTCCTTCTCTATGTCATATGAATTTCCCATCATCCTCAATGCCTTTATTCAAGGAAAGTGAAGCTGGAATTTTATCTTCTGTTTCCTGTTTTGAATTCTTCAATACTTTAATTCACATCTCATATCTGTTGTATGTCAAGTTTTATTCTCTGTCTAGGTAGCCTGCAAGGGAAAATAGCACATGAGAAATACACTTAAACTATGTATTTGTTTGTCTACCATTGATCCAAAAAACATTACCACTTGACTGGAAAGAGTAATACTATAAACTTAGAGAGTTTTGCTTTAATTTAACTTTTTCAAAACACTTCTGTAGGATTGTCATTACAAAGCAGCTATTGTCACAATTGGCTTATTGGTCCTTGCAAACATCAAGTCTGTTTCTTCCTTGTTATTTAAAGCAAAATACACTATATGCGCAGCTAGAAATTACGGCACTAGGTACAGAAATAAAGAGCTAAGAATACTATGTTTTGTAGTGCTGCAGTCCTCCAGACATTATATAGCCATCTTTCTTCATTGTTTAGCACTAAGTATAGTCTTTCACACCTATTTAAACTACCTTTTCCTCTCCTTCCCCAAAATAACTCATTAACAATGGTAAATTACAATACATTTCCCTGGAACTCAATCACAAAGTGGGAAGCAAAATTAAGACTTACATTATGAATATGAAAGATGCAATGAACAGGCTATTCCTAAACTGTCTTTTCTCTTCTGTTCACTCCTGGGTTTACAAAAAAGAAGTGCTTCCATTCTTCTCATAAAAAAGGAGTAAAATACTGTATATGCTTTTTCTATATTTTACATTTTTAAGATATCAGACCTTCTTTCTTGGTTTGGGGAAATTTGGGATGGAGTTGCTTAGCTGTATATCAGAAACCTAATGTCAGTGCTTTTCTACAAACTAATGAATTTTATTCATGTAGGAAATTTCATCCATTCAACACACAAAGACTTCCCAATAGTTATGTACTTGTTTGCTTATGCATTTATTTCTACTGAAAATACCCTAAAACAACTTCCTTAAAATGAATAATATCATATGATGCACATTTACATGTATGATAAATTAACAGAATCTCAAAGAATCCCAAAGGATAATCTAAATGATGTTCAATGATGGATTATTTCTGACAGTATTTAGCAAAAAATGTCAGAAATCGCATTCATAACGGGAACATGCTATGTAATGGGAAAGTTACCTATGGCACTACAGCATTAGGCATCACGATATGTATCTAATATTGTAAAAGGCTTGAGCAGATTTTGCCACCACAGCAGTTTAGCACCTCATCAATATTTTCAACATCAGATAATTGGGATTCTTCCAAACACTGAATCGTATAACTGAAAAATCCAATACAGAGAATCTGACTCAAATGTATTGCTGGATTATACAGATGAAGTTACAGCACTTTTGTCGCACCTGAAAAATACCGTCACTGAAGTGAAAGACATAATATACATTTGGGTTTTGACTGTTTCAAATAATTTAAAAAACAAAATACACTGTTCTGTGACACATACCTGATCTAGTTTTAACCTGAGCCATCACTAGGAATAAATAGTGTCCAAAGATGTAGTTCTGACACTAAATTGTGATTCTGCACTGAAGTGTGTCTGAGTGGTAGGAGCTTCTGTGCAGTTAGTGAAGCAATTGCATAGGAACTCAACAAACCTGATCTTTCACTGCTAGGATGGCAAGAATCTGCTGAAGTTACTAGAGATGCTTAGGATTTAGATAAGTGTGATGTGACTGCTGTGCCAGTTATCTGAATTTGAAAGAGGTTGAAAAATGTATAATGTCTACCCCAAAATGATGTTGAGATAACACTCATAGGCATCTAGATGAATTTCTTGTTTTCTTTGTGCTACCTATGAGAAAAGATTTTGTGTATTATATCTTAAATGAGGATTCATGTCTTCTCTCTTCAATATTCTGCATAATGGGGTGCAAAGAGATCTCCAGTCTATGTGCTTAGTGGGCCAGCTATGAGCCTGCTGTCGTCTCAAAGACTTACAGCCGTATTAGCACAGAACAGAGCCTAAGATAACGGTATACACTACTAAGATGGCATGAGAGGCAAAGCAAACATGCAGTGGACCATACCCATAGGTTAGCTGTAAGTTCTTTTCACTGTTAAGTATCTTTTATGTTCATTTACTTTCTAGATATGGGTGGTGGTTTACCAAGTTTCTAAATTATGTTGTTGCTTACATAAGAACATAACAATATTTAATGGAGTCATACTTTGGTTTTTTTTTAGGAATTACTTATCAGAGAATATAAGAATCTGTGTAATCTTACAGGAATGAGAATAGTCTAGAGTATTATGTTAGGCACATGAGACTATATTTAGGCACAGGTTTGCTAATGGCCTTTTTTGTTGGTTTCTTCTGTAAATATCAGTTTGCACTCGAACATTCTTGAATGTCTGACACAAGCTCTTCAGAAATTAAGTTCAATAATAGAGAAGTTATTCTATTGTTCATGGAAGATGAAAAAATGTAACCATAGTAAAAGATATTTTTTTCTTAAGAGTAAGATTTCTGATCAGTGTGATAATATCCTGTAAAATATTAGTCAGGAAAATGTGTATTTCTAGAAGAACTAAGGACATAGAGAAAATATGACAAAAGCTTATGACTGGATTTTTATAGAGAAGATATGACAAAAGCTTATGGCTGGACTTTTAAGGACTTTTTGTTTTATAAATTTCCAGGTCATACTTGAAAATTTACTGTTAGCAAAGCATCTCTCTTTAAGTATTTTAAATATATTTTTGTACGAATTCTTTCCTTTCTTTACTGTCACATGTTACCTCATCCTTGATAAACATTAATCAGTCTATTGAGGCTTAAAAGTAATTTCTTTTGAAGTTCTGAATGCTGGTCTGAAGGAAAATATTACAGTTTCTCTTTATGTATATGAACAATGGTGAAGCGAGATATCCACTGCAGATAAAAATAGCCCATTAATAACAGTAATAGAGAGCACTTATATGAGACTTACTATCTGCAAAGCAATTTACAAACAATAACCAATTAATCTTCTCTAGTTGCTCAGAGTAATCCATTCATTACCTAATGGATCCCGAATCTCTAATGCAGTAGCAAAGTTTCTAACAATACACCTGAGGCTACCATTTGCAGCTGGAACTCTCATTTTACTGACAGTTATGGAGGCTGCGCAGAAATGTGTCAGGACAATTGCTTGGAGCTAAACTGTGTAAAGCTTTACTCTCAGTGATTTCAATCCCTAGAACAACAGGTACCTGATCCTGACTGACAATCGCTCTTATCATAACAGCTAAATTAATAATAATGAAAGGAAAAGGAATCTCCAAAGTGAAACTTTGGCGTATGTCAGAAAAAAAAAAAAAGAAAAAAAAACACCAAAAATGAAGCTAAAATGTTAAAATGTATAATTACTCTGTACTTTTAAAAATCCTTATAAAATGTTATCCAGGATAGCGAGCCCCTACAAGTTAGTACCAGAAGTTGTTGGCTATTTCCATGTTCCTGTGATTTCATGGTAATTTTCACATTATTATGTGACCTGAACATAAATGTACAGTTCTGTGATGAACTTACTCTAAAGCAAGACAAATGTAAATAGCATTATAAATGCTAATCTTGGTCTTTACAGTATTATTCTGTTCTTCAGACATGTAAGTGTTTTCCAAAATTGTCTTCTGAACAGGAGCTAAGGAAGATGGAATGATATTTCCAATTCCTAACTTTAGCCCTCTGAATTGGGAAGACTGTTTCTCAATGATCCCTGTTTATTCTTGGAGATAAATAAATGGCATGACTATCTAGCCAGGACTGAGCTGCCCAAAGAAAGGTATTTAAAATCCATTGTGATGCCATCTATTCTGTCTGTCCAAGGCCAAAGACATGGTATAGGACGTGCAAAACATCAGTTACACTTTCTTTGTGGACAAGATACTTCTTCAGCCTTTAAAATGGCATTTCTTTTTGTTTAGGGAAGCAAATGCTTTATATTCTGGGTCTCCTAGCAGATGCAAGTAGTGAAACTCCTGTGTCCCAAAGAGCCAGAGAAATGCCTCCTTGGATGCGCAAGGGTGCACTGCCATGAGACCCTGAGTTTCATAGAAATTTTCTAACACTCAGAAGAAAATAGTTTATCCTCTTATTGTACATTGGCCATGATCACAGTCACAACTGCATATGCAGTATCTTAATTTTCATTATTTAAAATATTTGTCTGATATTTGGACAAGAACTTTATATGTGCAATCTTTTTTTTATTACTGCTAATATTCTTTTCTGATTCTTACAATAAGTATAATTCTATTCATTTTCCTAGTTGTGGGAACACGTGTTATCTCACAATATAATGTCCCCACATGCAGTGAGCTCATCTTTTCTTCTCTCATAGAATTCTTTCAAATTATTTCAGCTACCCCACCCCTCTTGTCAATGCTTTCCCTCAGTGCTGCAAGAAAAAAAACATCCAACTCAAAGGCTTCCTTATTGTCCTGCAAAGTTATTCTTTTAGCTGGAGCATTATAAAGGAAGAGGGCAATGTATTCCTTAGCTACCTTCTATAGTTTGTGCTCATTATCACTTGGAGCCAGCCTCAACATCTCAGAACACTCAACATTCTTTGTCTAGATCAACAAACCCTTTAAAACTGAGCAGCTAACAACTGAAAGGTTATCTCTCACTATGTAGTAGTTTAGGTCTGAGAGTAGAAAAACTTCTCAGAGATTGTGTTCCACACTTCTATTAACTTGAGTCCCTCAACAAAAAAAATTGCAGCTTCTCATTGCTGGTTGTCAAAAATAAATTGTCTGACTTCCAAAAGACATAATCTAAAATGAAAATCAGCTTCACTATGTGATCTAGGAATGAAAAATTCTGAAGTTAAGGGTGATTTAGATGTCACTAAGGATCTTGTTATCAAAGGAGGGAATAAGTATTTTGTGCTAATTTCCACTATTTGTAGTAACATAAAGTACATACTAAGAAAAAATACGCAAAATCCTTATACACCTTATGGACTTCCCATTGAATCATCCAACTACTCCACTGGCAGATTACTTCACTTTTATCAGATTACACTTGATAAATGCATCTTGTTGCTATCTATTCAACTTTTTGTCCTGTGTCATTTTGACAAGCATTTAGAACAAACTTGCTATCAGATGCTTTTACTTAGGAGATTCTCAAAACTAAAAAAACAGTAAAAAAGTTGATTGATATTTGATATTTAGCTATTGCTAATGAGCAAGATTCATACTGATTTCATTCTGTGTATACATTTTAAAATAGATTCCCATCAAAAAAACTGCAATACAACGACAGAATTAGTCCTGGTAGAAGGGATAAGGTCCCTAAACCCATCCCTTAAATCTTGATGGCTTGCTCACACAACAAATATTTCTGACTGGTTAATTTTCTAGCCTTGAGTAAATAATTTATCCTTGTGTAATATAATTTATAGAAATCCTTTGAATTTTGCAATAGAAATTATATCTTTAAAAAAACTGAGGAGTGTTCTGTTCAATATGGAATTAAATCCTGGCTTAGTATAGTCTGACGTCTCCATTTTCAGTTACTGTTGCGTTGTATCTCTAGTCTCCTCACAACGTGTCTCTCACTTTCCTTTGAATGGTGCATGTACAGGTTTTCCCAAACTCACTGGAAGGTGCTATAGAATATCGATGTATTCTATATATTTCATAAGGTGCATAGAAATAAGTCTGAAAGATATATCATTTAGTATAGAATGATAGTTATTTGGATAGGTTTAAAAAAACAGCTTTCACAACTCTATACTCAGTTCATATTCCTTATGAAACATCATACAGCTTTTCCAAGAGACACCAATAACATGTGGGGTTCAATTCAGTTACCCACACTAAGACAACTTGTAGCATCTGAAATACTCCAGGTATTGAAGACATCCATGTAAGATGGCAGGTAAAATACCAGGCTTATAGGACATCTATGCTTTTTAGACGAGTGACTGGAATCCAGGAGGAATGCCTATATTGGGTATCTGAATTAGTCCTTCAGCTTTCAGAAGAATCTTAATTACTTTCTTTACCTTCTCAAACACTTCTTCTGCCTTGTGGCCCCACACGATGACGTCATTGATGTCTTGTAGACTTTCAGGGGCATCACCCTTTCCCAGTGCAGCTTGGATTAGTCTATGACAAATGGTAGGGCTGTGCTTCTACCCCTGGGACAGTCAATTCCAGGTGTATTGGACACCTCTCCATGTGAAAGTAAACTGTGGCCCACACTCTGCTGCCAAAGGAATTGAAAAAAAACTCATTGGCAACATCAATCACAGCATACCACTCAGCTGCCTTTGACTCCAATTCATATTGGAGCTCTAACACATCTGGTACAGTGTCACTCAGTGGTGACATCTCTTCATTCAGGCCACAATAGTCTATTGTTAACCTCCAACCCAGTCAGACTGGTGACATATGGGACTATTAAAAGCTGAGTGAGTCTTGCTGATCACTCCTTGGTTCTCCAGTTGATGAATCAGTTCACGTCCTTCTTCTTCCCCCAGGTTTATATGCTGAGCATGACATAATATGGTATGGAATATCTCTTTGGTCAGTTGGGTTCAGCTGTCCTGGCTGTGTTCCCTCCCAGCTTCTTCTGCACTTCCAGCCTACTGGCTGGTGGGGAGGAGTGAGAAGCAGAAAAGGCCTTGACTTTGTGTTAACACTGCTCAGCAATAATTAAAACATCCCTGTGTTATCAACACTGTTTTCAGCACAAATCCAAAACATAGCCCCATGCTAGCTACTAGGAAGAAAATTAACGCTATCCTAGCCAAAATCAACACAGCCTTTTAATCATTGTGGTGCTCCTGGTTCCTGTTTTGTCATCTGCTGTGTTCCTCTAGCATCACTTATATGCTTTCAGACTTACTGATTTATGTACTCATATAATTAGAATATAGTTTACAGTCCACAGGTTAACTGTTACTCTTTGTATAATCTGTATGAACAGATTTAGAAACTAGCCGGACCGTATATGATCCTGGTTATTATTCAACCTCAGGACACTTTCAGTGAAAGTGTAATTTATAAATATATTTTTGTCTGTATATTCCATTTAATTATTTCTAAATTATTTCTAAAACAATTAGAACATCTAAAAAGACTTTAGCTTTTTGTTTTTATAGCTATCCTCAAAAAAACAAAAGAAAAGGTCATTTGCTGCTGTCACACCTGTCTGAATCCAATGTAACTGCATTTGAAAGTATACATGTTTACAATTACCTCTCGGATTTCAGAGCTTCATATTTATAACAATCCCATGTGGTAATACTGTTCTACTTAGTGAAATAATTTTTACTACTTTTTCTTCCCTTCCTTTCCCTTCCTTTCCCTTCCTTTCCCTTCCTTTCCCTTCCCTTCCCTTCCCTTCCCTTCCCTTCCCTTCCCTTCCCTTCCCTTTCTTGTGTCTCTTTTTCTTTTTTTCCAGGGAGTATTGTCACTTGCATTTTATTTCTAATCACTCACATCAAATTTTAAATTCAAGAACATTTACAGATCTTTCATGCATGTATCAGACTACTGGAGTTCCTTAGGCAATGCCACATAAGACAGAGGATCATTGTGAAAGAAATCATGAGATACTGTGACTAAGTCAAAGCACGTGACCTTCCTTCAATTTAGAAGACTGGCCTTGCATAATGAAGGGGTGTCTATCCCACACAAAACCAATTCGTAAGATTCTTCAAACATTTTTCCAAGGACTACAGGTTTATTTGTTCTGTCATCTTCTCTAAGACAAGTAATATGAATATTCCTGGAATAAAATGTTGGGCAACTTTTGCAAAACAGAACACCCACCTTCAGTAAAGTTGATGCCATATTTTACAATGCTCAACTACTGCATTTTGACCAGCTCTTACTTAAAATAAAGTTCATGTCGCCAGGAGCATTCTTCAACTAATTTTAATTTCAAGTTCCCAGCAGTGTTCTCACATTTTACAGCTTCTCAAATATAAACGTATTAACCACTTTATGGTTGCTGGGAGTTTCACTTGCAGCTTAAGATACATTTTCAGCTGGAAGTTTAATAGATTTTCAGGTCTCTAAAATATTTCTGACACTTATATACAATGGACGAGAATGGTTTTAACGACACTTGTAGGAATTTGTAACTTAGGATTCCACAGAGCTCAGTCACTGAAACAATAAAGAGTTTTCAAAAGCTGTGAAAAAGCCCAGCAGTTTCAGTCATTCAAGAGCCTATCAAAATAATATTAATGGCGAACACTCTGAGAGCATTTTATGATGATGTCACTAGTTGTGTTCATCTAATGTTTCTGATAACTAAAAGAAAAAAAAGGTTTTCTTACTCTATTTTGCATGAGTTTAATACTTTAATGAGGTTCCTAAACACTTCTATGAAAACAGTGATAATATTTCGCAGTTCATAAAAATTATTCAGGTGCATCTTCAAAAAGGTGAATAACTTTAAAATTGAGTTTAAAAAAAAGACATTATGGCACCTTTCATATAAAGTGATGTAAAAAAAACCCTTCAGCTTTATTGAAACGATCCTATAAAGTACCACATTCTTTGGGGTTTTGTTTGTTTCTTTAGGATAATATTAATATTTTCAAATTTTCTTTCAATGTTGCTGGAAGCTATTGAGTTAGTCAGCTATTGAGGCCAAAACAGTCTTCCCATTCAAATTAAAGACAGAATCTCTTTGCTAATTTGGAAATGAAATATGTGAGATCTTGGACTAATTCATATTAACTGGAGCTTTTCCAGTTAAAGTCATATCAAAATTATACTATGAAATCAAATCCAAATCCTCTTAAATTATATAGTATAGTAACAGATTCAGTAAAAATCTTAATAAAATATATAGAGTAAGTGAATCAGGGAACCACTGTTCCCCTAGCTTGTGTTTTGACTGTATGGCGACTGTTGTTCAGAGATGGATCTCACAATTGTGAAAGAGATTGCATATGTTGAGAGAATAACACACAGCGCGTGAGCTAAAGATATAACATGATAAGATTAGTTGGTGTTCACCGATGTTACAATCTATTTTTAATGGAACACCTAGATTAGGAAATGCAATTTGCTTGGGTTTATGTACTTCTTGACAGAATATGGCTGTCTTACCTGAAAGATGTAATTGTTTTTGTTACTGTCTGTTTCATGCCTGATATAATTTTCAAGCAGAAGAGGAATAGGGATAAAATGTAAGGCTTTTTACATTAAAAGTGCACACTTAGAGACACCTTTTTCAGTTCTTAACACTGTATAACATGTAGTGCAGATAACAATAATGAACACCTATTTGCATTAACTCATATAATTAAATCCAGCATTGCAATGCTTCACATGTATTTGTACGCATCTCTGTGTGTAGTGTACAACTGTGTATATGCAGTTGTATAGTACATGTATATATTGTAGTCATGCACAGGTAAATCAAATTATATTCTTTTATGGAATAATTCTGGTGATAGGCATTGAAATACATAGTCTCACTTTAGTCTCTTCACAAACAAAAAAAGATGCAGAAGGTAAATTCTAATTTCATATAACAATATTATAATGAGCTATCACCTTTTGTGTAACAACTGCTAAAAACATAATATATGAGTGAAAGAAGATCATCAAAACAATGAAGCTTTGAGAAGAAGCCATTCTACAAACTATCACTGAGAATCTTCTGGAATTCTGTTGCATGGGAAAAAATTGCATTGCCTAAGGTTGGGGGGGATTTCAAAACTGTATGCATTGCACTGTATTTAGAAAAAAATGTGATATGATATAAAATACCTGTTTATACGTATATTAAAAATCTGAAATTAATATTAACTCTCAGCTCCATTGCCTGTAGAAACTGTCCCTTACACCTATTTAAAACTGAAGTACACAATTATTAACAAAAAATAGTCTATAGTCATAATGCAACTCAAAACTGATTTGTGTGCAAAAAGATTTGTGTGCTGTTTTTCCTCAAAAGTATAGTCTTAAATAAGAAAGAGTTGGAAATAAAAGGCAAACTGCACCTTGAAGTGAAAGAACAGGAGCAGATGTCCTTTAGCTGTGTGTTTTATTGATTTATAAACACTCAGTCAGGCTACCTCATCTCTGCAGAGTAATTTAGATATGGGAAAATATCTGTGAAATATATTGATTGCATTATTGATTGAAAAGCCAATTGCTGTTGCACTCCTGTTTTACCATTTAAGTCCTGACACATTTTGACATATGAGCCAGCTGCGACTACTGCCTCGATACTGCAATGAGATAATGTGAAAGCTGTCATAACCACTTCTGTGTCAGCCGCAAGAATTTACAGTGTACTAGTGCTGCTATTTAGCTTGTTCCTTAACCACCTGAATAATTAGGGTTTGTTAAAGCTTTTGCTGTTGCACATTCAGTTTATATATGTGCTGGTTTTATGTTTCCTTTCACACTGGATTGATACATCACGAACAAAAGAAATGTAGAAACCAGGCTGTTATTATTCAAAGCTTATACACGTGGGGATGATTGTTTCTGCTCAAATATTTTTCTCCTCTCCGGGAGGAATTTGGATTTTAGAACATTTCGCAAGGGAATTCTCACTTGTTTCCAGATCAGTTTACTCTCAGCAGCAATAAATCAAGGGAGGACAGCAAAAAATCCTCTATAGCCTATTAACAACTCTGTCGTTTATTTTGAAATTTTATACTGTGGAAAATACAATGAAAGCAAAAACATATAGCAACTTATTTAGTATTTCTTATATTATAAAAGTACTTCTATATTTATTCATCTGTGTTGAAATTAAAATAGATATACAAACTAAAAAGATTTTTAAGCCCTGATTGCTAATAGTAAATAAAAACCTTTTCATAAAATGCATTCTTGAAGAACAAAAGAAAAATTTCCTTTACCACCTTCACATTTTAGCATGGTACAGAGCGAGCAATACAGTTTAATCACCTTCATTCCTACTCTTATTAGGGAAATGATAAGGCACCTTCATAGTAGCTTTAACTCATTTCTTTGACAATACAGTCAATATAGGCTTTTCTTTTTTCCTAAGAAGGCTAATTATATAGTTCATTCATGCCACCTCTTGTTCATTTTCAGCTGTTTATTTCATGATCTTTTGACCACATCCAGACCTTCAAGTGTAATCCATGTGGGACTTCTGTGCCCTGACAGAATGGCATTGATTTAGATGGATTCTGTACACGATCTAGGTTGTACCTGGGTAGATCTCACAGCAGGACTGGATTCTAGCTTGCATATTTTTCGTCACAATACTTGTATTTCTCCCCGGGGTACCAGATGAACTCTAACCAGCCTCTAGACCTCATATTTGGAGGGACTTCAGCACTTTTTTTTTTTTTTATTAAGTGCCCTTTTTGTATCTGAAAATGAAGTATGGCCAAAGATGTTATTCCATACTTTTCTCTAAATGAAATGTGCAACACACACTACATTTGCTTATTTCATTTGAATAAGCAGATGAAAATTACCTACAGTATCAAAATTGTATTGATTAGTTATCAGGTGGAAATGGCATATATGATGAGTCTGCAAAGCAAGTTTCTTGTGCTTTCACTTGAAATTAGTGTTGGTCATTGGATTATGTGATGGGTGGCCATGTAGTTCATACTGCAGAGCATGTACATGGAAAAATTCTTTTACAAAGCAATGCAAACTTAAGCAATACTCGGTAGTGTTCAATTTTTTTCTGGGTGAAATAGTAATAATTATCAGGTTGAAACAAAATATAGTTACAGTATACAGTATCAACACTAAGATTTTTAGTCGTTGTAATTTGACACTATTATTCAAAATACAATTCCACCTCAGAATCATATTTGACAAAAAATCTGGAAAGCTACAAAATATTTTGGGTTTCTCCTTCTTTGTTTTTCAACATTAAGTAAAGCAATAACTCCATATAAAGGAAAAGTTATGAATGTTCTTTACTAAATGCTCTAGGCTTGACTTTTTATTTTGGGTATTTGAGTTTTGGCATTGTTTTGCAGTGTTCATACCAGCCAGCAGCCAAACACCCACCCTGACACTCACTCACTCCCCTCTAATGTGCCCTGGGGAGAAAACAGAAGGAAGGCCAGAAGACTTGTGAATCAAGATAATAACTACTTAATAGGGAAAGTAAAAGCTTCACGTAGAAGCAAAGGCAAAAGATTAATTCATTCACTGCATCCTATCAGCATGCAGATGTCCAGCCTCTTCCTTGGAAGCAAGGGCTCAATATACGTTGCAGTTTGGGATAACAAATACCATAACCATGAATGTTCCCCCTTCCTCCTCTTTTCCTTGAGATTTTATTGCTGAACAGACATCATATGGTATGGAATATGCTTTTGGTCAGTTTGGGACAGCTGTCCCAGCTCTGTTTCCTTTAATTTCTTGCCCACTCCCAGCCTACTCACTTTGAATGGATGTTGGGGTGGAGAGGTCTTCATGCTGTGCAAGCACTGTTCAGTAAGAACCAAAACATTGGACTGTTACCAACACTGGTTTAGCCATAAATGAGAAGTGCATCACAATCCCAGCTGCTACGAAGAACGTTAACTCCATCCCAGATGGACACTGTACGTGCAATAAGATTCTCTCTA
Source organism: Tringa tobata (assembly GCA_033628505.1). Taxonomy (NCBI): domain Eukaryota; kingdom Metazoa; phylum Chordata; class Aves; order Charadriiformes; family Scolopacidae; genus Tringa; species Tringa tobata. The sequence continues at coordinate 25,954,344 of JAHREE010000279.1, read as the reverse complement.
ATACGCCAGCTGATAAGACATATTAGGATTTCTCTTCTAGTGCAATAATGAGAAAGGAAGCCAGGTACTGCATCTATAAAGTGCGATTTCGAGATCAGGGTAGTTCAGTTGACAAGTGTAACAAAGGACGCCTTGGAGGAAGTTTTACTGGAAGTGATTACAACATGATGTATTAGGGGTGAGTGCACGAGTGCAATAGGGGTGATTGGAGCTGAATGGATACTGGAATACAAAATGCTGCCACCTTAGGGAAAGGGATAAGTCATTAGGTAATATGACATTGCAGATTTCTGCTCAAAAGGCCCTTCTGAGAGTAACCTGGTTCTTCAGCATTAGGTCTTTGTGGGAATTTCTTCATGAAAGGCACTTCCACAAAGCAAATCAGATCATATGTGGACTGAGCCTTCTTTCTGGAGGTTACTTTTCCACTATCAATTTCTTATTTTAGCAATATAAACAATCTAATATAGCTCTTTTTCTATGTTAGGTACCTAATTTAGGTGGCACGAATTCAGACCCACATGTCCACAACTTGTAGGTTCTTTTGTCATTGTGAATTGGATGTAGAACACTGAGAAGGAAAGTCTCTTGACAAGCTGAACTTGTGTATGAACAAGGAGTCAATTGTACTTCAGAGGTGTATTTCTATGGCACACTAGCTCTTGGGATGACACAGCCTACACGTTATTTCTTGCTGAAGGCTGTGCCTAAAGGCACAGTCAAGTTCTGAGGGACTGAATGCAGTCTAAATTGCAACAATCGTATTGTGGCCTGATGCCCAAAACCTTTACATCAGCGTTAAAACTTTTGATGGACTATATTAGAAAAAATATGTTTTCTAAATAAAAATCTTTTATTTGGGTAACAATGAAGATATGTTATTTTTTGCAACTACAGAATTATTTGCTGAGTGATGATGGATGTATGACATTTCTTTAAAATATTTTTTTTTAAAGCCTGGAATACTTTAAAAATGCCTATTCTTTCATGCAAGAAAAACATCATAATATTTGCAGGTGAGCTAAGCAGGCACACACAGTATGTGTAGGAATATACACACTCATAGCCTTGTAATAAATAATATACAGTACTAAAATCATTGAGAATATGTATGCAGAAATAATAGAGACAGATAATACCAATTTATTCAGGGATCTTAAAGAACAGTACTGCAAATGCTGCTTCCTACATTTCTTTTGGGGTTTGTACTCAGACTAACACAGATGTTCAGGCTTGCACAAATATGGGACCATCCTGAAAGTGTATCAAAACATTTCATTTCTGATAAAGAATAAGCTTTTCTCATAGGCAGCCGTAAAGAGCAGAGAATTCTTACTTTTCACAGCCTAAATTGCAAATTGCACCTCTATCTCTTGCTATGTCCTCTTTTTCTTTTCCAAACACAAAGCAGTTCCTTCTTTGCTTTAACAGAACATTTTAAAGGGGGAAAGAACACAGTGATATCCTTCACCAAAGAATAACCATGTTGTTTGGAAAAACTAGTAATAGTCTTTTGGAAATAGAGTAATAGTCCCTCTCATGTTGGAATCGGAAAACATCCATTCTTTATAAACGTCTTTCAAAAGTTATTACAATAGAACCTCAACTATTGGGATTGAAGTAGTCTGTGTAGAAAAGTGATGAAGGCCCAACATCCTCAGCTGTTTAAAATCAGACTGATCAAGAATACCCAAAGTTAATACATGAAAATCAAATTTCCTATGTGGTCTGTATGGTCTAAACTTTTTGCTGTCTCTTACAGATGGAGGAGTGTCAAGTTCCTTCAGTGTTAATAGTAAATGAAAACTCATTTCATTATTGTAGGAGATGACAAACTAACATTGTTTTTGTGGGAAGAGACAATTTTATTTTATTTTGTATTCTGCAAATAAACATTTAACACATTCATTTCATAAATATCAGTATACTTGCTGCTTGTTCACTCATGTTTATATCCTTCTCATTATTATGGCATTTTTCTGGTCATATTCAATTTTGGAATAAAATTGTTGGACATGTTTTAATTTACCCGCACTGAACCTTGAAGCTGGAGTAACACTGAGCTTTGCATTCTGACTTTATTAAGAAACTGAAATTTTTAAAAGCTCTGTACATTAGATCCCTTCCTTGGGAGTGTCCAGTATCTGGCTGAAAATAAGTAAATCAAAGACAGCACAGAAATATAAAGCTGTACTTTCAACAGAAGGCGTGCTTTCTCTCAGAAGTACTGAGAGAAACTCAGCTTCTTGTTGAAGCTGAGCAAGAAAGGAAGAACATTTTTTGTGAATGTTTGACTGAGTTTAAAAATGAATTAACCTCGGCTCTCTTGGTGTCCCTTTAGTTCCTTCCATGAAGATCCTATTTTATTCTCCTGAACGGACATGATATGCTAAATTTGCACTTCAACATTTGTACTGAATGTGCTAAATATTAAGAGATCACTTGATCACCGTTCTCACATGGAGACAACATTAGTGAATGAAGAGATCTTTACTTTTTTAAGAAACCAAGCTAACTAAAACAAACCTAAAAAAACAAACCTAAAAAAACAAACTACAGTGGCAGAAACTGTAGCTAGATATGCAGTGTGGTTTTTAAAAATAAATGTTTTTTAAAATGAACCACCAGAAAATTTTCAAATAGATTGTAGGGTACTTTCCATCACTGGTGTTTTTTAAGACAGATGTGTGTATTTGAGGAAGGGTGTGTGGGTGTGGGTGGGTGTATTTTGTTTTGTTCTTCAAGAAGAGATGTTTTAGCTCAGCAACAGGTTTATGAGATCGAGCTAACAACCACTGGTGGAAATTACATGATCTGAATTAGGTAGAAGGTTAATCTAGGTAGCCAGAAATCTATTATATCTTTATATTATTTGACAAAGCAATTATTTACATTAGATGGGGAAAACAATCAAAAAATTGTCAGTAACTTCCTAGTTGACCACACTTCAGTAAATTACAGAAATGTCAACCAACCTTCCCGAAAGGCAGAAGCCAGACATTGTTTAATCCCAACATTTTATGAATGATTACCTAGAACAGATACCTTTAACTCACAAGGAAGGATTACCTTTATCTAAAATCGCATGATGTGTAAGAATGCTTACATTAACAGTCCTCTCTTGATTATATGAATGATGTAATATCTTCCAATATCCATTAAATACTGACAACCTTCATAATTTCTTACATAAACCACAGTGCAATTCTACTTCACATTATTGAAATGTAGAGATATACTGAAAGTATATCCACTTCCAGAGAAAACTCATGTTGAAAAAAAAGTGTTTTCAAGCTAAAAAAGCAATGTTATATATTTTAAAAACTAAATTATTATTCCAAATACAAGGCATTCCTTTCATTCATTTCAGTTGCTATATTGTTTTTCTTCACTCAAATTGTGTATTACCTACGGTTTAGCTGTCACCTTATATTTGCTGCTAGCCAAATCAATAATTGAGTACAGCACATTTTCAAGGCAAGGAATCTTATTCAGTAGCATTGTTGTTTCCTCAGCAATCCCCTGAGAATGGCAAGATCCTTGGAGTGACATACCCCAAAATCACACCCAGTGGTCTGGGAGGTAATAAGGAACGATAAGATGCTCTTCTTATAGTAGTAAAACAAGTGTCTAAGTAAAATTAAAGGTTAAATAACTGGGGTCATCAGTAACTATCTAAATGCAGAAAATGTGGAGATGCAATTTTAATAAACACTACAGGGTCTGTCTTTCTTTTTACTTTTTCCTAGCAATTACATTTCTATGGCAGTTATATGTGTGCTCTAGAGGCCGTAAGGGAGTAAATACAAAATAAGTTTTGTATTTACAATGGAAATACACTCCCATATCAAAGGAATCGTATAGATACAGAAAAAAGCAAAACATTACCTATGTGCTGAT
>JAHREE010000279.1:25930444-25945444 GCA_033628505.1 Tringa tobata | reverse complement strand
TACTTAAAAATATAATTCAGCTGTGTCATAATGAGCAACACTTTTAGTATTTTCTTACCTGAGCAATCAGCAAGTAGAGTTGCATCATCTGCAATGAAGGGGTAAGTCAGTAGACATGGCTTTTCTTCCTGACTCTACTATTGACATCCTCTGAAATATTGACCTTCTCTAGCAGTGAGAAGAAAATATCTTACTATTCCTCATGCATAAGAATGATCAAATACCTTGAGATTAATTTACATAGCCTTGAATTGAAAGACCATAGATTACACTTAGCACTACAACCAAGATTGCTAGGGTGCCGCTGAGGTCAGGAGTTGGGAGTTTCCTCATGGGGTCTGTCAGGGCAGAGCCTGCCAACCAGGGCCCATACCACCCCCCAGGAGTGGGGCAGTTGTGAGGCAGCAGGGCAGCCCCAGTCCCAGGCATCAGACACCTCCATGGTGATGAGGATGTGTTAAGGCTGAGCTGGGACATGGGCCCATGGGTGGGTTCAACTCAGCAGGGCCCATGGCTGGGCAGAACAGGGCTTTGGGAAGCTGGAGAGTGGCCCTGTGTGGTGTCATTGGGGCAGGTACTGATGACCCTGAGAGGCTGAAATGGGCCGTGGGCAGGGTGGGGAGACCCCTGGAGGGGCTGGTCAGGGACAGTCAGGGCTGATGGCGCACACAGGGCTCTGATGGTTATTCTGATGATTGCTGGAATCAGTATACAATTTTACTACCTTCTAATGTAGCAGAGTATTGCCCAATGTTTAGGACAATGGTTTAACTTTCTATTTGAAGTTTACTAATTCTGTTGTATCTGTGTGAGTTCTTAGTAGACAATGCACACAGAAAACAGTCTCTTCAGAATTATTTTTTCTCAGTTAAATCTTTTCTTGTTTACTAGCATTGTTATATGTTATTAGTATTAGTATTGTTGTCATTTCATTATTGTTATTGCTGCCAACTTGATTACTTTTACAGGCTCTACAAGTCCCACTGTGCAAGGGACTGTCCACCGAAAGAGCTTTTACTGCTTCTGTGTGTTTGAGTAAAAAAAGAGGCCATAACATCGAGACATACTGGGAAACACAAACCAATCTTCAGTATCTCAGATCATCATTGGCCTACATATTTTATGTAGATGTAACAGAAAATACCTAGAAGCAATTCGTCCAGAACCATAAATAGACTTTGCAGACGTTTACGGCAAGCTTGTTCCAGGTGTGAAAGAGGGATGGGAAAAAATATAGAAGTAAAATATAGATGAAAAATTTTTCAAAAACAGACAATGGGTTGCTCAGAGAGGGGCAGACTCTCTGCTTTAGCCATACTAAGCTAGGCTTACAGCTGAAGAGACTTTAATTTGGACAGAAGGCATGGGATTTGTCTAATTCAATTAGGGTATCTACAGTTATGGATATTGTATTGTTCGGGATAAATACTTTCTACCTGTGACATGAGCACTGCATACCTTCTTAATGCAGAAACATAGGTAGTTATAGGTTACTTCACTTGTTAAAATTGCCCACATAAGGATGAGATTAATTATACCAGGAAAAGTCTCTTTTTTCTCCACTCACTACCTTAGTTATTGATGTCACAAGTTGCAGATATCAAAAAGTTGGTCAGATGAATCCCATACACAAAGGTGTGGAGTGAAACACAGAGATTTTAGTTATATTCAGTACTTGCATGTATGCTCCTGGGTGATTACTTAGGATCATAGATCTGGGGAACAAAAAAGGAGAAGACCACCTTTGGAGCCCTACAGGAAGTTTTAGCTGAAATGAGGGGTTCCTAGAGGGTACAGCTACAGTATGAATTGGGGCAGGCACTTCTGCAAGTCTGAGAGGACTTTACAACATCTGGGAGTATCTGCAACCCGCTCAGCAGTACTAATCTGGGGCAAAAGCCTCTTGACTGTTCCTTGAATACTCCTAGCTAGATCCTTTGAATGATCCACACAGAATGAAAAAAACAAAATGAACAAACAAACAAACAAAAACAACCCACAAAACACCAGTCTTCAACAACTTCAGGTAGAAGAACCAGGACGAATTTAAGCTTTGATCTTCCAAAAACTAATTGCATGAAAAGAGAGAAAAGTAAAAGCATGAAAGGAAAGAATGTGACTATTTCCACTGAAGTCAGTAGTAGGAATTATGCATACAAGTTAAAAAAAGACCATAAATGTCAATCATCAGGTTATGTACATCTTCATCGATCTGTGCACAACCCTTGAGGTTCTGTCCTTAAAAATTCATAGGTCATAAACTTTATCTAGTTATCATAACTTTTTTAATCATGTTGATACAGTTTGTAACATTGAAATACCAGGTACATGACATTTAACAATGATTGAACATATAAATATTGTTTATTACTTTAAATTCTTATTGTTCAGGGTTTTTTTTCATATTTCTTTGAAAAAATGTGAAGTGAAATTATTTTGGAATAAGTCTTCACTGCTCGAAAGAGTTAACTATGCTCACTCCTTTTTAGAGCATATCTACTACTATCAAAGAAAGCTACAGCTTTAGAAATCCTGTCTGTATGTCAAAGTCCTATTAAAGCATGAAGCACTAGACTTCTTGCTCCATGACCTGTGGCTTCAGTTTATGTCACCACTTAGCCCGTCTAGCAGGATTTGGTTTCTTTTTTGGGTCACGTCAAGTGTACCATCCAGTACTTTGTTTAACAGGTCCTTGTGCTGTCTAATGGACTAAGAGAATTATCATCATTGTTAGGTGCACAGGAGAGTAAGCTGCATGATACACGCTGTTAGTCTGATACCCTCTCTGATGACAGTTTATGGTTCACCAGCTTGGTTAAACAGCACATCAGCAGCAGTGATGGGTGATCAATCTCATTCCCCATAGAATTGCTCCCAAAAGTGTCATTACTGAGAAATAAAACCAGGAAATGCTATCAGAAGGAATCGTCAGACCTTTTGTTTAAGTTCAGATCTCTAAGGCAAGTAAAGAAGAAAAGATTTTAAAATTGTTTTTAATGGTTCTATTTATGCATGTCAATTACGGAAAAATAGCATTATATAACTTCATACTGTAACTGTTTTTCAGACCTACTGTGAAGCATGATCTGGGCAATTTATTTAAAGTTATCTTATATTTTGAAATGTTTTCAAGAACAGCTTCTTTTTTTTCTCACCCACAGAAAGTGAATTATGGTCTTCACTTTTTGCTTACAGGCACAGGATCTGATTCTGCTATTGTTTATTGTGTTGAAAAGTGCATTACCTCACATAACTGACATGACTTGGCCTTGCTAGAAAAACAGGGTGAACATGGGTGACAAAACCTGGTCCAGAGTGATGCCAGACACCAATGGAAATTGGAAGAAGAGTGGCTGGGGAGCAGCCTTTCAGAAAGAGATCTGGGGGGTGCTCGTTGACAGCAGCCTCAATAAGTCAGCAGCGTGCCCTGGCAGCCAAGAGGGCAAACCACATCCTGGGGTGCATCAGACACATTATAACCAAAAGAGGTGATTATTCCACTGTATTCAGCACTGATGCGGCCTCACCTGGAGTACTGCGTGCAGTTCAGGGCCCCACAATTCAAGGATGTGAAGGTACTCGAACGTGTCCAGAGAAGCACAACAAAGATGGTGAAAGGGCTGGAATGAGTATCTTATGAGGGACAGTTGAGAGCTCTGGGTTTGTCTCATTTGGAGAAAAGGAGGCTGTGGGGCAACGTCATTGCTCTCTACAGGTCCCCAGGGAGGGGAAGTGTAAAGGGAGGTGGTGATCTCTTCTCACTGGGATCCAGTGACAGGGAATTGTTCAAAGCTGCACCAGAAAACATCAGGGAACATTTATTTACAGATAGGGTAGTCAAAAACTGGAACAGATTTCCTAGAGATGTGGTTGATGTCCCATGCCTGTCAGAATTTAAGAGCCATTTGGACAACAACCTTAATAATATGTCAGCCCTGAAGCAGTCAGGCAATTGAGCTAGATGACCACTGTAGGTTCCTTCCAACTGACGTATTCTGTTCTGTTCTAAATTTCAGTTCAGATGACTGAAATGCAAGATTTTTTCTTCCCACATCAGGCATCCAAAAATGTGTAATTTGATAAAGATTTCTACATTTGCACATTGATGAAGTGCCACTGGAATACTGGAAGAATTAGAAAAGGATAGTTCTCTCAACTCATCTCAAGTGGGAGAAAACAAATAAACAAACAAACAGGTTTGGACAGATAAAAATTATTATCCAGCTATTCATCCTGCTCAAATGCTTTATCTTGACAGTGTCAGAACCATTATTAACAGTAATTAAAGCTAAGAACTTTTAATGGTATTTAAATCAATAATATCTGAGTATTAAATCTCTCTTGCCTATTCTGATCATGTTCAGCAGGATGTTCAGATCATTCTTTCCTTGAAATATAAGGGAAATTATTCTATGAAGTTTTTTGTTGGTTTGGGTTTGGGTTTGGGTTTTTTTTTTTTTTTCAAACACAGCTACACTTTAAACATCCAGGCAGTACTGAGAAGTCATTACATTCTGCCATAATTCATGGAGGTCAGTGTTGTCACTCATTCTATGTTCAACATTACATAGTATTACAGTGAAATATGTTGTCCCTTTTGAACGCAGTGGTTAAATTAGAAGGTCTTGCAATATTCCTAGTGAGCACCAGTCATCAAGACCTTTTAAGCTTTCCAAGACTTTAAAAGTGTGTTTACAGTTCACATAGAGACATGTCATGGGGGCCTTGGTGGAGCATTCATGCAGAAAGATGCTCAGAGAAATGACAGCATATTAGCATATGGCAACAGAACACTGCACATGCCAGAGAGGAACTTTTCTAGCCTTAGAATTGGACTGTCTGGTGGTATTTTGTGCTTTGAACACAATATGGATGAAACATATTTGCAAACTCTCCCGTTGTATCAGACACTCAAAGACTAAAAAAGAAGCACTCTTGCAAGACAGTTTGAGATTTTACTGAAACTTCCATAGCTTGCAGAAGGGAAGAAGTGTATTTTGGAGGCATATGTTTATTACCTATCAGCAAAACTTTCAAAATATTATAGTTTTAAATGTATTTTCTAACAGAGCAATTAATATCCACCCATTTGAAAAGATAATAAGCAATTGAAGGAGCAAGCTTTAAGTAAGGTTGGAGTTTTTTCAACTTACAAAAAAGAAAAGTCTTACAATAACATCAAGTCTGCAGGACAGAAGACTATTCAGAACATAACTGACATTGTAAGTATATATTTCCTCGATCATTTGGAAACTTGAGGCATTTCTGAGTATCAGGGTTTCTACATTAAAATACCACATCCAAGTTTTACTTTTATAAAGGTAGTTTTATGAGCCATATTTTTTGTCTGATATTTATTTTTGTTCTTTCTACCTGAATCAGAGATGAAAAGTAGCCACCAGTGAAACACATTAATTTTCACAAAGAATGACAAAATAGTTTCTATCCTAAAAACTCTGGATTCCTGGCATTAAACAAAGCTTCTTTAAAATATCTCCTATGCAAAAAAATGCTAAATATGCTCCTCATCATGTGTCAACACTTCACAGAAACTTCTATAGAAACAAAGTTGCTATATAAATAGGCCATTGCCTAGTAATTGCAATTAAATGGCAATCTTTTAACTGCAGTCACTGATGCAGAGAGGTGTAAAATTTAGCAGTGTCATACACTATGACTGATACAAACAGAGCTTTTGGGTTTGATCTACAGAATTTTTACTTTTTGTATTTTGAATTGTAGGTTAAACTGATGGTAAATATTTCAACAAGTGAATATGTATATAAATAGAGACATAAATTCATTTATTTATTTCCAGAGTGTCACCATTACTATTATTATTGTTATAGCACTTCAAGTCATCAAATGTTAGGTCTTTAGGCCAAATGGATTGAAGGAATTTTTTATACAGTCCAAATTTAAAAAGCAAGGTAAGAGCTGAAACAAAATTAGAACGAAGTAAAGGGAACTGCCCACATTCACAAAAAGTGCGAACAGCAGAAAAGAATTCTACTGGTTTTTAAGGATAGTAGAGTACTTCATAATAAAGTACAAAATAAATAATATTATGTTCTCCAGTCAACAGAAAGGGATGGGGATATTTTTTTTTTACATTTATGTAGGCAAACTTTTTGAATAAGAAGGTCGTGCTCCAGTTTTGTCAGAGCAGGTCTCCTTTCCTGAAACAATGTATAGAAATACACACGTGGGCACTGGAATTATGTTTCCACACACACCTTGGTAAATTTTTTTGTTTAATTCTTAGATATAGTTAGCAATTCCTGTTCAACATCAGCACACCTGGGAAATACATTGAAAGCCTCTACAGAAGGTAATTTTGCATTGTATGGGTTGCTCATCCATCTGTCAAACCTTTCACGTAACTGTAAAATTAAACCCCCTAACATCCTGTGATAAGGAGATTAGCATTTGTGTGGGGGTTTTGGTGACACTTGAAAGTATTCAGTTTTAATCAAAAAAATCTCTCACCTACATGGTTCATAGCGAGGAATGGAGCATAATTGTAAAGGAATTTTTTTATGACAAGTTTTGTGTTTCCCCGAAGACAACACCTTATGATTTAAAAGAAACTGTGTTGTTATTGGACATGGTCCTCTTGAGAAAAGCTAGAAAATTATAAAAATCGTATCTCAGATCTACTACTACCACTTTACGGCAACTTTAGCAAGAAATTACAGCATAGGAAGTAATATTATGATCACAAACAGATACAAGTGATCTTTAAACGTCCATGAACTGCTGAAAAATACCTTCCCACTCAGACACAGATGCAGCAGAGAGCATTACTGCAAAATTAGCGCCAATCTTCACTGGACCATTCAGTGTCACCAAGTATTCATCAGATGTGAATTACACTCTGAACAAATTGCCTGAAGGAACAGATACAGGGATTTTCATGTTCTAAACGTGCTTTCCTATTAGTATCAAAACAGTCCATTGGAGGATATCTCAACCCCTGAAGACATCCAATGAACAAAAATGCTACAATACTCAACCATTATTCCAAAGTACAGTGTTTAAAAATGAAATATAATATACAGTAGGCTTGACTCCCTATTCCCTTAGACTCCATTATAATCACCCTTATGATGAGCCACACCTCATTATAATAACAGCCAAATTGCTTGGCTCCCAAGGGCGGACTAACAGTCAGGGTGGATTGTACTTATACTCCAAATAACCACGAATAATCAAGATGAGTCTCTCAGTTTGACAATGTATGACCACTTTTGCATAACTAATGCTGTTCTGACACAAAAAATGTTACCGATTAAGCAAAAAGAATTAATCTGGCTAATATTGATTGGATGCATAACAGTAAGTAATGTGTCAGCATATTTATTGCAGTTATAATAACATCTATTTTCCAGGCAAAAAGTTCATTTCTTTAGGTGTCCAAATGGAACTTAAAATCCTGTATATCATCTGTATAAATCTTGCATATTTCTGCACTGAAAGAGTATGGTACAGTACCATTTTTGTTCATTTTAATTGGGGTCAATGACAAGTATTGCTTATTAATTAAAGGATCAAATCATGAAGGGTGTTTGCTGACAGTGAACTTGGTGCAGAGTTGTCACTTTACACCTAGTGAAGATTTGCTCCGTGGCACTTTATATCTTCAAAATAATCAAAATTCCATTCAAGATGTTTCCAATGAAACCCAAAACCATGTGAAACTCTCGTAGTATTGTATTTAAGTAAAAATGCCAAACATAAATGAGGTTCATCAAAAGGTTTGTTAAGGTTCATGAACTTAAGACTGGCTTTGAATTAATATTGTGGCTAACTGATAGTTTTGTATTGAAGCTGAACAAAATTTCCTTAGTTTGTATGAAAAACTAGAGGAAACACTGAAAATTCATCTCAGTTTTCCCTTCACATTTTGATGGTCCAGTTGTTAAGTCATCTTAGTCACTTCACTTGGAGAAGCACTTCACTGTAGGTAACTCTGGGAGGGAGGGAAATAAATGCATAATCACTAAAAGGAATAAAATGAAATAAAATGGTATCTAAAAATCCAGAAAGTGATACATTACACAGATTTAATATTTATTTGCATTAAATTTCCATCAAACTTTTATTAGGCAACATTTCAATATTCATTTTTTAAACGGATGAGAAAACCTATATTGACCATGGTTTCCTTAATATTTTCCTTTTTTTTTTTTTTTTTTTTGCCTTCCCCTAACCTCATATCTTTCTGCAAGCCACAATCTTCATGGAAAATTAATGTTTTCCATCAACATTTGTACAGCATTTTTCTGGGGGGTCTCCTTCTACAGGTTCCCAGTGAAAAGTGAACAGTTGCAATTTGTGCCTATGAAACTATTCATTTGTACATTTAAACAAATAAGCCCATAAACCCATTTCACTTCATCTTTATCTGTAACACAGAATGTAAAGTGAAATAAGGCAAGTGAAACTTGCCTCATGAAAACTCCACTGAAAAGAAAAAGTTAAACACAAGCTTGAATTTAAGGACGGACATATATATGGCAATTTTACAGAGCATGACAAGGAGTTAAATCAATACAGGAACAAATATGCTTATTATTCTAACTAATTGTAATTTTATAATATGTCTGGCATATATTATTATTGTTATTTATAAATAGTTGAAAAACACCTACCTTATTGATTCAGAGCAGTGATTGATTGACATGGTTTGAGTATAGTGTAATTACTGTATCCATGAAATGATTTAAAATGTACTGAAAGAAAATTAATCTTGTACATGGGATATATGAGTCTTGTAAGTAGCCACCTTAATGCCAAAATATGCTTAGTGATCTGTGTGATAGCTGGCTTGCTTTCTTGGAAGATGTATACACATTGCCCATTATCATTGTTTTTTGTGGCAAATCTGTTCTGCATCATAAATGAATAGGTAGTGACTTTGCTTAAGATAATGTTTATGCTCCTAGTGGTTTAAAATGTTTTGAAAGGTCAGGGTTGGTTTTCTGAAGTAGCTAGATAATCTAAGAATGGGATGAATCATGGCTTTCTGAAGGCAGTTTCTATGAGACAAATAGTTTTTCTTTTTCTTTTTTTCTTTTCTCTTTTCTTCTTGCAACAAGAAATGTATGACAGATGCAGATTATCTGTAGAAGAAAGGTTTACAAGTAATTTTAAATGGGATAAGGACCAGGGCATGGGAAGAAATGGGACGAGAGGAGTGAAGAATAAAAGAGCAAGTTAATTAGACTCAATAAGTTACAGCCGTTCACAAGAGAATGATTTGGGAAGAGGCCACAACCCACAGGAAGTGGTCTAAGCTGTAGTGTAATATCCAGTAGCACTACATGTCTCAAAACAGACTAGACCCATAAATTACATCTTTTTTTTTCTAGTCAAAGGCTTCTGGGTCCTCTATACACTCTAGAACATAAAATTACTCCTTGGGTGAATTATACTGCAGAAGCAACAGAAGCCTTATGAATTTTCTTCTTTTCATCAGGAGGTAAGTACAGCACAGTGTGGCTTTGCTTCCCAGTGTAACTTTATTCCGTGGGCTCTGAAAGGACACAGAATTTATTTCTAAGTTTGCTGGATCAGGATTTGGAATGGAAGTTGTGGGCATCACCTTCAGTGCCAGCTCAGGGTTTAGACAGGCTTGTGAAAAGGAAAGGGAGGTGGGGGGAGATTACTCTTGGCAGGATTAGTTTCACTCATTTTCACCACCAAAATCACTTTGCGCTTGGAAACTAAAGTGTGTGTGCATGTGCATGTGTGTGTGTGTGAGTTAGTATTACAGCAGATGGAAAAGATAGAAGAGAAGTCAAAAGGTAAATCTCACTTCCTACTACACTCTTTTTTTAATCATCTGCAATCTCACAATGCAATCAGCAGCATTCACACATAGCTACATTCACACACAGAAGACAGAGGGCTGACGCCTGGGAATTAAGTCTTAAGGGAGATAGTGAAAGGGTAGTAAAAACTCCCTTTGTTATCTGATATTTTCACTTTGAGGGCACATTAAGGCTAGAAGTTATACGTAAAACTGATTGTAGAATTCATCCCAAAAGCTCTAGAGGTCGCTGTAGATGATTTTTCACACACAGGTAATCAGTTATTTAATTTTCTAGGTAACAAGAATGACTGGAGTTTTAGGAAATCTGAAAATCACAGCTTGCATGATTTCTTAAATATGAATTCAAGTGTCCCACCTTTACCCAATGCCTGAGACTTTGGGACCTTGAACCAAGACCGGAGCAAAGAGAAGAACTACAATCCGTTGTACTGAAAAACAAGTGAGAAGACACAGTGTGATAAATGAGTCTAGTAGGTTAAACCAAAAACCCAGGGGAAAAAAAAAAGTCTTGGATTGTCACCTTTTCATTATTTAGACTCAAATGAAAAAACTATGAAATTAATGTACTAATATACTAATTTGGGAAGTCTTTGTATGAACTCAGTTGTGTAGGGTTCTATACATTTAGGCGTTAGTATGCTTTTAAAAGGATTGTTCCAATATGACCTTTGCTTTCCACAGATGTCATGCTTCCATTCACAGTAATTTAAAAAGTAGGAAAGGTTTACTGCTTGTGGTGCTGCCAAAAAAATCAGTACAGGAGACTGAGTTAACTGAGTCTCACACTCACACATCATCCACAGAATAATTCAGTAAATTATTATTGCAGAATTGTATTAATAGTGCTTTGAAAAAAAAAAACACTGCTAAGCTCTCACATACCTGGTTGAACTGGCAAGAGAGCCCACATTTTCAATTTATTTGTAAACTGAATAAATTTGAACAGTTTGTGGAGGGACAATAGCATGAGTTCAACGGTCCAAATGACATAATGCCATTTTAGAGGTATTTTTCTGAATGGATCCATTTATTGTAATGATAAGAATTTTAAATGTTACTCTTATTTATGATGTTTCCTGCTGAAGGAGCTAACATTTCATGAGAAAGCCAGAAGAACAGTCACTTCCAGATCATGAGCACCATGCATTCAGCAAACTAGGATGTTGGAGATGTCAATGAGAGAAGTTGCAGCCCTCCTTCTTTTCATCTTTCTAACTCCCCACCACCCTTGGTTATTTTAACGATTGCTTGAAATGTTCATTCATGTCAAAGCGTGTTATTTACTTCCCATTATGGACATGACATTACATGACTCCATTACAAATTGAGAGAAACATATTGCCTTCCAAAGTGTAAGTATTGCCCCATTATCTATGAATAGAAATGAGTGCTGGCACTAGACAGCAAGTACTTACAACAGATATTCTAAATGTTATGGACAAAGTTTCATTTTTGATAATGTACCAGAGAAAGATAAAATACATCAAAAATGCTCTATCAAATGAATTTGTCGTTCACATTGTCAGCCCATCAAGTTTAGTCATATAATTCATAGGCTGATTATGTGGAAAGTCAATGAATAATATAGCTAAATATTTTCTAGTGGCTTTATGAATGATAGAGTTAATCAATATTGTACCTGAACAGAGTTAATCTCTGAGTGTTATTGCTAATCACCAAACCTTCAGAACTTTACCTTAAGTAAACAGGAACAAAATTAGAAGACTATACACTCAGCATCTGATTCTATACATAAAACAGTAGCTAAAAGAAAGGCTGCTCACAATTTTTGATACAAAGCATAAATAATAATTTTAATCCAGTGAAACAACTTTGTAAGGCAGTCTTTTGGCGAATGGTGCCATTAAAACAGTATCATGGAGAGGAGCTGCATACCTAGTTTCATGAGCCTGTAAACTGCCATATTACTCCCAGTACGCACAATTGTGGTGGACCTAGGTATATGCATATTGTTCCTCTGACTGGTGTCACTAGAGGGCTCCCAAACTAGTTTAAAAGATACTAGCTACATACGCAAAAGATGTGAAACTCTGGGAAAAGCTTGGTTTGATTTGGTTTGATTTGATTCATTTGGTTTGGTTTATTATGGTGGAAGAGACTAGTAAAATCAAAGTGCTTCCCTACAGCTCTTACAGGCAACCTCCAGGCAAAGTTCATCTCCTGCCATAGCTCGTGTCTAAAATGTACCCCTTCACTGACTAATGAAGACAAATAGGCACCTTTACAAGAAATTAATCTAATTCTAAAATAGGCACCCAAGGGTTGATAACAACTGATTTATTCCTTTTAGGTGTGTATTTTGTCCATTGGTTATAAATATGTCTATAAAATGTAGCTCAAATCTAACTTTTAGCTATCCTAATTTAGGGATAATAAATTTCATAGTCTGTCTCCAGAGCTGATCCATGCAAATTGTACTGAATTGCAATTAAGTTGTAACAAACGATTATACAAACCACCGAGAATTCAATAAATTCAAAGCACGTCTCTCTGCATCGTTGGTCAAAATAGCAACAAGCAAAGCCAATAACCTGCTGCCAAACACAAGTGAAATTCCAGAGCCTCTTTGATCCTGTATCTCAAAAAGTTTTTTAAACCTGCAAATACTCAGTATTCAGGTCAGTTTAGATGTTACTGTGACTGGTGCATCAAAACCAACTCCTAATTAGATCCATAGAATGATCAAGCAGAAATCAAGAAGTAAAACAAGGAATAAGCAGAAGAACCTCTGAAGGCAAAATGAATACAATGACATAATTATTCAGAAAGAGTCTCTTGCACAATTAACTGTACAAATAAATAATAACAAAGAATAGTAGAATAGAGACAAGTGTGGGTCCTCACATTTCCAAAATGAATGCAAGCAAAGCTGGCATGGTTCCAAAATCTGCAAAATATTTATTATTTAGTTTTGTCTTCCTCTTTTATAATTAATTCACAATTAAACAAGTTGTAATTATAATTCAGATACTGGCAAAAATACATTCTGTGGTGTTAACCATTGATAGATTTGTAAACAAAA
Source organism: Tringa tobata (assembly GCA_033628505.1). Lineage (NCBI taxonomy): Eukaryota > Metazoa > Chordata > Aves > Charadriiformes > Scolopacidae > Tringa > Tringa tobata. The sequence continues at coordinate 25,932,563 of JAHREE010000279.1, read as the reverse complement.
GCAGCTGGACTGGAATTTCTTCAAGGAAATATTTACATGCCAACAGTTTATCAAACTGAAAGTCTGCAGATAAATCTACACATGGGCATTATGTTAATGACGATAGCAATGATGATTCATATTTTTAGTTGTAGCAGCTTTGTACTGCTACAGCTGTAAAAGAATAAAACCTGGAAGGAAAAAGGATAAGGAGGCAGGCCTAGGATTTTACTCCCCTGCCTCCTTTCAAGGTTAGAACATTTGTTACATTATACTGGAAATAATGATTAACAATAGTGCCATTGTCCAAGATTCTTTCACCTCTAGAAGCCAGATTTCTGCAGGTATCTAACTGATGTAGGATGCAACTAAGCACTTAATGGGATTTTACAAAAGCACAAGCACCCACGGAAATTCTAAATGGATATCCACAGTTTGAAAATCCTAGGACATAACAAACCACATCTTTGACAAACTAAGTATCCATGTGTTTATTAAATCTTCTTACCACTTCAATGCCAGAAAAGATTGGCAACTGCTTACAAAAAATTCCACCTGCTTGATTCCTACTCAGTATTCTCAATTTGCACACCATTACCCAGGTCTTGGGATTTAAAGGGGATCATGTCCTACAGAAAAGCATGGACACATTCCTATCAGCTCCCTTTTGGGAGTGACTTGATACATGGCTATAGCTCTCTGCAGACTGAGAACCCCTAGTTACTGCACTGATAAAGCCTAATCAAACATGAGAATCCACAGAACATTTTTTAATGTGTATTTTGGAAATCATACCAGTTAGAGGAAACAAAAAATTGAAAGAGTCTCATTAATTTAAAAGAGCAAAATAGAGAAGAACTGGTGGAACCTGAACACTTCCATTTTTACTTGCATTTCTGTTAAACTTAATTCCCTACATACAGTGATAAAAGAATGGGATGAAAATCAAAGAATAAAGCTTTTACGCTGAATGGAACAAGATTTAAAAAAAATAAAACTTTTAACACTGAAAACTCTTCACAGTGCACAAAAGCAAACCGCAGTTTTCAAAGATGTCCCCTGGTACTAATGTTCTTGTTTGCCAGAAGCTCATTTGCCGTGGCCAAATGCTCGCTGATTCAAATAAAAGCACCTCAGCAACAATTCACACAATAATTTAAATTGAACTTGGCCGGCTGAGATTAGAAAAGAAATTACTTAAATTGAAAAAGGAATAAACCTTGCTCAAAATACAGTTTGCTCTTTCTGCCCCAAATTAAATACAATGGAATGATATAGTGGCACTCTCTTTAATAACCACCACTTAGAAGAATATGCAGCATTTGTTAAAAGGCTGAAGTATTCTTAAACTCGAATATAACACACAACTACAGACTATTAGAAAAATGCATTGTGCAACTCATCTACCAATGCAAGTATAATAGGAAGGTCCAGGGTCATTAGGAGTCCTAACATAAGTACCTACTATTGTTCTCACAACAAAATATACTCTTCATAGAGTCCCAAATATAAGCTTTATATATGCTGTTAGTGTCTTAGTAAAGTAAAAGGAAAAGCACTAGTCATTATTATCATGATCTGTCTCTACTCAAGTAACACCTGGCAGTTAAAAAAAGGAAAAACTCTTATGAATCAATAAATATTTTATTGATTAGTTTAAGCATAGTATATAATAGGAAGATGAAGTACGGCAATGCAAAATATCCCTGATACTGTTCATTGACCACTTTGTTTGACGTCACCCTCATTCCTCTCACTGCCTGTTCAAAAGCCTCACCTTTGAGGTGGGGCCAAAGCCCTACCTGCCAGCTCCGATTTACCAGCTCCATGTCAAACCTGAACATCAGCAGAGTTTATTTGACCTTTTGGAGGCAATCATTGCAGGGGCCAGCAGTTCCAGTTATTGAGCACGCTTCCATTGCTGATTAGTGTGGCACAAAGAGGGAAGGACCACAGTATAACGTGAGGCAGTGTGCTACAGTTCTGCGACTGCACAACCCCACCATGGCATTAGCAGCAATGACATTTCCACCAGTTGCCACCCCTAGGCTTGTACAGAAGACCAATTGCTGAGGGCAAGTGGCAAAATCTGGTTTATATCCTTTTGCATGACTATATTCCATCAGGAAAAGAAACTACC
>JAHREE010000279.1:25832932-25925444 GCA_033628505.1 Tringa tobata | reverse complement strand
AACAGTTTCTGAACAATATGCTGTTAATTTCAGAGTTTAGTTAGTTAGAAGAGGCCCAGCTAAAAAAGTAAAATTACTGAACAGAAAATTAGTTCTGTTTTACCTCAACCCAGGACACATCACTATTTACTTCCACCTTGACAGCTGAAATCTCTTTTCCACCATCCCTAAGTTTTATTCAAAATTCTGTTGCAGACTCATTCTCTCAGTCTGCCTTCCTAACAGCTTTCTTTTTCTCCCCCCTATTTTGTGACTCATCCACTAATCCAAAACAAAATCATTTTTTAACTTGCAAAGTCCTTAAGCACTGATTCCTAGCTAAATGTAATATGATACAACTTCATAGATACAGACAGTGAAGATCAAAGATGCTCCTTTTGTCTCTCCAGTTTTAAAATGTCAAGTTTAACTTTTCCATACTTTAACTTCCCAACCTGTGTGATAACACCCACCTGACAGAGAAGCCAAACGAAATTGCTTCAAAGTCCTCTGTACCTCAGAGTGGGAAAAATCTATAGAATTACAAAATAGTTGGTTGCCTTGCAGCATGAACCAGTTTCAAGAAAGCCATTTGAAAAAATAAAGGAAGTATATTTTAAAAGGGGTATCTGCTCCAGCTCATCATTTCCAATTTTCCCTCAGACTGTCTAGCCAGTGTACTCAATAAAAAATGAATGGGAAAGTTCACTCTAATTCCATTTACTTTCTTTATCCCCAAAAGATGTTGGTTTTGTTATTAGAAACACTGTTTGCGCACTTTGCCTTTTATTTATTTATTTATTGCTAGAAAATTAATCTGAGAACTGATTGGCAAAGTTGCTACAGCTTCCATTCTTATTATTTAAATGAACCATATCTGTACTAGAATAGGTGCTTTTTTAATCCTCTGTGTATTCACTTTCTGTATCTTCTTTAAATCTTGCTGTTAGTGCAGCTCATTCTTCTGGCTTCCTGATATGGAAGATCAAAAAGCTGTGAATCCTTAAATATAGCCCAGCAATTTCTATTCTAGATCTGATAACTGCTATTTATAGGATAAAATTTTGCTCCTTGCTAATCTGGAAAGTGTTATGCCTATAAGGGCATCACATGTCTAAGTTTTGCAGTTCTAGAACTATAAGACTCTGAGATTGGAAGAGACCTCTAAAGATCAACTAGGCTAACCTCTTTTAAACTGGGCAAAGTTAGATCAGGTTTCTCAGGGCCTTGCTCAGCTCAGGTTTGAAAATCTCTGGAGATGCAGATCCCACAGCTTCTCTGAGAAGACCGTTCTAGTGCTTCATCACTCTCATTTTGATTCCACCACCCCCACCCCCCCCTTATATCCAGTTTCCTTTGTTGCATCTGGTACCCGTTCCTTCTTTTCCTTTTGCTCTATGCAGCAAGTTGAATCTGGCCCTGTCTTTATGATACAAATTTAGAGGATCAATTAACCAAATCACTGGACTATGACAACCATTACTACTATAACTTGGCGGAAGAAATCATATTTATCCACAGATTATGTGCAATTTCTCCCAAATTGCTTAGCAGTATTTGACCTTTGGGTGAACATTTGAAAAGTTTCCAAGTACTCTGGATGCCTATATTTTTTTTATTTCTACGTTGATTCCTTTTAAGAGCTTGAATTTCAGCAAGTCTTTGTTTCCTCTCCCTTTGAAAATGAAGCTTTTTACAGAAGAGGCTTCTGCTTGAAATGATCTTGGAAACATCGTCACTGATCAGGGTGAGCTCCTGCTCAGCAAAGGCACACTAATAAATTCTTCAGTATCATGTGGATGAGGTAGACAGCAGCAACTGAAGAGTAAGTTTCATGGAACCCTTGAGCTAGAACATTTTATTTTATGAAAGGCATCAAAAATGTTTGAAGTTTGGCCAACAAAACTAGAAGTAACTGTAATCAGCAGTCACGCTTGAAAATCTTGGCCTCAGGCTTTGTTTATTGCACAGTCTTGTGTCAAATAACATGTAAGCAAATAACAAATTAAGCAATTTTCAAGAATTTATAGCACCTTCAACAAATAAGAGGTTTATCTTTCAGGTGAAAACCCAACCTTAAATCTCTTTCCATAGAAAAAAAAAAGAAAATAATTCTTTCTCAGTTTATTTTGTCAGTTCCTCAAGGATTTTCCTAAAACTTTAGGTGTCTAGCTTCTGACTCCGCGGTTCTTCAGATCTGACCATAACCTACTACTGTTATAGGCAAGATATGTTTAGGGCGACCTCTTCCTGATTTTGACCTGAGCTTTGAAGAACTTATTTTTACTGTAACAAGAAGTACCAACATCTGACTTGCTATTGGCCCATCCAACCTCAGTCCTCTTAAATCCTAGCTACTGTGAACAGACAAAGCAATGATGTATTAATGGAGATAGGGTAGAACTCATGTCATGGCAAGTTCCTTCCTACTGAAAAAAACTTTTTCCTGGGTTGTTAAAAAACACCCAGGTAGGTTGCTAGTCTGTTACTGTCAGTTTTGGGAGCAAGCTGGTCTGAGAGATTCATAGAATCATAGAATTACAGAATGGTTTGGGTTGGAAGGGACCTTAAAGATCACCTAGTTCCATTCCCCCTGCCATGGGCAGGGGCACCTCCTACTAGACCAGGTTGCTCAAAGCCCCATCCAGCCTGGCCTTGATTAATAAGTTTACTTCTTCCCTGCTTTAACTGTGCCAGAGCTTGAAGCAGGGGCGCTGGCTATGGCATAGCTGGGATGCTTACTAACGTAGCTATGCAGTGCATTTTAATGCAGATGGAAGGAGATTGTGATTACCCTATATACAGCTAGCCAAAATCCTAATCAACTAGTCAGCAACAACAACCTGCTGGAACCGGGGAAGCCTGTCAGTTTCACACTTGTAGTCCCCAGGCCATGCCAGGATAATGAAAAGGGCTGGTCCAAGAAAGCTAATGGCTTCTGCTTTCCCAAACAAGCCTGCTCCCTAATGAAAGCAATAGCATTCATGTAGGTATGGTTTGGAAAGGAAGGGAAGAGGTGGCAAGGCCAGGCAAGGCAGGGAAATAAGGGAGAATACTCGAAATAGATCATACGTCTCTGACTTTTGAATTTTCTGTAAGCAAAAATATCTTACTTCTAGATTGGTTCTTAAATAAACACCTTTACTATAGAAAAAAAAACAAAACAACCACTTTCCCCCCCCCCCCCCCCATAATACCACTTACAGATATGGTAAGCCAGACCTATTTCTTTATCCAAATGCCCGTTTAAATGTTTAAATACTTGCTGTTTGTTAAAAAATATGTTAGGATAACAAAGTTTCCAAACACGTTTTATCAAGTGAAGGAGATTCAAGACAAAACCAACTGGATTATGCCTGCATTTTTGTAGTTAGGGGAATAATACATTTTGTTCCATCAATGTGTCCACTTTACATTATTCAGCACAAAGCATTGTGAAATAAGAATCATGGGAATATCACAATATAAAGGAAAAAGGTACAAATAACAGCTTCATAAACTGAGAAATGTACATAAATAAATCATGTAGATGGGGGCAGTTTGCTTAGCTGGCAAGAAAAAAAAATATGGAAAATCTGCTTGTTAAACAATAACCACAGAGTGTGCTTTTATGATGTTTTTCACCACAGTAATTCATATTAGAGATAGAAGCAGTTGCATGTTAAATAAAATCATTCAGCATTGTTCTCCTCACATTACAAAGAGCTGACTTATGTTGTTTTTAGATGCCTCCCATTAGAAAGTAAATATTCCTCTGATGTTATACATTTCAGAAAAATTTAATAAAGATGAACTGTAAATAAAGTCACAGGGAGATTTCAGACAGTTTTATTAGCAGATTGTTGAAAAGAAAAGAAAATTAAATACAATAACAGTAAACGTGGTTCTCACATTGAAACCAGGCTCAAATAACTAGGCTACCATAGAAAAATTTCCAATTCTTGCATTATGATGTAAAAACAGATTTTTGTACAGATTTTGTACAACAAAATTCGTAATAACCTTTTTTCATTTTTAGAAAACTTTAAATATATAGATAAAAATAGACAATTTTCATAGGTCCTACATGAAGATGAGTATGTTCTGTTCCAAGGGCTTGCATAGAGCGCAAATGTGGTTATAATATAGAACAACTAGACATTAATATTTTTAAGATTACAAAAGCATATAAACAATAACATGAGCACAACTTTTCTTCATAATCTATGAAAAAAAAGAATCCAAATCAAAAACAAAATACCAACCCAAAACCTGTATAACTAAAGAGGGGCAAAAAATTCAACTTACGGTAACATCTCATGGTCTGTAATATTTACACTGGTTTTAGCAAGATTCTTTCTAAACATCCAGCTTATAAATTGGTTCCCCCTTAATCCTTAACATTTCCATTTATGTACCAAGCCAAACACTGAGGCATTCCCAAAGGTCTTGAAAGTATATACTGTAAAACTACTAAACCTACTTACAGGTGAGTCTATGCAAGGAGCAGAGCAATGGTAGATGCTACTACATATTTCAGTTGTAGGCTTTTAATTCTCTTTCAGATATGAATGATTCAAAAGCTTGCCACAAGTCCATCTAACTTTACAGCTGTTAACCCTTTAAAGACTGCATATGAAAAAACTGGAGTACAGAATCCCATATGTGTTCAAGCAACTACGAAAATTATGAAAGAATCATGGTTAGAAATAATACCACTACAAAGTATTAGGTAACAATATTTAATGAAAAATATTGCTCAATATTTCTTAAAAAAAAATACCGTGATGTGAACTTGTATATACAACTTTCTATTGTTAAAAAAGGATTGTGGTGGAGTAAATATGAACCGCACAAAATAAATGTGTACCAGTATTGCAAGGAAGACCTACAAACTATAGAAGCTCAGTGCTAGAGTTTACAAAACATTAGATTTTTTTTTGACAAAATAATATTAATATCCAATCAGAACTATTTTTAAAGAAATATTTGCTTTAAGTTAGGCATCTTAGACATTTAAGGTTTTGATATGTTTCCATGTAATAAATAATATTTTATATGCATAAAACATTAGATGAAGAAAGCATAATCACAAAACTTACAGTAATAGCACTGATTCACAAAATCAGTCTTTAAAGGGGTAACCCAAAAGTACGCAAAGCAAAGAACATAATTTTTAGTAATGTAATAAGCACTGTGTTGCAGCTTACTTCCAGTTATCAGCACAAAGGTGAAAACACATATTGTAGCTTTCATAAAGACAGTGAAAGTAACACATAACCACCCATCTCTAAGACAAGGTGGGAGGGACAATAGACTTCAACTGTATCACTCAGTTCTACGTGGAATTGGACTGATACATCAAGTGTTTGTTAGGTTTTCTTTTTTTAGCAACATTGACGTAATATGACATTAACATATAAAAATATTTCTGGCATTTTGACTTGCTGCTCAGCCACAGTCCATTCTTAAAAGTGCACTAATCAGGGCACTAACCAGGGCTCAATATACAAATAAAAGTGGCTGATACAGAATTCTGACTTGTTACCAGATGCTTAAGATCTCATTCAGTAATACTGTGACTCCAGGACAAATATTTACATGCCTGCATGCGTTAAAACTAGAAAGGTGTCTTTCTGACCAACAGGGCGACAAAACAATATTATCTAAAATTTTCATTTCCTAAACTCTAGATTTCTACTGCATACATAATACCTTCCTTGTGTGATTTGTGTTATATACTGTACAAGTGACCAACAGTTTGATAAGAAGCAAAGTCTTTTATTTCATAAACCCCTGCCAGTTTACAATGAGAAATTATTACTTTTTTTATTGTATTTTTTATTTTAGGAAAAGAGATTTTGTGAACAGTAAAACAGTTTGTTTACATTCAGCATTTCTTTTCACTTACACAAAATTCCATCTCACTTAATGTAGTCTAACATACATGTGTTGGTCTCTTGGAAAGCATGTGGAAAAAATGTCTTTAGAAGAAAACCCACGATCATAGTTTGAAAACTGAATGTATCAATTATTTTTTTTCTTTTGCCATTTTTTTTACCTTTTTTTTTTTTTTTTAATAAGAATCCTTTTATGCCCTCAACAAGTTCACTTCTGAGCTGTCTTGCTGGTTTCAGTATGATATTAACAGTCTGTAAGTGTACTTGGACACCGCTGGAAGGATCATTTGATGTGCTCAAATATAGAATCATCAGAGGAGGACAGAGTCTGCATTCCTTGAAAAAGGGAATACTCAGCCTTGTTCTGACCCACCTGTAATTTTGGATACAATAGTCCGGCGCAGAGACGCAGATTTTCACTGTAAGAAGAGTGCTACTGTACATTTACAAACATTCTCTAGGTCTCCAGGTTGAGCCACAGGAGATAACCAAAGGAGGACACTCTTGCAGAATTCTTTACATTTTTGAAGAACATTGATAAATGAAGTTGAGGAAGTTGGCTTCAAAACGCTTTGTTTCCACAGAACTCCTTATGAGCCAATGTCTTACTGCAAAGTTCTTTACCGTAGCACAGGTATCTTCAGCAGGAAAAATTCAATACATGACAGTAGTTTTCAAATAAAGTCTTCCATCTAAAATATAAAAAAGAAGCATTTGCTTTATATATTTACATCTGCAACGAATTAAAAACAGGAAAAAAACCACAAAATTTAAAGCCTCAGTAGAAGTAGTCCTCCCATAAATCTGTAAAATGCTACCTAAGGTACCTTATGTTTAAAAAAAAAAACCAACAACAACAAACCCTGATAAATCTTGAACTTTACCATTGCAATTTCATTTGACAGTGGTCAAAATAACTCCATTAAAAATTACACGCACTTCGCAAGTTGTGAATACTGTAACATCTTCTAAAGCTTTAATATATGCTGCACTCATATCAGTGCTAGGGCACTAGGAATGTAGGTGGAGCCTCTGTGCATGTGTTTTTACTGATATGCAAACTTAACTGAATAGTGTTGAAGAGCAATTATTTCCTTCATGGCTGCAGAACAAAAATCTTCTTGCATGCAATCGTTAGTACTCCCATCACTAAAGGCATAGCTCATACTTTCTGATTTAGCTATGTTGTTAAATATACCATGTAATGTAACCATTGTGCACATTTGTAGCTATTTATATAGAACCCAGTATAGGATATTTAATCGGTATCAGTGAAGTATAGCCTCCTTCTCCCATAAATGAGATTAACTGAACAATTACTATGTTAAAGATGTAAGCACGTCTCTCTCAACATTTTTTCCACCCAAGTGAGGAGCATATATTTAAGTGAGATATGTGTGATGGAGAGGGAACATAAGAAACAATAAGCTCACCTAGCCAGTAATTGTTGATCTAGAAAAACTTGAAGACAACATTCTGCCATAACATATTTTCACCTAATTTACAAATATAAAGTAATTTTTTCTTTACTGGGGACATGAACATCTTATATGCATCTGTTCTCACAGCAATACAAAGATTTTTATATTTTTAAACAGGAAACAGACAGGAACATTCTTATTTTTTCTGTCCTGTAGGATACAAAGCATTGCTCCCTTGCGAATAAAGCACATTATGAAGCATATTAATCCTCCACAGTGCATAATTACGAAACATTACTTATATTGTAGAATATAATGCATCTGGAAGCACAAGCTCTATCTCAGCTCTTGAAGTCTGCATGAAACCCTTCTTTTGGTCTAAGTAAAATCAGCAAATATTTATAAGATTTCAGAGGATTTTGTTTCTGCTTTGGTTTTCTTAGTCTAATCTTTTTATTCCAAATCAGTCTGTAAAATCCTTATTAGATACACAAGAAAACAATTGTGTGAGATAAACCTATATAAATGAACACTGAAATTTTCAAAATGCTTGAGTAAGATTGAAATGCATGGCGTCACTTCTGCAAGCTTACTGTGACTGTTGAGAAAAATAAAAGTTTAACTTAAAAGCAGACACGTGTATCACATACGACTGTAAAAATTCATTCCTTCTGCACACCCCATTCCAATTTTTATTGTCTAGTTTCTGTCAGAACTGCTGGGGAAAAGAGGAGATGGTAGAATCGCTCACTATGTCGCAGTGATTCTTATCTAGTGTCCCTTTGGCTTTCTTTTTCCATCACTAGTTTTCTTTTGCAAGCTTCTGGGCTGTATCCTCTTTTGCTACTTTCTCCCCTATCTTTACATTTTCCTGCTTCTCTCCCCTATGTTTTTACATTCCTAGCTTTTTTTGGCAGAGTAGATGATAACTTTCCCACCACTCAGAGTGCTTCCACTCAGAACCCTTTCCACATTCTCTTGGCTCTTTACGGTCTTTGTGCACTGAAGAGAGATAAAGAAGAAATTGAGAAAGGCTTTAAAGACTTCTTATTCTTCTTTGATGCATGAAAAGCAACCGAAAGGCTTATGGGAAGTCAGGAGAGAAAGAAGGAACCTCTGAAACGGAACTTGGTGAAACTGAAGACCTGGTAAACCATCTCAAAAGAAAACCTTCATCAAGTACAGGACAGCCAGAGCTACTACTGGCTATGGCTGCATATAATTCTCCCAAACATATTGAATAAACACAATAGACATTTACAGCACTAAAGCTGTCCAGTTACCTCTGTAGGAGAATTACTCTGCATATATACCAGCACTTTGGCTATCCTGAATGTGCATTTGCTAATGAGTGCTGTGCGTAAACATCAAGATAACCCACAGCCAGTAACTTGTATTTTATTTTACTATGTTAGGTCTCCATATACCTTTTAAAATAAAATATTTATTAAAACATATTCTCAATTAAAAATACAGCTGTAGGAAGCGGAATCTTTGTAGCAGTCAACAAAAGATGAACAATCTGCAGAGAACAGCACTACATTTTCAAAAGTCAGCTCTATTTTAGACTGCTTAAGGACCCAACCTGGCAGTGAAGTCAATAGGAGGTTTTTCACTTTTAATGGAAGACACTATCAAATCCTTTATTCTTTACCCACAGACAATGAACAGTAATAGAAATGGGCAGCTTTACAAAGCACCTTCCTTACGAAGGAAGAGGACATTTGTTTATATAACTTAAAAACATTTATGGTGGATGGATAGATAGATACAATAAGCATAAATATTCCTATTCCTCAAATAACTATATGATGGATGACCAAAAGTGCAATTATCTGTACTGATAATGGACTTAAAATGCCATATAGGAACTCAGCAGCTGATCTGATATCATTGCTAGGCTTATTATAAAACAGATATATTCTCTATTAACATGTTTGACTAATTCCTCTAACATATGGGAAAACGCAGCAACATTTAGACACATCACCTTTAAAATATATCCTGCCATGTTATGATATAGATAAAACAATTTCATGATTAAGTAGTACTTAGTAAGAATTCAAAAGTTGCTAAGAATTGTAGAAAATTCCCTTTATTTTCTCAAGGTTAGTCATGAAAGAATGAGGTTTAAAATTAATATCCTTATATTTAGAACCTACGGTGCCAGCACAGAAAAAAATCACAATGCCTGTGGAACTGCCCACCACTCTCTCAAATCATGAGTTTGGAAGAAGATGGAGAAAGTATTTGGGCTTTATACTTTTTTCCCAGCATGCTCCTGTGTGTAGCTGAGAAGTTCATGTAGCCACTCATGTAGAATGTTCACCAGGCAAATAGCACTGCACTTAAGAAATACGAAGAATTCAAACCATGCAAGGAAAAACAGAGGTATCTTACAGCTCTGTAGAGGAATGATAACCTTGCACCACAATGTGGTGACCAAACACAATACCTATATCTGATTGCTGTCCCTTTTCCTTTTTCAGACTTCCATTCCCTTCTCCCTAACCATTTGTCTCTCAATTCTCATTGTTCAGAGGTTCTTCTGAAAAAAGCCCCCTGAATCACTTTGCCTCTAGGTGTAGCCAGTGTTCCTATCTGACTACCAGTGGAGCATTCACTGATAGACTCTCATGATTTCAAGGTTAAGATCACAAGCAAAACCTATAAACCATGAGAGTAACCAGCGATCAGCGAATCAAGCAAGCTTATCCTTTGTAACTCAATGCGAAAATGTGACTACTCCTAAACCCCAAATCATGAGCCTGCCTCTGCTTCCTGCCTCCTGATTAGCTTTTATTTAAGTTCTATATGCATGTTGCTTTATTTTCTGTTGTTACCAAATGCAGAATTTGTCTATTGACATAAAACTAATTTTATATAAAACAAATATGGAATATACTATTCACACAAAAATAGATACATGCACACAAACATATACTACATACACACACAATGCTCTGTAAGATTGTTTACAACACTGGAGTACATTTTTAGCCTACTGACAATTTTTGATCTGTGCTAAAGTTTCCCAAATTTAGATACTGTTATATACAATATAAATACATAAAACTTCCTTTCACTCTTAGGAAGTCAAGCAAAAACATAAACTGGGAAAATACTGCTAAATTTCTAAATAGAACTGTGCATGATTAGCAAATTGTCATCTGTTTTAATTGCTCTTTTGCAAATGGCAGTGTTCAGCAAGATCACACAAGCTCATGCTGGTAACTCAAACTGAAAACGCCACTATTCCTAAATCTCATTTGTTTTTGTCTGTGGACTGATATGACAGAAATTCTAGCCAGAGTGAGGGAGTATTTTTTTTAGATCAACCCTTTTTAATTAAGACTCATCTTGAGGTTTTTGAATGAACATGCCCGAATAGTTAAAAGGTCATAAATGTTATAAAAAACAAACAAATGGAACCGACGTAAAAGTTTGCAATGCTGAAACAAATCATATGCCTTGAAATGTTTCCCACAGAGATGTCAGCTGGGGAATGATTCACACTAGCTGTTCTGTGGGCAGCTTGTAGTAAATATCTCTATGGGCCCAACATTTTCTGAGACAAAAACATAAACCCACTCAAATATTATTCCTATTAATATGCATCCTTGTAAAGTGATGAAAATCTACACTGAAATGTTAAGTTTGGTTTTTGGTTGCACACTAAATAAATTGCCCATTAGATGGTAATATGTATATTTCTGCCACTCAATGCAAGTCACACCGGGGTTGTTCGCCATCCAAACATACCATATTTTAGTTTGTATTCTGAGAGTTGCTTTAAAAATAAACATAACAAAAGTGATGACCATGACTATCATAAGAGCATACTGCTCTTATGTTTATGTCTTTTGTTTATGAAAATCTGTAAATCAGTATCAAAGGTGCGGTGTCACACCTGAATTCAGTTGATTGCTATCATAGAAAAGCCAACCGAGGAAAATTCTCCTTAGTAATCGGATAAGGTTTTTCCTATAGTTAGGAGCTTTGGGGGAAAAAGCAAGCAATCAACAACCAACCAACCAAAATGATACTGTAGCATGTCACACGGAGCTCGTAAGAAAGAAACCCACAGAGTCCAGATTAGAAAGAAAGCAAGCACAAAATAATTTATGAGAAGGAAAATGGATTATAAAATCAAAAATCTCAGTGGGAGCTTTGGAAAGTTAGGATGTTAAGGTCTGGATAATTTTTTATTAGTTGTTTTTTTTTATGATAGTAATTTGTTAGCTGTAGAATAGTAAATGCCAGCCCATGACCGAGGAACCCTTGTATCAAAGTAGCCCCAATTTTAGTCACTAGAGTTAGTTCCCAACTACAATTAATATAAATTTGTCAAATATGCTCAGGCCAGTGATATAAGCTGATCTTCATTCAAAATGGATCTTAAAATATTTGAATGGTGGGTATATATCTCTTTTTGTGCTTTCAAAGTAAAGAACACCTACTTTAGGTTGATTTCTCTCTTGTTAATAAGGAACTTTATTCCCAGCTCTGACTCTTAAATGATCTGTGATTTCACTTTTCTGTTTTCCTGTTTTCTTTTTTAACCTTTCTCTCTTTCTTCCCCTTTTCTTTCTAGGTAACAGAAATTCTGTGCACTGATGGTTTCTCAGTCTGTTTTCTTGTCCTTAGCACGGTACAGCAGTGGCAGCTGAGATCTCTAAGGACTACGTTAGCACAAATAACAACAAAAAACCCCTAAACCAACAAAAAAACCCCCATGTGCACGTACTTATTTAATTTAAACTACAGGTTCTTGGCTCCTAAAAATCCATTTGAAGTTGATCTCCAGGGCTGGTGACTGAGCTGACCTTAGCTTAGAGTCCTCTTTTAAAATCACGCTGCAACAAAAAACCCCAGAACTATCCCATGTGTTCCCTACAGACAGCCGACTTTATACTGAAATTCAGTATATACATACTGTCACCACATCCGACAACCATTAAAAACTGCCAACTTCAGTTATAGCAAGCTGAGGCAATTATGAAGCATTTCCGACTCTCTGTACAAGAAAATATGGGACCGGTACTGTTTAGTATCTTCATCAATGACACACACAGTGAGACCAAGTGCACCCTGGTTGGTGCAGTTGACATGCATGAGGGATGGGATGCCATCCAGAGGGACCTGAAGAAGTTCAAAAAGTGGGCCCGTGTGAACCTCATGAGGTTCAACAAGGCCAAGTGCACCTGGGCTGGGGCAAACCCTGGTATCAATACAGGCTGAGGGATGAGAAGGACTGGGGGAACTGGTGGATGAAAAGCTGGACATAAGCCAGCAATGTGTGCTTGCAGCCCAGAAAGCCAACCATATCCTGGGCTGCATCAAAAGAAGTGTGGCCAGCAGGTTGAGGGAGGTGATTCTGCCCCTCTACTCTGCTCTGGTGGGACCCCATCTGGAGTATTGTGTCCAGCTCTGGAGCCCTCAGCACAGGAAGGACATGGACCTGTTGGAACAGGTCCAGCAGAGGGCCACAGAAATGATCAGAGGGCTGGAGCACCTCTCCTATGGGGACAGGCTGAGAGAGTTGGGGTTGTTCAGGCTGGAGAAGAGAAGGCTCCGGAGAGACCTAATAGCAGCCTTCCAGTACTTAAAGGAGGCCTATAGGAAAGATGAGGACAAACTTTTTAGCAGGGTCTGTTGAGATAGGACAAGGCTTCAAACTAAAATAGGGAAGATTTAAACTACATATAAGGAAGAAATTTTTTACAATGAGGGTGCTGACACACTCTAACAGTGAGGTGGTAGATGCCCCATCCCAGGAAACATTCAAGATCAGGTTGGACGTTGCTCTGAGCAACCTGATCTAGTTGAAGATATCCCTGCTGATTGCAGCAGTATCGGACTAGATGACCCCTTTTAAAGGTTCCTTCCAACCCAAACCATTCTATGATTCTAGGAAAAGATGGTGTGGCAAGTATATGAAATAACTTTTAGGTTAGTATAACACATATTTTCTAACTTCAGAATCATTACAGCTCTTTTCCTTAACATTTTATAAGCTGGAATATTAGAGTGAAAAATATGATTCACCCTCAGTCCAACAGGTTAAAAGAAATAAAACATCTGTGACATTAAATAGGGGTACTTTTATCTAAATAAAAGAAAAGCTGCTCATTTGTGCTAAAGACCATAATAAATTGTGTTTCCTGTTAGGAAGTAGCTTTATTGAAAATGGCAGCTATTTTCTCAGAAGTTATTTCCAGGCACCTGTAATCTAATGAGGTTTGTCCCTTTCAAAGAACAGTTGTACGTGCATGCCCGAATGCACACAACCTCTTCAGCCCAGAGCTGATAAAAGCATCTGCAAGCCATAGCTCAAGCACATTTAAATTATATAACTGGTTGGTTTATTTGTTTTAATAAGATGGGGCAAATGTGAATCACAGTGTACTTCTAACCTTTCATTCAACCTGATGTTTTAATCATTTGGAGGAAGAGAAACAAAACAAAAGAAAGGGATGGCAAACAAATGGTAATGATTCATGTGATATTTGATAAGACAGCAACAGGAAGTCAAAATAAAAGCAAGCATATTGTGACAGATGGAAGGGATCGTAGTCAAATTGTAACCCTTCTTCGAAAAACTTAAAGGAAGCAGCTAATTAAGGATTAAATCTATTTTTGTATACTCTTCATATATTTTATTCAAAATCGAGACAAAAGAGGATTTATTTTCCACCAAAGCAGGAAGATACAAATGGGAGTTTAACTTTTAATCATGGGAAAATCATGAGGTTGATTCTTTTTCAGAGTTTGCAGAGTGCAACTGAGAACATAAAACCCTGCCTTTGTAAAATGTAGACATGAAATCAACTGAACATAACTTTCCGTAATTTTCCTTACAAATGCAAAACAATATGTCGTGAGGGGAAAAGACTCCTCTCGGTTTACAAGGTTAATCAGAACACCGAAGCCTTACAACTCAACACCGAAAAGGAAGGACAGAGGGATCTATACCGTCCTGACATTGTTACTGATAGCAAAAGTAGATCATGTATTGGGCAACACAGACGGATCCACTGTCCTCTTCCCAAGCAGAATTAGAGCGGAGTACAGGAGGTGTAGGAAAGCAGGCTCAACTGTTGGGACTTTGAAATTTGAGCAATTTGTTCTTTAAAAAAAGTGCTTATCCAGTTTTTATGCAAAGACGGGTGATTTCACACTGCATGTTCAATAAACTCATGCAAATATGAAGTATGTAAACATATTTGGCCAAACACTATCCTAGTTTGCCCTTTGTATAACACCAATAAATTAGTTTCAAATTTGCATATTGTTATTAATCATACACCTTTCATTTCTCTACTTAACATTCATGTACAAATATATTTGTGTTAATACTCAGTGCAAATAAAGGATACTGAGATGTTCATGTCTTTCTTTTTAAAATAGTAATTTATACTTTGGGGATTTTAATTCTACGTCTGAGTTTCCAGGCATAAAACTAAAACATGTATATATAAAAAAGAGTGGCTATACACCAGTTTTACAGTTATTTTAACCATTGAACCAACAGGATCTTCTTTCAGTAATTTTACCATGTGTTTTAATCATGAATATATGTTTTCATTATATCACTGAATACCGTGGGAGCAAGCTAAAGGTCAGCAATCTGGTCTTTAGCAAAATAACAAAGCGAAGGACTACCTGAATATGTCACCCTCTATTATTTAAAGATCATATAGAACACACAGAGCTTGCCATTTTGAGAAATGAAAAGATTGGACTGGCAAGGTGAGAAATTCTTTGAAAGAAATAGATTAAAAAAAGCACGGTCTTTCACTGTTGCCTTATGAACTTAGCAACCCTTTTTCTATTTGTATAAACAGAACAAAAACATATCCAAAAAAAGACAACAGGACTGATTACTTACAAGCACTGAACCTGAGTCACTAAGGCATTGTATTGTGTCTCTTCTGTTGGTAAAAAAAAAAAATAAAAAAATAAAAAAAACCCAACAGAGAAAAAACAAAACAAAACACCTTCAACCAAAGAATCATGTGGAAAAGTTATTAAAGGATGACGTCACAGCTAAACCTATCAGCTTGTGAGCTTCCACAGCTCATTGTGTTCAGTGCTGTTTGTAACACAGTGTGGATAATTCTTGTGCTGAACAATCTGTCCTGCATTAAACAGTTTTAAATTCTGCAAAACCATGAGCTTTATTTGCTATCGTATTTTCAAAGACATGAACAACTTTTTTTTATTATCTTTTTAGCAAGCTAATCAACAAGCAACCTTGGATCTGATAGTATTGAAAAAGAGTTGGGATCTAAGTATTGGAATGTGGTTTCTGCCTGACACTTTCTTTTTTATCTTGTAAAGTCCTGATGAAAAAAGAAATTACTATTCATCTTTTCAGTTGATTGCTCTTCTTTCCACTTTTCTTCTCAATTTTGCCTCTTTTTTTAGTGCTTTTCTCAAATGATCACTTTTTACTCTAAACATTGTTACCAAAGTAATCTTAAATACAAAATATCAATCATAAAATAAATCTTCAGACAGACTTAAAAAATTTTTTTTTTCCTCTCTGGAGAGGAAAAAATGATCATAAAATGAAATCTAAATAAAATACAACAGAACAGTGTCGGAGCTTTCAGCAGTTTTTGCTTCTGAGTTGAGATCAAATTACAGAAAATATCTATGCAAAATCATATACACATTAATAGTTCTCAGAAACACATACAGACACACACACAGACCCTTTTGATCCCTGAACTAGAAGCCAATAGCATTAGCATGATACATGTGTTTACAATTACAGATCACATAATAAAGTGTGTATTAATAAAGATCTTTCATAAAACTCTGGAAAAGGTAACATGGATCATGATTCTTCTACTAGGAATAATTTTGGCCATGGTTAGCACTAGAAATCTACTGTTTCCATCCCCAAATAGTGTGATGTTTATTTCTTTAGCATATACAAACCATTTATGATTAAGAGCTCTCCTAAAATATTATCTTTCCTAGAGCATTAGCTCAGACTACTTTTTAAAACACAAGAAAAGACTTATCTAAGATGCACTCCCACGCAGAGCATCTCTTCTGATTCCCAGAATCACAAACCTACCTTGCTCTTCTCTACATGCTACTTTTTTTCTAAACAAGTAACTTTCATTTGATGTAATACCCCAATAACTGAAAGGCAGGCTAGTGTTTTGCCATTTTCAGATTAGACTTAAACCTCACAATTAATACAAGAGTATGATATGACTTTTCTTTAATCCCAGTTACTGAGATGTCTTTTCAAATGCTGCAGAGGTTACTGGAAAATAGAGGCCATTTAAAGAAAGCATTTAGCTTTACTACTTACATTACCCTGCATACATCAATTCTGGGTTGTGTGGAATACTATTCTAATATCAATATCACATTAACACACATTTTTCTTCAATACCCAACCACCCTTGTTCTCATCTGTGTGCTAAAACAGAGTAACAGCCCAATGCAAAACATGAAGAAATAGTCACATGCAGATCAGGAAGGAATGAGGCTGTAAAACAGATAGATGGCACAGTGGCAAGCTTATGGAAAATCTATTAAGGATGAATGGGATGTCAAAACATATGCAATATACGCTTGCTGCTTTTGGGTATTTTGTATGAAAGCAAGCTTATGGAAGACAATGGCACCAAGCAGTCAGCTCCAGAACAAGAGTCAAGGTGACAGAAACCAAACCAGAAGTCATGCCCTAAGAAATGAGCAATGAACTGAAGTCACACATAATCCATACTACTACACAGAAATATGAATAGACCTTAATGAACTTCCCGGGGCTTAGCATCAGTGACACAAGTAAAAAACTGAAAAAAACCCAGCTCATGTAAAATCTGAAGAAGACTTCAAGCTGAAAGATGTATATGGGGCTTAACCCAGTAGTTAGCTATTAAGCAGTACTTAAGCAAAATGCTTTTGTTCTTATAAAGAATGAAAAATACTAGCATTTTAAATTACAAGGGAACTTTGTTTCTGTGACAAGTGCTAATGCTGATCCAGGTAGATTGTTTTTCAGTTCATAATTCAGTTAGTTTCCCTAACTGACTGTAAACTTCCATCTTGGGCATATCTTCATAGATATATTTAAGTGCTGTGGTGACAAGCCAACCTTCCCCGTTCCCTCTCAGTGGTAACATAATTTCAGATAGGTACTTCAAAATTATTATTCTACCCTCCCAGGAAAAACTCAATTAGCCTTAGGGCCAGGTGGTTTGAATTTGGCACCACTCTGTGCCTTTGCCAATAGAGATTCCTCAGAAAAAACAGCATGTCATGACAGACTGTGTCCTGGATGCACCCCACTACAGAAGTCCCAGACCATATGGAAGCAGCATGCTTTCCCAGAGAGAACTTAGCACCATGGTCCATCATCAAAAAATAAGCAAGAGAAAAGAGAATGGCTAAATTAAATGACAGAGCAGTCTTATCCAGTGACTCTGGGATCCAGTGACTACCTTGGAGCCAGAAGAAATGAACTGTGTGAAATATCTGAAGTGTAAAATTTTCTTGCTTGGAAGTGTGATTATGTCAAGACAGAGGAAATGAAATATGTTGCTTCATGGTTGTTTTTTCTCTTTTTCTTTTTTTTTCCCTAGCTTTCCACTTGCAGTGTTTACTCTCAGTAGCAACATATTAATGGCACTTTTGTACAAATTATACAAGTCACTTGCAGAACTTCTCTTGGAACAGTGCTTAGGATGTTGGTTACCCATGCTAAAGGTGAATTTAAACTGGAATAATTTCAGAACAGGCTTCTAGTATAATACAAGAAATAGAGTCCACAACATGAAAAAAAAAATTATATGCTTATCACAGAAAAGCAACCGATTATTCCTTGTATATGCCTTAAATAGTAAAAAGAGATACATAACAGCTCCATTTTCTATTGCAGGAACTCAATTCTGGTGTAGCCTTTGAAGATGAGAGATGTATTTTAATAGTGTTTAAGGTGCTATTTGTGATACAATGTAGATTTTAAAGCCTATCTAGTCCCGTTCCTAATGCTATGCCACTTTAGTAGGAAGAGAGACAAGAATTGAGTATATGCTGAATATATTTACTGAGTATCTGGCCTGGTAAAATAGACTTAGCTATAAAGTTAAGTTTAGATGGAAGATCTAAGAGACTCACAGGTTTTGCAAGAATACAAAAAACCTACAGGGAAACCTTTGTTGTTAATTCCTAAAACTAGGACTTTTTTTGTGGACTGAATGTTTAAGATCAAGCTCTGGAACTATTGCCCATTTGGAACTGGAATAGAACTGATTTTTGCAAGTTTCAATAGTATTTTAGCATTTCAATATTTTAGCACTGGGAACCAGATTGCTTAGGATGGCATAGTTACTGCTGCAATAGTAACTGTGATTGTCATAACAAATTTGATGATAAGGTTGAAAATGGAACTGATCCTGCAGTCAATTATATCACTTTTATGATGCTTCCAGTATTTCCAGTGAAGCCAAGGAGTCTGATCCAACCACAATATTTTTATGTTCAATTCATCAATGTGCAAACATACTGTGCTCTCTTCAATGGCTATGAGCGTATATCTTTGAGTCAGAGTGTAAAGGTAAAAATGAGAGCAAATTATTGCTGCTTTTTATTTTATGTTTGTATTCAATATAGCTTGATTACTTGAAAGGACTTGTAGCCAGCATATTGCAGTAAGAAACAATATCATGAAAAATACATGTCTTTTAATGCAAGGGTTGCACCAACAGTTTGTCACAGGGAAAATCTGCAGAATCAACTAAGAGTCTAAATAAACAAGTCAAAACTTGAATTATCTAATATAGCATTGTATATTTTTAACAATCTCTATTCTAATTTCATGCACATAAACCAGCACTGTGAATTTTTTGGTCCTGACTTCATAACACTTTGTTTCCAAGGCCAGCTGTAGCACTTTGGGATCCATCCTTTCTAACGTCTGTGACAAAACACACTATTATGCTGTTGCTGCTTTTCCTAAGCTATTAAAGGCTGCATCACTTTTAAAAAATAAAGCTGACAAGAATATAATAGAAAAAATGTTCCTTTTACCATTACTGACACACACTTTGTGTTTCTCAACTAGGAAAAACAAAATGACATCACATTATCATTATATACGCTGCTGTCTCCCAGGATGTCCTTCAGGTGTTATGGAACCTTACAATGACCAAAATACTTCCTGTGAAGGGTTGAAAAGCTAAAGATTTCTTTTTAAAGCTAGCAGTCTATTCTATAGAATAGATTTTCCTCTTTACAAGCCAGCTGGCAGTTCCCTGGAAGAATACTTATTATAGATATATGCTGACAGCAAATTTTAGCTATAGATGTAACGTGATGCTGGCTAAGTACTCCTTCCAAATGTGTTAATTTTAGTTTCACTTCCTTTATACTTACTTCTCTTAGTTGATGTATTTCTTTTTCTTTTTTTTCTTTCATAGGAACTTGAGATACTAATAGAGATGGGTCAAGTTTCAAATCAAATTCATGGGAAAGCCGAATGCTTGAATTATACAAAGCCTAAATTGTTTTCTGTTATCATTCTTAATTACATCAATATAAACATAACCATTGCTAGAAAAAGTTATTTTTAGAATTAAAATAGATTTGGCATAGTAATAGGTTGTTTTTCTGGTTTACAATGAAGCATTTATACAAATATTACAGACTTATTAAGAATTTGTTTATCTTAAAATAAAATGTTATAAATATTTCCTATTTCTGAAGGACTTAAAAATGTTTTATCTTTTTTTTTTCATCACATTGGGCAAAGAGAGAAAGGGCAAAATGTAAAACATTTGGCCACTTTAAAATTAAAGCATCAGACCCTCAGATAGTTTTTTTTTTTTTTTTAAACTGACATAAGAGTAATAGAGCAATCAAGCTGCAGTGAGATTTTAGGAAGGTTGTTACCTTCTCAACTCTTAACACTGTTCAAAGGGCTGCCTGGCTGATACAATCTCACCATACAATTTTATTTACATTTTAAATTTAACTGCTCGTTTGCCTCTTGAATATATTAAGTGAATGTTGAACTCTCATCCTTTTTAACAGGACTTCTGACCCCACAGTCAGTTTAGGATTATATAACAGAGACTGTCACCTATCACACCAAAATGCTGCCACTCAGTATTATACCACTTTTGATTTAACACAAAATAATTGAAGTAAGTCGGTCTATTAAATTCTTCTCATATGAAAATCCAGGCAGGCTGCCTTTACATAAAATTATGGTTATCAAGTATTTTCTTACTAAATCCCATAAAATAATTTTCCACCTATTTCCCTGTTCTAGATTTGAAACTAACTGTAATTAGTTGATAATAGTTGTAAATTGCTGTATCTTGCATCGACTCTCTTTGTCACTTTTTAATGCCTGGGATTCTGATCAGTCACCAAAGACAACATAAAAGCAGAAGTTAATAATGTAACTGAACTTGTATTGTGCCTTTCATCCAAGATCCAGAATACTTTACAAACATTAATTAAGTTTCACAACACCCTTGTGAGATAGATACCAAAGCATTGGTGATGCCATCAAGAAATCAGTAGATAAAGACTGCATAAAGATTTGGTTCTGGCTTAAGGCATTGGTTGAAAATGCACTGAAGCATGCAAAATGAGCTATTCATTTACCATATAATTCAATAGCAAAACATCAGACCTAAAGCATATAAGCAACCCAAACAAGTGCTATCATTTTAATTGTGAGATTGATATTATCCACTTAATACTTTGTTTGCTGCAAAATGTGAAATGAGCAAAGACAGTGACTTCTCAGCATATAATTCTTGTGACTGTGCCACATGCTACATTTATCCTTTGCAATTAGACTATCTTGGAGTAAAATTACATGCCCAGCTATAAAACTGATTTATGGTATGGAAAACAAATGATATCCATAAACAAGAACAAAAAAAACAGCAATGAAAAATATTACTTTCTCACCTCCAGAAACTGAATTCAGCACTTTTGGAACGTGACTGAGTTTACTAAATTTGTTTGTAGAGGTCTACACCAGGGTACTCTCCTTATGCTCCTTTCATAGACAAAGGAAAATATAGGTACCTATTTTATGAAGTAATGAACTGTATTGTAGACTTTGTCGAGGGTGTAGATGTCTACATTGTAGACTTCTACGCTTCGTCCGGCTAATTCCAGCCGATGTCTTGTTTGCAAGCAAAACTACAATGGAGAAACATTTGCTAGCTCTCCATTGAAAATTAGTAATGATGTAGAAATACAGTTACAATAATATAGTATAACAATATTAGTAATACAATACCATTTTCCCTTCTAGAGTTCTGTGATACTTCATCTACCTCTTTTTCTGCCTCTCTATTTGTGTTCACTTTTGTACTTATTTCAGAGATTCTGGAATGCTTCTTCAGACTTGTTTCATGCCATGAGCCTCACATGGTAGCATTCAATTAAAATAAATGCTGCAAAGCTTCAGGACTCATCCAAAATTCAAGTTATCCTTTCTACATTTGAGGGTCAGGCTTTATGCAACTTTCAGAACTGTACAATATGAAAAAACTACAGAATTTCACCAAGCAGAAAAGTAATTGTCAGGCATGGATATTTTTCCAGAAGTGATGCACAGTTACTCATTGCCAACATCAGTAGTTACCAGAAGTGACTGAAATGCAGCTGCTTGTAGTGTGTTTACTGTCACAAGTGATGTTGGAATTGTGAGGCAAGCAAAAAGGATAATACACAACAGATGAGATTCATCACAGTAACTTCAGACACCTGCACTGTAGATAGCTGCATCTGAGCCACTTTTGTAGACTCCCTTTATAATCAATGAAGAAGCTTGGAAGGTATTATTCATTTTCTTCAAAGGCAGAGATGTGTCTATTACTCTTTATTGACTTTAATAGGAGTGCAGCCAAATAGCTCAGATAAAGACATCTACCCCACAAATGTGTGAAGTGAAACATATCCCTCCCACTGATATTGTTTGGGTATTTTATGGATAATTACATTGCCTCAGCAGCTATTCCACAAGTTCCACACCTTCATAATATACAGCAATATCTATACTGCCATTATGGTATCAGCAAAGTTCCACTATATATTATCAGTTGAAAAAATCTTAGGATAATGTAGTGAAGAATATATGACTGTACACAACCTCGATAGCTTAAATCTGTTTCTTTTATACAAAGAGTGCTGTATCTTAAAGCACTCTTAAACAGCTCCTACTTTTTTGTCTCTGCAGGGCTGGCTTTCTAAAGTATTGCATGTCTAAAATGAATTCAAACACATTAATGTGTTTATAAACTCCTTGTGCAAGGATTTAAGCATATACAAGCATATTGAAAATGAGTACAAATCCCATCGCGCTGTTTCATTGTGCAAATATAGTTTCTTTATATTCTAAATCCCCAATCATTTCACTATTTCAAGTATACTTTTATTATTCAAATAATATTGCACTTATCCTTGAAAAAAATGAAACTCCATTTCACAAATCTTGCTATGTACAGTGTTAACATTCTGTATAGAAGCTATTTTATTTTAACCATACTTTGCTATTCTTTCTCCACAGGCACTATTTCCAACAATATTAAGTAGCTGATACATTACCTTGGGATTCTAGGTGGTCCCCTTTTTAAGTAATAGCCTTCACCTTTGTCCCCGAAAAACTAATCATCATCCTCTTACACCTTTTTTTTTTTGCACTGCATATTCTCATTCTGTACATCTAGCTATTTTGGATATTGTCTCAAAGTTGCTGATCACCGCAACCTGTCACTTAAATAGGTCCTCTGCCACTACAGTCCTTTGTAACTGTTACTGTCATCAGTCTTACTCCAGGTTCAATCATTAAATGTCAGGCAGTAACTCACAAACTGTTTTTCCCTCAGCTGTTAGTCTAGGAAAGTATAAACTAGCCCCATATACTGTGCAAACTCCTGCAGTATTTTAAATTTTAACCTGTGATGTTAGGCTCTTTTTCTAAACATAGTATGCGTTCCATAAAAGCTGTTATGTATCACAGATTGACAATAATAAACAATACAAAAATGTTTATATTCTCATACCTATTTGCAAAATTAAAAAAAAAAAATAATCATCCATTAGCATGAAATTGAAGTCATTTAAAACCCCTTGAAAACTTTTGGGAGAGGATTTCTCAAATTTTAAATGTTGCTGTAGTCAAAATGACACAGAATGTTCAATAATGTGTTTGTTTTTCAGATACTGTAGGTCTGAAGCGATTTTTTTGTATACTTCAATTATAAAAACATTTAAAACATACAAACTTGTGCAATTTTTATTTTAATGAAGATGAGAAGTTCATTAACGAAGATAAATATTTCATTAGATGTTAAATAAAACAAAGAGATTTTTTGGCTTCTCTCAGCACAAAATTCCTTTGAAAGATTAATTAATACATGCAAATTATGCAAATTAGACCCATGCAAATATTTTATGAAGACAATTAAGGGAACCATTAATTACTGCTTTTTTTGCTTCAGTGAGATTCATTCATTTAATTTTAATTTCACTTTAACTGTTTTGATGTATAATCTTGCAGCTAAGAACTTTATCTTTCCTAGTGGGTCACTTAAATTTATAAATTTCATCAAGTGAGCAGCAACAGAAATCTGTAAAGATATTCTCTGGGCTATGTTTAGTATCAAGAGAAATTTTTGACACAATGCACTCCTAGAAACTGCAAAACTGGAAGGGAATGTGAGCTCATTCTTGGACAAGGTTCAACTGCTGGAAAAGCAATTAATTTGCTTTGGCTGTGCTAATATAGGGGAATTAGAAAGTGTGACACAAGACAAATAGAAATAATTAGTTCTCCAAAATGATGTTCTCATTAATATGGTTTGAACAGTAGAAATAAAAAACATTATTGTGGCATGTCTGCATTCTGTCCCTAGCCACAGGAGGTAGAAAAACGCAAGATACAGCATTTTTTCACCTTTGTAGTTTGTGTGGTGCTGGCATTTATTTTTTTTTTTTACTGTAGGTTTTAAGAAAAGCAAATTGTGGACCTGATCCTGTTATCTAAAACCTACTGCACTTGCATAAAGCATGAGGGATCCCTAGGTTTCTAGATTGTTTTCTTCCCATGAAAATATGAAGCTATAAATATAAGTGACTGGGCTTTTCACAATAATACACTCAAGTTCCTAAATTGGAACTTTGATTTTAATATTGTTCCTTTAAATCATATTTTATGATATGCAATATACAAGGTATATGTTTATATAGTTTAAGCTGCTATAGCAAAAGATTGCTCTATCAAGAGTTTATGATATACTCTCCAAATCTGGTAACGTGAAAGAAGTTTTCTTTTTCCATAACATGAATACACATGCACACATTTGATGAAGTATATAGAGATAGATTTTCAGTTGCTCTCATTCTTAACACTTATACCAGCACAAACCAGGTTTTCTACAAGTAGTAAAGATCACTAGTTGGAACTCTTCACAAAAACAGGTTACTAAGAACATTTGCTCACCTACATTCTAAATTTCTTAGCTTGTTGCAGAATTAAAGGTAATGTAATATTATGTGGCTCCTTCAAAATATTAAACTCTTTTTTTCTTCCTGTAGGTGATATGCCTTCCAGCTGTTTCCCAAGTTCCAACTGAAGGCACCTCCCTTCAAAAGTTTCTCTGTGTACATACATTCTGTCTGGAATCAGATACTAGAGTACAATGATTTGATTTAATATATTTCTTCTTTCAGTTAGGTGGCAAATCTACAGCACCTGATGTAGATTGAGATTTTCCATTTTAATAAAACAAAGGGAGAGCAAATGAGGCCACGCTCAGCTTGACATTTTTTGGTAGATGATTACTACCATTAAGAAAATTCTTAAGTGCAATTAGCACAGAGGTTTAGCAAAAATGTCCAAGAAAATTTCTAGAACTCACATTGTAATAATTCTGTATAAACAGAATCCTGTCTTCAGGGAGATTGTTGATAAAAGAAAATGTAATGAAGGACTTTAGCTTGAAGTTAAAACCTATTAAACTTCCCTACTCTTTTAATAGCCATTTATTCTTTAACAACATGGATATAATACTTTCATGTTCTTAATTTGGTAAGCATGTGTCAGTTAAACACATGGTCAAATGACCATAATACTTGTATAATACTGGAAAGTACCACCTTCTTTGACCAACCATTCTGTTGCTAGTCAGCTTTTTTTTTCTTTTTGCAAAATTTTATTAATTGTTGCATTATATTAATATTAATTGTCTTTAATGACTTCTTTCTAGACAAATCTTAGAACTGAAACCCCATACCCCACCTCCTCAAATTTTCTAGACTAGCCTTTGATAAAAGGTTTTTGGTATTCAAATACTGTTCTGCCTTTGTTAGGATCTTCTTATTCTTGATCCACATGGCTAATCTCTTTCTCAGTTTGATCTTTTTGGCTTCTCCCTCAACTTTTTGTTTTAGTTTCTCAGGGCTACGATCTTCCTCCCATTGTCTCCCTCTCCATGCTTCATATCCGAGTAGTCTAATCCAAAACCAGAAATTCAGCTGCCATATCCATGTTGACAATTGACGTAGCCCTTTCTACCCCAGGTCTATTCCCTTTTGTCCAAACTAAAACCTCAGCCTGCTTTTTCGTTTCTCCATCTGAATGTTTAGCTGCTGTGACAATCTTGGGTTGGGAAAGCAGAGCTGTTTGTTAATCGTTCATCTCTGCAGATTGCTCTTTCTCTTCCCCACTACTACTACTCTTAATCACTATGAACCACTCTTTTCATCTTGTCTGTCAGTGAAGTTCAAAATCCTGTTCGTTTGTTACTTTTGACTCTTCATTACAACATAGTGTCTAAATTTCTTTTCATAAAAATTCTCCGTCCCTTGTCTTCTTACCTCTCTCTCTAGCTGTAAGTTCATATGCAAATTCTCCTCCTATCTTACCTATGAAAGCTTACTTCTGTCTAAGTTGTATAAACAAATTCATATGGCAAAAATATTTTCCTGGTTGGCTTCTTTGAATTGTCACTCCTCTTTCATTCCTTCACTGGCTCTTCCCTTTTTACTGGAAACACAGAACTTGAAAGGTTTTGCCTTACCCTTCACCTTGTGCATTAATCCTTATCAAAATGCTTCAAATTGGAGTGATGCTTCCATATAAGCGCCCTCGTAGGTTTTTTCCATATTAAGTTAAGACCCTCACGTAACGTTCACCAGACTAACTCACTACAATCCTTCAGGCTTGAAATCTGGATTTGTAAGTGAGTCTCACAGCAAGACCTGAGATCAGGAATGCTACCCGAATCAGGAATGTGATCAGGAATTTGGGTTCATATAACTTCCCACATAAATCAAAGTCATTTACCAGGACAGTCACTAACATCTCAAAGTCATCATCTCATCCCCAAAAATATTTGTGTAAAGCTTTAAGAGAAATTATATTATTTGCCTATATTTCCTTTACTAATTTTTATCTTGGTCATGAATGGGGATGGTAAAATCAAGAATATGTTAGGGGATATAGGTAGGGATGTTCATATCAAAATATTTAATGAATACTATTGCACCAGTGCTGGTATAAAATGGGATTACCTCATAATAAAAATGCATTGAATACTCTGTTCCAGATGTCTCAGATGGCCTGGAGCATCTCAAATGGTCATCTACTTGTGAACAACCAAATCACTTTTAAAATAGTGTAAGGATTAATGTTAAGATAAGACTATCTTAATTTCTCTCTGAAAACCTCCTTTCAGAGTTTCAGACATGCTAGGATAAGATGGGAAATTCATGATGGGAAATTGATGATGACCTTCGTTGGTAGACTAGCTCACATGGTTTGCTAAGAAATTTTCTTTTCTTCTTTTGATGCAGGTGGTGGCTAACAGTTAAAAAGAGCCACTGAACAAGATGGCCACTGTTCATATTTAATGTTTGAAATGGTTGAATTTGAAATTCAAGATCTGAAATCTAATCCGGATTTGATATTTCTTTTTACTTACTCAAGCTGCAGTACCTTTCAGGAAGGAGATGTAGATCTCCTTGTCCAGTAGATTTCCTCCTATGTGTGTTAAGCAGATAAAGTAACTTACCAGCTACTAGTTTGTACTAGTAGTTCTCTAAAGCATGGTACTTTTAGCAGAACTGAAAATTATTACTGTTATTTTGGCATAAGAGTTGTCTCCCTCATGCTTCACATGACAAGTCACAACCAGGGAAGCGCAACTGTTAGAGAAATCTCAAACCATTAAGTATTTTGAGGTCTGTTGACAGTGAAGTTTTAACGATTTCACAGAAGAATGCAACACCAATATTGAAAGATGAGGTTCCTTTATAAGGTGATGATACACAAACATCAGGCATTTCTTAATCTCTATAGTAGTTTAAAAACCAAACATCACGAAACAATCTTCTTTATGACACACATTACAGCTGATATGATGCCACTTTGCAGCACTTGCCTAAGAAGTAGAAAATGTGGCTGAGGGAAAGAAAAAAAGAGAAAAAGGGACAGCTCTCTACACAGAGTAGAGGGAAATACTGATAAACAGCTTGCAGTCAGCAAATCTAGCTCCCCAAGCAACCTGAAGACGCACAGGATTACAGTTCAACTGTGAATGAACTAGAAATCCACTTTGTTTATATCTACTTCATGATAGGCTATAGAAACACCATTTCACTGGAATGATGATGTTGTTGTTTTAATCAAATGTTCATCCTGGTTTAAAAAATGGTCTTTTAGTTCTTTCTCTAGAAGTGAAAAAATGATTTGTTTTTGAGCTGATGAGACTATGCTGGAAATGTGTGTTTTACTAGCCTGTCCAGGCTTCAGTTACATTCTGAGGGAGAAGATGAAAGGAACAGAGTATTTATGGGAAACATGAATAGGTAGGATGATGGGTTGCAGTGCCCATCTTTCCCAGGTAGCAAGACAGCTGGGGTGACCTCGAAAGTCTGTTAGGGAAGAATTAATTCATCCTATCCTTCCTTCTTTGAATAATATGAACATGGAGGCGGGAGGAAGTAAGAGATGAACAAAAATAAGACAAGTCAAAACAATTCTACATAAAGGCTTTATAGCCTCTTTGGTGCAAAATGTGTTTTATTTAATATTCTTATTGTCCTGAATTTTCCCACTTGACTCTGTTCATGCTTAGTCATTAATTTTACACACAGTTGCTTTAAAATTGCACTAAAGTACCATGTTGGAAGAAAGCCTCTGATTGATTAATCATTTATCTCAGTAGAAAAACCATGAACATATTTGATTTCCAGCAGCTTCATATATATATAGCTATAAAAAGAGATGTAAATTGCAACAGATAGTAATTTCAAAGAAAATGTGAAAAAGTTTATGTAAAAGTATTGAATGAGGAGGCCCTATAAGCATGTTTTGAATGTATATGTAACTGTTTATTAACTCTGTCACCTTCTTTTGCTTTTTGGGCAATAGATAACAGGATTATGTACCTTAAAGTTTAAAGGTGTAGCTAACAATGACCTATGAACACTATGAAACAATTGGCTATTTATAGGTTACTGCCTGCAATCAATACCACCTTCTGTTTAAGTTAATCAATGTTGTCTTTAATTGATTAGCTTGGGTTGAAAACCTGCCAAAGTGCTGGACTCCTGGGCAGAGGGTTAGGGAACACACTTATTACTGTTTGGTTTCCCTGCATTGTAAGATAGTTTCAGTACTTATTTATGGTCAAGAAAATATGAAATAAAATTAATCTTTACTCTGTGTTTCCTCATTGAGTATTCAGATTTCAACAGTAAAAGACAGACAAACTAGCAACAAATGTCATAAATGTCTAATGTACAATCTAGGTTTAAAATCTGAACTACACTGGATTGTCTGCCAAGCCAAAAAAAATCAGTAAAACAAATGTCTTTAAAACTTGTGAGTGGGTAAAGCTAGTAAAGCTTATTCTTCTTAGAGGAAATAAAATATTTAAATTAGTGCACGAGGAGAGAGCCCAGCTCTTTCTAAATTGTATAAAAATTAGAGAAAGTATTTTCAGAGATATACCTTCTGCAACAGTAATGAAATTCAAGGTGGTGCACACAGATTAATGTTGTTATTTATTATTATGTATATAATTTCATTGAAGTGCATAGCACTGTACAGATGAATAATAAGTGCATGACCCTGACATTAATACAAGGCGTTACACACTGCAGTCAAAAAGCAGCTCAAGTTTAAGGCACTAATCAGAAAGAAAATGAAGCATTATGTGCAACTGTAAATAGAAACTGTGTTTAACCAGCAAATATTTTCAAAAGACTGAGCAAAAATAAAACAGAATCAGGTGGACTAACCAAAGGGGGTTAGTAAAGCAGCTCCACTAAATGTGACTGGGGGTTAGACACTAAACTTCTAACACCCTCTTTAGCACCACCACTAGATCTGATTTTTATTTTTTTTTCGAGCAAAAGAAAGACAAAGGAGAAGAGCAGTGCAGAAAACACACTAATCTTCAGCTTCTAAAATTGAACAGTGCATGTGCATACGATTTCAACAATGCATCTGTTTGACAAACTCTGGCATGCAGGGAAGGATCAATAACAAGACAGCAGACATGACTCCCTCGTGGGTCACTACAACAGCTTTGCTCCGTTCTGTTGTCTTTTTCCCATTTTTCTGGTATCTCAGATCACTACTCTTACCTAGAGGTGCTTGAGCAACCTTAAGGAGGGCAGACACATTACAAAGACAGTCCTGTCTTATGTCTGCAGTTAACCAAAGCTGTAGAGATTGAAACTAGTTGTCTTACTGAACTTCAGAAATCTGAAGAATAGAAAACTTAAGGAAGAAACCTGATAATCAGACAGAAAAAAAGAAAAATGCAAAATCTATCTGTCAGATTGCTAGAAGTCACACACTCACATGACACAGTGTTTCATATAGACAGACCTTCTTGCTGTTTGATGACTTCTAAGCTGAAAAAAAGACTTTCTCTTGACAAACTAAATGAAAAATATTAGGTTGTTGCTTTTTTTTCTTTTTTTAAAAAATCTTGCCTAATGGAATAACAAGCCAAGTGGCCTAAAATTCACAGAAAAGTTCATTTTTGAAGAAAAAGTCGTCCACTATTTTGTCATTGCTGTTTCACTGAACCTTTTTTATACTTTTGTCGGTCTAGAATAGTCAGCTGTTTGTTTCTATAAACAACCTAGCTAAGTAGCAGATGTTTCCTTGGGCAGTTATTCAATATATCTAGAAAAAAAAATCTCTTTGCCTTCCAGGCTTCTGACAGCTTTGTTTCCAGCTCCTGACTTCTTTTCCCTGCTGAAATGTTCAACCTTTATAGCAGGCCTGCACAACAGGTGGGCCGTGGGTCTCTTGCAGCTTGAAAAACCATTTGTTTGGCCCATCAGCTGCTGAGAAGCATCATGTACTGTTTGATTTGCCCAGCTGCCAAGAGGCAGCAACAAGATGTCCAGCAGAAAATTCATATCTCCTAGCTTGTCACTGATCCCTCAGAATGCATGTATCTCCTAGTCAGCCACCTGGTCAATGAGCAGACACATAGCTCCAGATCACACACACACGTAGCCTCACAGGTCAAAGAAGTGGCATAATAAGAAAGATTTGGGATATTCAGAAGCAATATTTGGCAGGGGGCGGGGGGTTTCAAACAGAGGTGTAAGGGAAACGGGAAAGCACCAACACAAGGGAAGCTGAAACAGTGTTGAATTGGTCAGCAGAGAAGGCGGCATGTCACATGGGAAAGTGAAAATGTATTTTCACTCTGAAAATGACCTGACAAATCCATTTGAGAATCCTGACTCTGTACTAAACACAAACACCTTTCTGCTAGAAGTACCACGCAATAATAAATGAGTAACAACAAATCCAGAGTACTTGCTAAGCAGCAATAAAAATGGAATAACTGATGAACAACTGTAAATTGAATAAAAATGCAGAATTTACAAGTTGATATATCTATATTTAACATTTCTAAGACATTTAATGAGAAAATATTCCAGATAAAACTTTGTAAAATGTATAAAGAATCAGGTGCTTTTCTTTTCCTGGATTTAATCAATACTGTAGAGAACATATGACCATGGGCTTACATGGCACTATACAGATGGATGACCTCGTCTTTGGGAGCAAATGGAATTGCTTTTGATTAAGAGGAAGGGGGACACAGAGAAGAACAGACACAAATGCAAAGATAGGAGAGAGAAGCTCTAGGAGAAAGATTCAATTATTGAAGGGACTCTACAAAAGGGTAATGGATAAAAGAAATGGACATGATACTGGTCATCACAGTCAATATCATGGGCAAAATAAATGAAGGAAAGACTAAGTAAAGGCATTTTAGTTAAATGTGCTGCAAAGAGAACTGATGTCCCCAGAAAAGAAATAGATGTCCTGTCATTTGAGGATATTGCAAACTATTTTTAAAAAATCATTAGTTAATTTGAGAGTAGTCTTGCACTGGAAAATGTGTCCTATCTATGATTAGCAGCCAACAGTAATCTTCTTTAAGTCTACAAACATAAAATCATATAAAACTTATGATTTAAAGAAATTAGGACAAGAAGTCTGATGCAGCTGGAGTTGGAAATAAAGACAGAAAGTGTGACTAGGGGGTATGACTGAGGCTGGTTAAACACATAGATAGAAACTCAGAAACCAGGACACTGGTAGACAGTGTAAAAGGGAGCTAGTAATGACAAATGCTTGGCTGACAGTAACTGAGACCGAAATCAGGAGACTGAGTGACTTGCACCAGATAGACAAGAACAGGACCCAGTGGTTGAAAATAGAAGGAAAGATGAGGGACAGAACACAGATTGGGCAAGAAAGTCAGGCAAAGTCATCTGAAGTCCCTTAGAGGGAGAAATCTTGACAAGTAACTGGATGTGCGGCTTATGGATAGAGTATTTTGAACCAATACCTGGAGACTTGGGTCTTGATCTGGAGGTCTGGATCTTGATTAACAAGGATATTTGGTGTAAGAAGTTAAAATTAGAGGCTAGAATTATGACTGGATATAAATAGAAACTGGTATTGAAAGGGGAGACAAAAAGATATTAGAACTAGAGATGAGAAAGAAACAACAAGAAAGCTTGATGGAGACACTGTTAAAAGTGATACAGATTGCAAGACAAATGAAAGGAAGATTCTGTGCCCAAGAAATGTATCCTAAGATTTTATTTATTTCATTTTATTTTTTTTTTATTTATCTCAACGAGTGTCTGTCAAAGCCTCATGGCAAAATGGTCATTCCCTGGATCACACTGATCGTAGTAAGGTATTACAGTTTATCAGTTACTTTGTTAGCTGAATCACTGTGAATTTAAAGAGTCAAGTTCATATGGTTGTCAGATGCCATCTCACGGTGAAACTGTAAGTCAAAGTGAAACTTTTGACTCTGTATTTTACTTCTTAAAAATAAAACCCTAAGAAATGGTTACTCAGGACAT
Organism: Tringa tobata; assembly: GCA_033628505.1. Lineage (NCBI taxonomy): Eukaryota > Metazoa > Chordata > Aves > Charadriiformes > Scolopacidae > Tringa > Tringa tobata. The sequence goes on along the minus strand of JAHREE010000279.1, from coordinate 25,892,740 downwards.
TATTCAAATGGTGAAGTAAAACACTCAAAATTAAGATTTAACATATGAAAGAAACTGAGATAATCATTCACACCTCTTCTGTAAAGCATGATGTCTAATGATGAAAGTATTATATATAAACTAGGTATTATATAAAGCATGAGAACACACATTGAGCGCTGAAGATAAAGAAAATATTGGATAGATATCCCTTTATTCAACTACATCCTTGTCCCCTGCACTGAATGAGACAGGGTACTGTGAAAAATACAGTATCTAATCGTATAATTAAAGATTATATCATGATGCATTCACAAAGACGATTGAACAAAGGTGCGGAAGACAACCTTAATTCTACCATTTCCTAATTTTGGAATGCTTGACTTTACAGCCCTGATAATGGCCTTTTCCAATAAACTTTTTGATCTCATTAGAAATACCATCACACATTTTCACATACTTTTGTCCCAGATTTATACATCAGAAATGGAACCGTGCGCATAAGCTTCATAGAACCACCAAAAGCTCCTTTTCAATGTTGAAGTCCTTCAGATAGCTATCTTTCAAACACAAATACAGCAAGAAAGAGTCAAGAACTATCGTTTGCTGAGATTAATGCACTGATTTTGCTTGTTGAAAAATTGATTAAACAAAGTTTCAAACCAACAGAGAAAACAATTTAGGTGAGGTTTTCAGGCAAATGACTGAAGCTGTATCTTAGCAATTTTTATTAATGTGGAGGGCAACTGCAGGGCAGCTTTCCCCTAGTACTTAGGCAGCAAAATGCACACACTAGGGGCTTGGTATGAGCAAAGTTAAATCATGATTTCTTTCTCATTCTTCCTCAGTAGCCTTCAAAGGCCTTACGAGTAACTTCATAGAGGACTACACAGTCAGTGCGCTGAGTTGCAGTTGCTTGCTTTCTCTATTCCTGGATCTGCTCAACATCTCAGTTTCCTGCCTTGTCCTTTCTGAGAGGGAAAAAGACAGCTGGCCCTGGAAGCTTTTATGTGCATGGTAGCTGACTGGCTCTTTTTCTTACATCAGGACAGCATAGACTGAAGCCACTTAGCATTACACTTAACTGCACTGTTAATATAAGCCTACAGAAGAGGTGGAAAAGGTGAAAAGAAACAGTCAGTGGGAAAGGGCTTAGAAGCACAAGTTCATTTTGCTAGAGGGACAGGGAGAGTAAGATAACAGACTCGTTTGGAGAGAGGAGGAAAAATAGAAGGAAAAGAATATTTGCAGCAGAATAATTTTGAGGTATGAAATTTTGATTGATGGACAAAAGGAACAAAATTTGCACTGGAGGAGAATGTGTAATAAGGGGAAAATTGAAAGAAGGGAATAGGACAGGAAAACTTTGAGGACAGACAAAGTGCAAAGGGTCTCTTGGAACATGGACATTTGGGGAAAAAATAGAAAAAAAGATAGGCCTGAGAATCAATTCACTAGAATGATGGCATGTATAAGTTGAAAATTAACTGGAAGAAAGCTGAAAAGATATGGACTGAGACAGTTGCTAGAAAATAGGCAAGAAATGAAGAAGATAAACAAAATAGCAGCCTGAGAGAGAGAAATAGGTTAAGCCTCCTGTTCTTAGCAGGAGAGCTTTGGGAGAAAAGCACAAAACAATTAGGTAGTGATTTGGGAAAAGGAAGACATGACAGGGACACCATATGAAAAGAATGGTCAATGGGAAAGACAGTGCAGAAGTCGAACATTTTTAGATAATGTGTAGAGGAAGTGGTGATTAAATGGAATGAAGATGAATGTACAGGACTTGTGAGAGAAACTACTAGGAGACAGAAAAGTGGGAGTATGGGATTTATAGAAGAAAAGAAAAATTAATAATGTAGTCAGACAAACATATGGTAAATAACCAGGTGGGGAAGGAAAAGTCAATGGAAATAAGAAAGTAAGAACGGCAGTAAATGTCATTGTTCTAGTGCTTAGTAAGAGGTCTGGTAACAAAACATTATATAAAAGTCAAACATTATCTTTGTATGGTACCTTTTTGTGTGGGATGAGGGGGTCTTGGGAAACCGGATTGGGAGCTAGGCATAGGCATCTAGTGAACCTACAATATGTATGGAGAAGAGGATAATCTGCTTTATTATTATTTTAAACAGAAGCAAGAAAGAAAACATTTAAAACCAGTGTCTACACCAGTTCATAATAGCTTAGTATCTGTTTGCATCTGTTAAAAAATATGTAAGTATATTTGAGACCCACATTTGGGTTATTTATTATGATTACTTGTTAGCATTTTTTATGGATATTCCAGCAAACTGTTATCTACCCAGTATTTAAAAAACGCAAACCCAATTCTAAAATAACCTTCTTTTTGTAGTCTCATGTTCAAATTTCTTTTTATTATCTCTCCCATTTTACACAACTTTACATGAACTAAAAGTGAATCTGAATCAGTGTTACATGATAAGAAAATAGAACAGAAAATACCCCACTTATTGACAAATGCAATTATATTTTACGCTTAAATTAGTCCTATTCCTAACTCACATTGATATAAAAATATCAACATTAAATATCACTTCAAGTTGACAAGTATCCTTTTATTTATAATAGATAGTAGATAAAATCTTTATCTTTAATTATGATTTCCTTGCATAATATTTTCTTAAATGCTGAAATTACACTTGGTATTTCAATTATTTCACCTCCCCACAGAATGCTGCAGCTTTCCTACTTTTGTTTGCTTAGTTATAGAACTGCATAACATGCTTAATAGAGTAAGTTGAAAAAAAATTAATGGTTGTTGATAAAGAGCCTATTACTGCAGACATGCTTCATTCTGAGATACAGAGAAATTTTTGAGAGGAATAAGAAAGGCAAAAATATTTCTCTAGTAAGTATTTTTTCCCAGAACCTGGAACATGAAAGAGATAGTATTATATTCTTTATTGCGGAATATATTGTATATTCTATATAATAATTCTTCTGTAGTGCATACTAGACGATTTAAAATATCATTTACAGATAAAATGTAATGACATAATTGCAATTTTGCAAGATTGGAAAGACATGTTCTTTGTTGCCCTGATGAAAATTCAAAAGTGTTGAAAAAATCCCAGTTTCACTCATTGGAGAGCTTTTGTAGAGTTTTGCAGCTAAATTCTCCGAGGACCCCATCTGTACTGAGCATGCTTTATCCCAGTGCTACAGGAATGAAGCAGTTCTATCCCTGCAACTGTTTCTGCTCATTATTGCAAACAACTGCCATGCTAAGTATTGAAATAAGAACAGAGAAATCGTCTTTGCTTTTCTCTCAGTGCTTCCCTCCCTGATATCCAAGCAGATGCAGAAGAAGAGACAGAATGTGTACTGAAAGCAATAAGGAACGAACATGAGCTTGATGGGGAGGTGGGGGGAAGCAGAGAATGCAGAGATAGATGTGGTACCAAACAGGGAAGGCTGGTAACAGGGAATGTCAATGCGACATGGACTCTCAAAATGGCTGGACGAGAGGAGGCAAGAGCAAGGGTCAAACAGAGACAGGGGGCTGGGGGTCACTGAGACGAGAAAGAGCTTGTAATTAAAGAAATAATCAGGATGCCATGAAACTGAGCTCAGAAGAGAACGCTGGAAGAATGTTAAGTTAGGGAAAAAACCCCACAATGTAATGCAGACCAAGGAAAGAGTGAGATTAGTCATTGACAAAAGCTGGAATTAGAATGAGGAGGAAGAAACTAGGAAGAACTGGGACACAGATACAGGGACATGTGCTAAGATGGACACAGATAAAAAGGAATTTATGGTGAAAGGGGATCCTCCTTCCAATGTTGGAAGTGAACACAAGAGTCCTGACACCCAGCGTTATTCGTCTGCCATTAACTGTTTCTTGAACTATTTCTGAAACCTGTCAGCCTATAATATAGCTGATCCACAACAACAATAAGCTCCTACAGTTACATCTGTGTTGTAGGGTTACATACTGCGGCAGATCTAAAAGTTCTGAACTGTTGTATGACAATTAAGCCCAATATAATAAAATAAGAAATTGCAACTCTGTTTCTGCTTCTTTTTTCCTTAAGAAAACCGTATTTGAATTATATGTTAAGACTGCAAAGTAGAGACAGGAAATGTCAGAATTAAGGTTGTCTTTGCAGTGTGATCCAACATCACAATCAGAATATATTGTGGTCCAGTCTTTAATAAATAATCATCTGTGGTAGGTTTTTTTGTGTTTTTTTTTTAACTTGCACCACCTTGGACAGACGAATCAAGGAAAGGTCATCATTACTGACAATATTACTTGTAAGTCTTTCATTTCCTTTGATGCATAAATGGACATATATGAAATGAACATAAGTAGGCAGAGGATAGCTGGAAAAGAATGGATAATCATGATTAAAAAGTCCAAGTGCTGTCCCTGTGCAGTCTGGGACAAGTCCTTTAAAATACATACTTCCAAAATACTGAGTAATTATGTGTTGCTCATTTTATAAGTATCCAGCTTGGTATCTCAGCCCATAAATGAAACTCAATTCAACAGGAACAATGGTTTCAAATACACTGAATACATTTGCCAAAAATGCAAAGTATTCTGAAAAAATAGGTCCTAGCTTCTCAAAAGTTAAGTAATTTGTCACCTTAATCTTTCTGTGACTCTATTTCCCAGCTTTCAAATGGGAATACTCCAGACTTCACTTTCTTGTGGGAATGCTCTGAAGATAAAGTAATTAATGTTTGCAAAGAGCTCGGATACTGCAGTGACGGGTGTTACAGAATGGCCTCCCAAGAAACTCGAAGTCTGTCTTTGCACCAAACAAAATAACAAAATGACTGGATTATAACAAAATGACATAATGACTGGATTCTTACTAAATCTATTACGCCAAATGGTGCTTTGAATAGGGCATACAGTTTATGGTAAGGAAAGTAGGATTTTGGAATAACAAACCTCACAACATGTACCCACTTCCCAGGCAACGTTTAATCTGGCATACTCCAACTTCTGGGTTATTGACTTTGCAGACCTAACTTGCTTTGAATCTAAATGGTTTTGTTTATATACATGTGTTTGTCCTACATAAGAACTTATTGCCTCTTCTGTATTTGTTTACATGCTCAATACATTAAAAGCTTGTTGACTTTTTATTCTGTTGTTACAGCCTCCTTGTGGCATACCAGTAACAACTCTCCAGGAGTTAGAAAAAGTGATTAAGTAACACACAGAAGATGTCAAATGATACTGTTAAGATGATTGACTTCGAAATGCAAAATAAAGGCAATTGAGAGTGATTACTGGAGCTAATCATTTTAGGCTTGCCTCTGAAAAATGCACCTTCATTTACAATTGAAAACAAATGCTATTTTTACTGTTTAGTATGCATGTAGGTAGATTTAGCCTGTTGACTAGAGAAGACATTATAACATAAATACTAACTTAAAAAGTTGCCCTTTACTAATACCTTGGTGTTTGCAATAAATATATACACACATTTAGATTCACGGGGGAAGTAATATGGCTCTCTTTAGTATTTCATGTAAAAATTTACTCAGCAGATTTGTTTTATTAAAATGCAAATAATGGGATATAGTAAATGAAAAATCCAAGAAGGGAATAAACAGATTATTTCTTGTTAATGCTCAGAGCAGCTTATTGAAACATACCTTTCAGTAACTGCCACTGAATATTAGGTATGAAAGTCTTATCACGCCCTGAATGTTACCTATTAGGTTTAGTCATTTGTATAGTTAAAAGGCTCATAATGTTTCAAATATACCTTTAAAAACATTGTTATCTCACAACTATACATATTCACAAACACTGCATTCAGCATGTCTGAGATTCAACTCAATATTGCTTCAAATTAATTATTCTTCTTTAATTGCTATGTATAAACAGAAATGACCTATTAATTTAAAGAAAATCTATCAGCACAGAATGTATTCTTTCTTACAAACAAGCAAGATGAACTTGACCTTGTTTGAACTTGTTTTGATGTGGCCCAGATGGTAGGCTACATGCTTGAATAGCAGTCTAAAGCTGAGGAAAAACTCATACAGCAAGATCTAGATTTATAGCCTTTTGCAAATTCCTACCTTGTATTGTCCTTTCAGCATCTGTTCTGCCCCCGCTGCGGTCAGCTTCTATCTCTGGGGTCAGAGAGTCTAGAAACATAGAAAGGTAAGACTGACACATATTTCATTTGATTCTTATAGCCCTTTTTACAACCTGTTACTCCAATGCTGAATTACAATACAATCAACCTTTGTCAGTTTTTTTAATGTTGAACAATGACTGGAGGCCAGGACAATTTTTTGTTAGACTAGGAAGATTAATGAGCAATAGATTTTTCAAGCATAAAGGGGGGGAGAAAAAGAAGAAGAAAAAAAAATTGACTTCTCAAGCTAATAATATAAAATTGTCCTAGTTTGGACATTCTCTCCAGTGAGTTTATTTGCACATACTATATAAAGTAACAAAACAATAAAGAGAGAAGCATCACTTGAATGAAGGAAAGAATAGAGATTTTCTTTTTTCTCCTCCTGTCATGTTATAAATTTTCAATATAACAAAGTTCTTTTGGCACTTAAATTGAAGTTAATGGCACCGAGAGAAAAATTGGTTTCTTACCATTTAGGACCCTGAGACTATCTGTTGAAGCTGCCTGTTTCAGTGTCTGTTCCGCTTGCTCCCGACGTTTAGTCTCAAATTCAAGTGCTTCCTGCAATTTCCTTTTTGCTTTCTTTTCCTTCTTTAGCCTTTTCTGAATTATTGCTAGGAAAAAAGGAAATCAGTGCACTCAAATTCGGATCTGAAACTTGGATACATGATTGCATATTAAGAGTACCGAGAAACTGCAACAGTTCATAAAAATTGCTTAATTATACAATACGAATTCAAATAATTTGAAATTTGCTGGAATCAGACTGGGACATTCCAAGAGCTACTGTTCGATATCCTGGTATTGAAAACTCTAGATGCCATATATATATATGGCACATATATATATAGTTTTTATAAACAGATGAGAATCTGTGAATGTCCAAAGCGGAAAAGCTTGGAACCAGCAACGAAATTTACTTTTTACATCATCTGATGTAGATATGCTTCTGTCTCTGGAGGAAAGGTGTTTTTTCAGAATTAAGTCCACCCCTTCGTTATTGCCCACAGTTAGTGTACACATTGTGATGTTCTCTCCTGCCTGCCTGCCTGCAGCTTCTCTCCCACAAGAGGGAGATCTGGCTGCTTGGGTGTCCGGGCTGCAGGAGGAGCTCAGCCCCCCACCCTCCTGTGGTCCTCATTCCTTAGGGAAAGGAGCTTTCTAACTCCCTTCCAAGCTGCTGCTTCCTGCAAGCCACCTGAACTCTTGGAGACTGATCTCTTCCCCATATTTATTTCTTATCCACATTTCCCTTTGTCTTTCCCTTTTATCTTCCTTGCTTTCTGTCGGTTCCTGTCCCATCAGCCAACTAGCCTTGAAGAAGTCACAGCAAATCCTTTACGGTGCTGGATCCCCCAGCCAAGTAAATATTACTTTACTTTGTCAAATGTGAGGGAAATGTTAGGAAAGGAATGAGTATTTTAAAATTAAGCATTTGAAGGCCCTAATCTAGAAGAATGTTTTCCTTGTATCTCTTCAGTTCAAATTTTGCAAGGAAAAGAATTGCAAGATCAGAGTGTAAGTGGATCATACAAGGGCTATTTTAAAGAAACTTCATCACAAATTTCTTTTCTATGTTATCAGTGACTTACATCCACAAAGTAAGACTTGTATGATCTCTAACTGAAGGAACATATCACAGGTTATGTTCCTGATGGAAAAGAATAATGTGAACCAACTCTTCTACTGAATAAAAGCCAAAGTGAGCCTCTAAAGAGATCATGTGAAGTCATAGAGCATATCATTATCTCCCCCGCCACACCCCAGCCCTTCTTACACAGCATATTTAGCATTTTCACAGATGTGCATGTAAGAAGCTTATTTTCCCTAATATCTTCCCGGATAACCCTTTGCTGGAGAGTCTATTATTTTTACACTCAGTAAACAATTATCTGCTAAACTACTAACTAAAGAATTCTGTACTAACACTAGAAGAATTATCCTTACCAAGCCCAGAGGCTAGCTAAGTTTGACTACCAAGATTTATCACAGAATCATAGAACCATAGAATGGTTTGGGTTGGAAGGGACCTTAAAGATCATCGAGTTCCAACCCCCCTGCCATGGGCAGGGACACCTCCCACTAAAGCAGGTTGGTCAAAGCCCCATCCAGCCTGGCCTTGAACACTTCCAGGGATGGGGCATCCCCAACTTCCCTGGGCAACCTGTTCCAGTGCCTCACCACGTTCACAGGAAAGAATTTTGTCCTGATATCTAATCTAAATCTCCCCTCTTTCAGTTTAAAACCTTTACCCCTCATCCTATCACTACATTCCCTGATAAATAGTCCCTCCCCATCTCTCCTGTAGGCTCCCTTTAGGTACTGTAAGGCTGCTGTATGGTCTCCCCAGAGCCTTCTCTTCTCCAGGCTGAACAACCCCAACTTTCTTAGCCTGCCCTCATAGGAAAGGTTCTCCAGCCCTCTGGTCATCTTAGTGGCCCTCCATTGGACTTTTTCCAAGAGGTCCATGCCCTTCCTGTGCTGAAGGCTCCAGAGCTGGACAAAGTACTCCAGGTGGGGTCTTACCAGAGCGGAGTAGAGAGGCAAAATCTAGACTTGTATCTCACTCCAAAGTAACCTCTGGTACATGCCTAGTGGTGAATGCTGGCAAAGGTAAAAATGTACTTCCACCAGTTCATCCTCCTTATTTCCAGTAGTCTGCTATGGTGGTATCTTTCACAAAATGCAAATAATGAAACTTAAATGGAACCATCATTGTTATTACTGTTTAATGTATATGCTAAGAATAGCCACCTTTTGGATGATCTTGGGTAATTTGTGTTGCATACCCTGTTGTCAGAATAGCTACATAATTTACATCCAAGACTTTGGAATTTTGGTTCTTTCTCATTTTATATAGTACCAACTATTTTACAGGCTAATTAGCTTATACTATCAAAGAACATCTAGTATCTATACAAAGGCTAAACTAAATACATTTTGAATCATTGCACGGTTTTACTGTTTTCATTATAAGTACTTTGGAAGTGATTGCAATAAATGAGAAGGAAACATATGTTGCTTTCTGAATTAAAATGTCATCATGGCTGACACATTGTAGATGTGACTACAGCAGTCAGAGCCAGAATTAGCAAGCCCTTACTGTGTAGCTGCTCACAGAAGAGATATTATCCTACTTTCGCTAGTTGATGAGACACATCCTACAGCCTTAGGAATCACTAATTGGAATATTTACAAAGAAGGAAGGAAACAGTACAGTAAATAAGCAGATCTGTAGAACACACAGTAGCAGCAGTGAATTTCATGTTCCGAAAAATGGCAAAAATATTCAGACTTAGCCACTAAAGATATTAGACTTGTGTTAACATGACGAGCAAAAGATAGATGTTGTCTAATGCTGAAGATCCCATTCATCTAATGGTTTTTGACCTGTCACAGTAACTCGTGTTTCTATGCTGCAACTTTCAAGTATATTTCAATTTTTTTGTATGGTATCTCTTAACAGGGATATGGTAAACTTCTCCCATCTTGCTCATGCTTCCATTAAGGCATGTGAAACTTTAAGACATGACACTTGCTATTTGGGAAACTAATAGCAGGTAAAGCCTCCTATGTATTTTTCTACTTTTAACTGAAGAATAAATTCTCCCAATAATTACAATCTGGCCGTATTTTTTCTCTCCTACTTGGATCTGTTCATTTTAAAGAATAATCCATTACTTTTCTTTCTTTTATACAGAAGTATCCACCAGCAGAGACAGTCAGCCTCATTATATTTGATTTGCTGCATACCACCATTAAGTGTTAAAATCCATTCATCTTGAGTCCGACTCTTATACCAGTGCAGTATCATCACTAGAGAGATACATATGAAAAAGCAGGTAATGCATCGTGCTGAAAATAACATCGTCAATTATTTCAGTACCCTGAACAAAGTAAGTGACTATCCCATGCTCTTTCCTGACATACAACTTCGAGTGAAATCAATTTTAATTTTAACTGCTCAAAACACGTGTGTCTAGTCCACCCTAGTCAACTACTATCCCTCTGGAGTTAAAGGGAACAGAAAGAAGTCCTCACAGTGTAATTGACCCCACCTACCTGTCTGAGAACAGGATATACAAATCTCTTTCTTTATTGACCTGAAAGGGAACTTGTATTAGCTTAAATGAGTTGCTTAGCTTCTAGAGGGCATAACTTAAGTAAGGTCAGATGGGTCCCCCCACAACCTCTTCTGTTGTGCATGTGGTTTCCTAACTCTAAAAAGGGATATATATTTGAGCAGCTGTGAGACACAGAGGTAGAAGGATGTGAAGATTAACTGAGCTCTTTTACAAAACTAGTCAAAAAGTGTAAGTAGTGCAATTGTACTGAACAAAATAGGCCAGCTGTGGAAAAAGGGATGATTCATTGCACAGCTGTGATAATTGTTAATAGTGATTGTCTTTAAAAATATATTCTCAGAAGTTAAAAAAGGGAAATTAATGATGTGACAGTCCCATCCTTTAAAGGGTCAAGGCATGAAACAGGATTACATTGCGTACTTACTGGTAGAAAGCTAAAGGTAAATCCAAGTGTTCTCAGGATTCCCTATTTAGCTGGTTCCCAGAAAACTAAACTGGGCAAGAAAAAAGTTATAGCTATAGCCCTGGAAAAATACATATCTGACTTGTCATGTTCTGTGTTAAACAGCAAGTGAACCCCAGAGGTTAACTGTCCCTTGCAAAGTAATTAGACACTATTAAAGGGCAAGACATACATATACAGAAAAATAGAGCAATAAAGCAAGATGGGAACATGCTCATAATGCATATAGTTAATGCAAATCACTGTAAACTGCTCTACCTTTACTATCAATCTTTTAGGATGTTGTACTGAAACAATATAATGAAATTATTTTAAAATCTTTAACATGTATATGCTTTAAAGTGGGCTGATTTTAATGTTTGAAATGCCACTAATGTTACTGCCTTATCAAAAAGTACCTTAGCTGCTCCTTGTAGAAATGTGTTTGATCTACTATGCATTATAAAGGGCTTATACATCATTATTACCATTATATTTATCACATGTGGTTTGCCTGAATTTGCAATATATGACTCCAGCACATAAGAACAGAGACAAGAGTTCCTAAAACCTTGCAGATTCTTAAATTTGATGGAAGTTGTCTTTGTATTAAGTAGCTATCCTTTTTCATAATGATCACAAACCGCCATAACAGCACATATGGTATTTATAATTGTGTTGTGTATCACTGATGTAACAAGTAATATTAAAGAAAAATGTTGAGAAAAAGGAAGGTCCTTGTCTTAAATCTCATAAAGACCCTATGCAGAATCAGGAAGCTTGTAAAACTTCCTGCATTGCAGTCAGCCTTGACATAACATGAGGTAAAAGGGAGAAATTTTAATCAAACACAGGTGTTTGATAAAAAGTTACGTTTTCTACGGAAATAAATTATAAGGTGTTTATTTCTGCTTAATTAAGATACCTCTGTTCTTCTGCTCCACAGCCAACTGTTTTTCAAGAGTTTCCCTCAGTTCTCGTTCCCTGAAGAGCTCCATCTTCAGCTCTGTCTTTTCCAGTTGGACCTGCTTCTCTTGAGCTCTGGCATTGTCTATAGCAACCTTTAGTAGACCCTGTTCAAAAATAAAGTTGGAGAATGTTTGAAGAATGCTAGAACAGCTGACACAATAAATAACTTCTTTTATTTTTCCTTGATTAGTCGTATGAGATGTTACAAATGAAATAATCCTGTTACTGGCTCAAAGCCACTCAATTATCAACAGAAAATTTTTACTGGAATTATTTTTGATAGGTGGGCAAAAATCTGTAAAAAGGCAGGAGTCAAGTTTTTCCAGAAAATGCAAACTTACCTTTGACTGTGCATATAATTAATGTGAAAAAGTTATAAAGATAGATTTAGTCTTTGTAACACATAAAAGAGACAAACCTACATCAGGCATTTGCTTGTGACCAAAACAAAAAGCTGTCGCATTGAAAAAGAACTGGCAGTCTCACAATCACATCATCCACAGAATGCCACAACTCAAGCCAATGGAAATTACCAACAGGAGAAAGGCCTTTTTAAAAGCTTGCCATTTTGCTCCTTATTGTTGTTAATTATTATTATTTTCAAACATTTTCATATCCCATATAGTTTCCAAGGAAGGTAGGGTTACTGGGATGCTAAGCAGAGGACAGTCACAAAGCAGGGAGACATCTCTGTTTTAAAAAGTCTGTTCCTTGACCCTGTACAATTGTTACATCACAGCAGAGTGCAAAACGCAATCATCTCTCAATTTCTTGACCTGGGGTGGTTGAAATAAACTCTACCTTATTTTGCTGTTATTGTATCAGGAAATGATGATTCAGTCGAGTCTGAACTTTTCTTGAGAATTTCAACTTCACATTTCCTTCTTTTTTGCAAGGAAACAGGAAGATGCCAGCATAGCTAATAACTAGATAGTTTAGGACACTGAGACAGAGTATGGAACAGAGGAGGAGAGATGGGATTGAAATAAATGAACATGGGAAGAGGAAAGATTTCCTTTTCCATTTTCCACAAGCCTGGCCATCAGGCTTTTAGGTCTACACCTGAATCTCTCCCCTTGAAACTATTATAATAGAGTAGATAATTAAGCATGGAGATGCACATATGAACCTCCATGGATTCGAATCAAACTCTTCTGTATCCTAGGCAAGTCTCCTGACTACTTAACTGTTGAGATAATTTGACCCAACAGAGATTTAATTACTGATACAAAGCAAAACAATGCCAACAAGAGAGACTGAAGAGTATTCCCCAGTAGCTCTGTTACGGAAGCTTTCAGCTAACAGACAAAAGGTTCACAGTCACAACCTGGTTTCAGAACAGCCATACTATAGACATGAAATCATGTCCCCCAACTGCCAGGTAAGCTTCCTCACCCCTTAGACACGCTTCCTAAATTGGATTCTGGGTTGCACATTTCTTCACTAAAATTCTTTGAAATATCTCCAAAAAGGAATGGAAAAAGATACCAGCTTGATGACACTGGAGAAATGGGAAAAAGTATTTTTCATGAGTGTTAGTCTGTACATTTATCCCACTAGTCTTTCAAAGCCTGCTTAGAAATTCATGTCCTTCAAACTCCTCTTTTAAGCTTGCTTTCAGAGCCTGTTGTTTTCAGTACTCATCTTCATTCTTAACTAAATTGTTGCCTCAAGTGTTGTCTAATTCAGAACTTAATGCTCTGCAGCTCTATTACACTTCAATCTATTAAAGTCCACAGGAGCTGAAAGAACTCAACACCTTCCAACTGCAAGGCCCAGATGGTCACTATAATGATACCTAAGTATAAAACTGTTTTAAAAGACCCAAAAGCTATTCTAAAGTAGCTAAAACACAAAGGTATTTTGTGTTGAATGTTAAACCTGAATAACTACTAAAGAAAACCACAAAAAGCTAAATACAAAGCTCTACAGACGTATGCAAAGCAAGATCCAATTTAAAATATTTGTAAAGCCTTTCCAATCTATTTTTTTTTGAAGTCTAGATGCACCTGAATTCTGTTGCTCCCCCGCTTTGTTATCCTATGCTAACAACCATTATAAACTATGTTTTCTATATGGGCTGTATTTGAAATAATATGAGAATCAAGCAGCAGTTGTTTATCAATACCTGCCATACCTGCTACTGGTTTACGTATGAACTCTAGAATACTTTAATCACCTCCAATACATCACTTACTGGAACATGTGATTCATCCAAATCACTAATAAACCAGATCAAATGAAATTACATGAAAAGTGTATTGTCAAATAAGTTTAAAGCTGCAAACACCCTCCTCCCAAATTCTTACAATCCATCTTGTTTAACAATAAAATCAAGCTGCTAAAGCAACTGCCATCTTTACTCAATTCAACTACATTAATGTACATGTTTTCTTCTTCATCAGGAACAAACAATTAGTAACAAATGAAAGAGATCATTACATCAAGTGCCCTTTTAGATCACCCCAATTAAAACTTTAGTTTAGCTGTATTTTAATTCTAAGATACCAAATTCTAATTTTCTGCTCTGATTGCTCTTGTTGACTTATCTTTGAAAGATGTACTCTCAGTGCAAAGCCTAGAGATTATTTAGCAAGATGCCAATGTTGGCACCACTTAATGTGTTGATTGGTTGTATTATCAGTAGCAGTTTAAAATAAATTACTATTAAACTATTATTGTCCTTGGCTGACAAAACACAATATTTTGGTGTTCTTTAAATATGAAACAATCATTATGAATAAACATGGAGAATAATACTACAGTGTAACACTGATGTGTGTAATTTTATATTAAGAATTGCTGCAAAGTACGAAGCTGCTAAAAGCATATTACATTTTCTATTGAACTTCTACACCACACTTCCTCCCCCAACCTCTCCTTTTTTTATACTTGCTGCTAACGTAGCTAATGGTAATACATTACCTATTGCTGCTGATTATGTCTGAAAAATATTAGCTTTTTGGAGCCAAGACCCACTAGGGACTACTTATAAGCTACACAAAATTAAGTTTCATTTTTAGAAGTTAAATCAGTGCACATCAGTAGGCGTCCAAAGTGAAAAAAAATCTGCACTAGAGCCAAACTGATGCATATGCAAAAGTGCTGTTGCTGCCAATGACAGCTCTTCTGCAAAAATACTGGAAACATTCAATATCTCCCTGTATTCAATGCAGAAGGGGGTGAGAAAAACAGCTTAAAAGTACAGCATCTAAAATCATTTGTGCCCCTTGGAACAGGAATAGCAATTTCAGAGTTGCATGAAATTCTATTAATTCTCCCAGTGGATCAGCTGTAAAAGATTATACAAAATACAGTATGTCCAACTTGTATTTGCTATGGCTAATCCTCTAACCTGATATTAAATCAATATGCTGCCAATGACAATGGGAAATGCAGTGCAACACAGGACATTAACAAAAAGAAAATATTTCCCTTTAGGGAAGGTCAGATGTTATGGAGGCTGGATAATGATAATTGTAGCGAACACGCTCAGGTTCCAGATTTGTTTTTAATACAGTATGGCTCTATCTGCAGCCAGGCTTTAAATATGGCATACCATTCTTCCCCTCTGTGTCACTAAATTATTTATATTTTTTTCAATGTAATGTAAAAAATGGACATTTTCCCCCTGGAGTTTGATAGATCATTCTGATTCAGTTTGTTTACTTTAATGCACTTGTTTTAATATTTTCCACTGATAAATTCTTCAGAAATGTCTCAAACAAAAAGTTAAGTTGATATATGGTTGAAGTTTCTTCTCGTTCTGCGATGTATCCAAAAGCACCATTGTGTTAGGACAGTTTACTAATCCTATAGAAATTAAACATATAGCAAAACTCAGCTCAGCCTTAAAGCCAGTATTAATCATCATTATTTTAAAAAACACAAATAACGTGTTGCTTATTTTGAAAGGGGTGGAGGGGAAGTATATAGAAGATACGGTGTGTTCCACCTAACATAACTTAGCTACACAGTTCTATGTGACATCAAAACAGCTTTACTAGGTAGTCCTGTGGTATATCTAGAAGATCAAAACCTGTTTCCAACAGTCACACACAGTGAGTGAAAAAATAGAAGAACAAGGCATGCCCACAGTGAAGCTTTCCTAGTCAATCCTCCTAGTTTCCGGAGATTTGTAGCTCAGGGGCTTCCTTTTGCAATATTAGCTATTCATGGTGAAAACACTTCCAAATAACCGCTTCTTTTTAGTCAGGAAATTGGACATAATTTGTATGGTCTCATCATTAAAACTATCTAGTGAAAGGTTTGCAAAAAAATCAATATATACATTTTTAGTTAACTTTGCTTGACAGGTAAATTTTTGAATATTTGGTATTTGTAACTGGCTACTGACTTAGTAATATAAGCAAAGTAAGATATCACAGCTTGACTATCTCTCCAGATGACTCCAGGAAGACATTTTTGTAATATCTCAGATTGAATATCTCCATCACAGGTGAAGACTTATTGCAAAAGTATAAGTGACGTTTTTCCATTAATATTTTCTGTGAAAAATAAAATCATTCCCTTGAATTTTAGTGGAAGATAAATAAAATAACATGAAGTAAAACTGTGATTTTTAGTTTACCTAGTGTTTGCAATATTTTTCTCTCATGTACTTAGTTGTAGATGGTAACAGTGCAGGAGACTCACAGCAATAAAGACGGCAGTTTGCTTTGTTTTCATAGGGGCATTTAGTTTGTTATCATGCATTTCTTTTATTAATATCAATGGGATACTTGTGACTTATTTTACATATCTCTTTAAAAACACTTAGCAACAAGAGTGTGTCAAGCAATACAATCTTGATAGAAAAATACAGCTATGAGAGCGCAACTAATTCATCCCTTAGATATTAATGGAAATTCAGCTTGGGGACAGTAAAGATTCAGACTCTAAAAGCCTAAAATAACACTACTATTACCCAAGAATATTGTAGTATCATGAAAGGCTGTGGTTGTAACATAATTTGCCATAACTGGGCCATGATTCAAAAAAGTGAACTTATGCAAGAGGTACAGACACATCTTTAGCCTTCTCACTAGCACCCACACAGCATTAAGCTGTGACCCACCTTCCCTCACCCTTCATCCTCTCTGCAGCTGCACACAGACTTCCAGCATTTAATCTGGAAGAAATCAACAAATATACATTGGGAAGGAACAGACATATCATTTAATTTAGGGTCTCTGGGGAAATTTATTTTCTCTTCCTTTTAGATGTGCAGATATACATCTCAATATGAAAATATGACCCAAATCTCATTTCTTTATTTTACGTGTGCATTTGTTTAATTATATTTTGTTACAGTTTATTATTTGCATCTCAGCAGTCCCCAGCAAGAAATAAACATTGTTTGTTCTGGGTACTGAATATTGTTATTATCATCTCCTCTTTAAATGTACAAATAATTAAACATTGTATTTTTCTTTCAATAAGTATGGACAAGTAGCAGCCCAGGGTTACAGTGATAGCAAATAGACTTGTCTAACATTTGCCTAAAATTACAAATTAGTGATTAGGGGCTTTGGTATGGATGGAAGGCACAGACTCGATTTGGTTTAGTGGTCAATTTTGAAGGATGACCCAGACTTCCAAAGTGGAATTAAGTAGAGTTGGACCCCAAGTTCAATTACCTAAGCTCTTCAGCACCTGAAAGACTTGTTTGCAAATATCAAAAGCGTTTAGAAATTTTTGATCATATACACAAAAGCACTGTCCTCATGGCAAGGTTTAGGATCCTCCTCACCCTGACAAAGGCCAACATTAGAGCCCCCAGTGTCAACACAGTACAGGGAGCTACTTTAAAACATTTTAAACCAGGACAGACTCTACAACCTCTTTTGGAGGTGCACAAGGTCTATAGTATGCAGATCCTTCAGATCCTGCACTTCACACAACTGAATATACACAACAGGATCACAGCACAGATACCTCATTGGTGTAGCCAGAGGCTGCTTGCCTATGTATTCTTGTGACCATCTGATCCCTAAAATATAGGCAATCTCCACCACCACGTGGCAGGTTTTGCATGCACCCCTGTCCCATGACCTAATGAAGATGTATGTTTGCATTGCACAAGCAGAGATATACCCTTGCTGTAAAAGGACACAACTGTATTTTCATCATGCATGACCCTGGGGAAAAAAGAACAGCATTTACTAAAACTACTCACATAGCCTTTGGCTAGATTTCTGATGTTTTCTGTTTCAAAAGCACCTTAGTAGTGCAGGCAGGGAATGGACTGTAGGCCATTTCTAGATCTCTGCTAGAAAGTTAGATCTGCTCCATTGCTGTCCTTAATGCTAGAATACCTGGAACAAGATGTTGAAGGATATGCTCCACCTCCTCTTTGAAACCACAGCTCTGTACTGAAAGGGATGCAAAGTTCATCTGGACCAAAGGAGAGCAAAGAGGAATTTACCCAGTGACATGAGTCCTTCTGAACCACGTACTAAATGCACCAGGGGTTTCAGGTAATGCTTATGCATTTCCTAACAAAGTCACGAACAATATTGCAAGCAGGGACCATAGTACAGAATTCCCTCTTTCCACAAATCCCATTAACGAGTTCAAACTTGTAGTCGAATACCTAAAATTCAGTTCTGAAAGTGTCACTATCACAGTATTTAACTCAATTATGGGTCTGGGGTAGCCCCCTCTCATTGCAATAATCGCTAAATATGGGAACAATTTTAAATTAGATTGATTAGAGAAACTGCCACTATTGTGTATAAGCTATTGTAATAGACTACTGTTTTAAAGAGAATACTTAACTTTTTCCACACAGGTGGGAAAATCAAAGTAGCTTTTAAAATTTTTTTAATGTTTTTTTAATGAAGTGGTTTTCTAATGTAGTCCTGTTAGAGATTAAATTTATGAGAAGAAAAAATGCCTTGATGGTATATGAAAGGATTTCCAGAGATCAGTGGGAACCACGTAATGCAACGTTGGGACAAACTGAAAAAATCCAAAAGGACTTGTGTCGCACCTGTTTACCCTGATATATCATTTGTCATCATGTGGAACTCAAAGTAAGAAGAAGTAAGTACAAAAGCACAATGAGAGAAGGTAAAAAGAAGTTTCTCGTTTCTTTACAACAATTCAATTAAATAAAGGCAACATTGCCTTCTATTTTAGCTTTTCACTCCAGATAAGATTAGGGTTTTAAAAAATAAAATAAAGCAATGACTGAATTACGCATTCACATTTTCTGTAAAACAAAACTGAATGCATTCTTGGCAAATTAATCCTGGTCATTTATCCTGAAGTAGTGCAGCACTCTCATATTCAATCACAAGATTAGCTAACCTGTTGATGCTGAATGCTTTGCTCATTAGGTTGCTGTCTAGAGACATTGAGTGCACACATTTGTCAAAAAAATTACAAAGAACTTTCCTGTACATGCATGCAGAGCTAAAACATTACATACTTTGCTAACTGTATTTCTTCCTTCAGAAAAAAATGCATTCTTTACAGATGGCAGCAAAGCTCTTAGAAGAATGCTAACTGTTCTAGAATTACGTAGGTTTGTGATTTAAATATTTAAGATCCTATGTCTCAGAACCACAAAAAACAATCATAAATATGGTCTTTCAGATCAGGCAGATATAGCAATATGTAATTCTTAAATAGCAGTATTTTTTCATTATTAGATCTGAAAACATCATTAATGAATGGATCATACACTTTTCATAAAACAAGAAGTGCCATAAATTTTAATGAGATTGCTTAAGAAAGTAAAGTGAGTAGGATTTGGGCCTACTCTGTCATAGCCTTTGCTGAACAGAATATCGAGAATGATTTTAGTCCGGTGAGGAGCTGAGAGTTGGACTTGAGGATCCTTATGAGTCCCTTCTAACTTGAGATCTTCTGTGATTCTACGTATTTGCAGGAATGAGCAGGGAAAAATATTGTGACAAACACATTAGAAGTTAGTAGCTGCACAGACAAGGCTTATCTGGAATGAGTACCATATGGCTGCATTATTTCCTGCACTATCATTTTGCTTCTGCATGCAACATACAATCATATTATTGCACAAGTCGCATCTGGGGAACACATGGTCACTGAATTTGTGGACAAAAATTTCTTAATTTTAATATGAAACACTCACATCTTGGCTCCAAGCTACATGCTAGTGTGTACCTTAAATAATATTTGAATAAGGCCGTACTGTACACACAATAGACATCGTGACTACCGAATAGGAAATCTGCAGAAAATTTGGTAATACCCTTTGAAGTCTATTCTTTGAAGACAGTACTTTAAGTAAAATGAGCTTATTTATAAAAGAAGTGCTCTTTGTGAATGCTTTTATGGGAGACACATTTCAAATAGCTCTAAATATAATTTCCACCTTGGCACTCCAGCAATTTAAAATAACTATTTATTAAAGAAATGTTTCTCTGCTTAGTAAATGAGATAAAGTTAAACAGTAAGATACATTTCATTAGCCTGTAATAAAAAGAGCATTTAAGACAAATGTTGTTAAACACACCAATGTAATTTTCATCGAATTCTCTGCTGTGGTTTAATATACAATCTGTATTTTTATGTACTGTATCTGACAGCTTCTAAATTCATTTGTTTGCTGTGGTTCCTTTAAAACCTAAATCACTAGAAAGTTGCAGTAAATTAGTTGATCCAAATAATCTTATGAACTGATTAAGCTAGAATGGTTATATTAATTTAGACAAATCTGCAACTGGCTCCTCTCCATCCCTTTAAGCTGATCTACAGAAAGGCCTACCTGGATGTTAGTCAGAAGGGTCTCTATGGAGGACAATCCATCAGGGAATAGAAAAGGAGATGGAAAACCCGGAGGTAGTGGTTGCCCATGCCCAGTTAGAGAAAGTTTGTCAAGGCTGTCTCTTGCGGTTGGTGTGGAGAGCGGGGTCTCATCTGTATGTGATTGAAACAAAAATATAGAACAAGTTACGCTTGTCTGTTTTTATTAGACCTCAGTAATGGCTTCCCTAGTGGTTTCCAGAACATTTATTGCAAATTGGTTCCTGCTATCAGGAGAAAATGCTTTCTGCTGAATTTTCTTTAATGAAAAAGCTGTGGAGATACAACAAGATAACATTAATGAGTAACTTTATAAGCCTTTTAAATGCAGTCTCTAATGAGACTGAGTTTACAGTGCCATAGAATCTTTTTAAAACAAATATTATCTCACATATACTTGTGATAATATATTCAGGCTGACTTTATGGGCACCTTCCCAATTATCTCATTTTAGTTTGTGTTCTATTTGGATTGACAATAGAATATTTTCTAGCATGGCATATATTTTGTATACGAGAAGTATTTGAATATGAGGCTTCCCATACAATTAACCCTTCCCGCTCACTTACAGCTCAGAAGATTCTGCAACACCAAGAAAAACTACAGCTCCTCAATGCATTTTTAATCAAGAAAGTACACCTGATTCCCACAATTGAAACATGCTCTGAACAATACATGAAATTAACAGCATGGTTACAATCACTGGCCTGATTTTTTTAAGTACGGACATCTTCTAACAATTAGTGCTAAACTCCTTAGTGGGATCTTTGTAACAATCAGATCTGATCAGTTCTGACATCACAATGGGAAAAAAATCCCACAGAATGAAGACTTCTACGATTAAAGTTTCACAGATAATCTGTGAACGGATTATAATGTAAATGCAGGGGGAAAAAAAAGAAAAAAAAAAAACAATTAATAGAAACTTCAATACCCTTTTTTTCCTAGTTCTTGAAATATTTTTAGACTACCGTTGATATGATACCGAAATTTAGGTCAATTTCTTTGCACCAGATATTAATCTGAATTCTTCAAAAGGAAAACTATCTATGCATATATATAGAAACATATATCTATACATACTCTTCTTACCAAGGGCTCAGTCATTAACTGACACATATTGATGTATCTCAATACTATACAAGGACATCAGAATGTACTCTTGGTATTATGCAGATCTCTGCACAGCTATTTGACTACAGAAGAGTTTGTCAGACTTGTTCTTTTCCATTTGGGTTTTGATCATTATAAGATACGTATGATTTGGGGGTATTTTAATTTCTCTTTCTTTCTGCACTTTATGTAATTATAGTTACAATAATATTTATATTTCCCTATTTATCCTATCATGTACACGAGGAATTGTATTATATGAAAGTTCTGATCCTAGTTGCCTAAAAAACCTCTCTCTTCAACTGAAGGACAGTATTTTCAGAAGTGGACATAGTCTAGGACCAGGAAAATTTAAATCTGCTGCAACGAAAGGTCAGAGTGTAGCTTTTGACAACCTCAGGACCAGAAAACCTTAACCGTGAGACCCCGTTCGTTCCAGCAGTCCCCATCCACCATTACTCCGGAAGGAATTTATCTCCATCAACCATGTTCAGGTGCAGATTTCTTGCCCTGTCCCTTCACCAGCTCTGTTCTGCTGGCCAGTATTTACAGCGCTAGAGTAAAAGCCTCACCCACTACGTCCCTCCACAGAAATATACAAACAGGCATCTGGATATCTGCCTCTGGGCTGGTCCCACTTAGCTCTTTCTATACTCAGAGGAGAGAAGCAGACACCAGTTTAAGATACTAATCCATCTGAAGTATCAAAAGCACCTACTGCAGGAGGAGACAAATCTTTCTCTAGAAGTACCTCTTGACTGTAAAATGAGCCTAAGCCAACTAGCTCAGATGCAAAGATCTACTTTTGGTGAGATCAGTCCTACCATGGAAGCTGTTCTTCCTACTTCACTGTGGCTCAGGCTGACAGTAGCCTACACAAGGAGTAAAAGACTGTTAGATTCTCCCTATTTTTCACAATTTGTCCTACAATTACTGCTTTCTCATAAAATCGTAATCCAAAAGCTTACCAAGGTAAGCTTTGTGAAACGAATCGATGTCGACCAAGGAAAGCTTCAGCCCATTCAGAGTCATAAAAGGCTTTTTCAGGTACATTTAAACTTTCCAGTCATGTCACAAAGCACTGAGAAAAATTGGCTGTAGATTAGCAAACCATTTCCCACCTATCTCACCGAGATTCAAATCAGGGTCTGAAAAATGTACTCTGTAGATATATCCTCTGTCCTCATGCTAACCCACAGCAATATGTGAGTAGTCATTTTGTAGTAACATCCTAAAATTTGGCCCTAAATATGAATTGTTTCTTTTCTTCTTAACTTTTAATATATTCTAGAAATATTCACCACTTCATTAGAAAAAAATAAATTAGGTATTCCTGGGCATTGCAAACTAACTTATTGTTCTCAGATCATCCTGCTAGTTCATCTTCTCAAATCTTATTCTTGTGTGAAAAATCATTACCAAATGTTTTTTTCTGAACTGTTGTCAGAATTGCTATGCTTTCACTAATCAAAAGATGCAACCCAAAACTTAAACAAAACTGGTTAGACAATAGATTGATAAACACTATGCAATATTTTTGCATAGCCAAAAACTTTTTTTCCCTCTACTGCAAAAGTGGCTTTCCCAAATGATTGCTACCTATCATTAAAAAAAAAAAAAAAAAATTACAAAACCTCTTTTTTGTTACATCATTGATTTTTTTTTGGCTAAAGACTTCTTTATGTCAGCAGTTACAGTATTGGAAGGTATTGGGTTTGCATGGTATAGCAAGAAGGAGTCTGATCACTAGTATGCCTGGTGTTGAGTCATATGACAAAATAAACTAAAAAAAGGTATCACTTGCTTTTAGGTTTGTCAGAGAAATGGACCGATGACCTCTCATACTTTCTGAGGTAACTTAGACTCTAATATTTTAGGTCTCAAATTGTCAAAATATTTTAAAACATACTAGAAAAAAATGACCCACTTAAAAATTCTATAGGCCTTAATTCACTTAAATACTATGCTCTTCCATGAAATTGTTGAAATAAAGAAAGCTCCTAACACAGGTCTTGTCATAGATCTTATGCAAGGGATTAATTTTTTAACTATATTATTACTTTAACATTAAATATATGTTGTTTGCTATACTTTGTGCGTGCTCAAAACATTTTATGAAGTTCGCAAAAAATTTTCCTAACAATGTGTGGCATGGTTTTGCAATAGGCAAAGTAACTTAGAAAAGCTTAAAGTTATGCAGAATGGTATGAACTCAAAATAACATCCAAACTCTTCTGTTATAATAAATAACAGAAACAAATTTACACTGAAGGGTAAGACTAGAGAGCTGAACTTACTATGAACTTATTTTAATGAAACGTCAACTCAGAAAAAAAAGTCAGACTAATGTGACTTTGTTTTCTTGATGTCCCATGTGAAATAAACTTTGAGTGTGAGTATGTTTGAAACAGCAAATGTACATATTATACACAGGAAGCATGGATATTTGTGGATGTGAGATAAGCGATGATTGAGGGAATCTTGAAAAAATGCATTTTTAAGAAAAACCACATTGTAAACACAGCCAATTAAAACACAACCACATATCTTAGTAGCAAAATAATACGACCTCTTGCAATTAAGGCATTTTAAAATCTTCCATTCCTGCAGAAGTCCTCTTTTCGCAATACGATGATATATCTTTGTTTCCAAATAATCATTAACCTAACATCTTTTAAACTGTTGCAAAGGAGCCACTAATGTTCCTCTTAACCTACTAGCAGAGGAACACTGCAAAAAATGATGAGCCCTTGCTGGGAGACAGAGATCTGGCATTTTCAGTCTAAACGCATCAAAGGAAGCATTGGAAGACAAGCCAGGGCAAGAGGGGAAAGAGGGTCAATCTACAACTCCATTGTGGGAGCTGGGAGCACAATAATGTAAAGAAAGGCGGGGAGGGGGGGGGAGAACAAGGCAGAACAAAGAAGTGCCCGAGCCTGCCTTGGCTTGTGTGGGGAACTGAGATGTTATAAATTAACAAATAAACAAGGATAGGACAAGCTGTTACCCAAGCCTTGACAGTATCTGAGCAGAGATGAATATGTGCCCTGACATATGAACAAAATCACCATAATAGGCAAGTCTGAATCCGACACATATCTTCAAAATTTTTGTAAATGCTACATCCACTTCATCCATTGTTCCTCAATTTCCAAAATTCACCTGGTTTTGTTCAAACCAGATTTTATCTGTAAACAGCAGCTGGTTTGGGCCAAATACAACGAACATTTTTCACTGTATTTGGTTTGTTGCCATTCTATTTTATTCTTTCACCAGATAACATGGAAACAGACATCCTGGAAGCTGTGACAGCTATTTAAACAATAATAGATGAACGGAGGTAGCCATTCTCTTGTCTTTGTTCCTAAAAGCAAGTAGGATAAGTTCAGACTGGTCACCAATCAAACTGGAGAATATTGATATTGCCAGGATTTGAAAGCAAGCGATAATAGCTAGCTCTAAAAAATACTATACAGATTACTGCCTTTCTGTAATCATTTAATGGTTTTTTGTAATGCATCTTGATGCTTTTTTTGTTCTCTGTAAAATATTTCACATGTATTTGTTCCTAAAACAGGCTCATTCTTACCATTTGAACGATGAAAGAGGATTCTGTTTTTACTTTTTACTATCATAAATCCAGTGCACACATTGTTGTGGAAACAATCTATTCCATTTGGTTTAATATGATTTTAGTTTATGTTGTCAAACACCCTTTAGTACAAAGTTTTGCATTTCACTTTCCTCAGAGTTAGAGGTTTCAGGTGTGAGAAGCCCTTCTGTGTTAATTAATCTGTAACTGTTGATTTATATTAACACAAAAGAACAGGGCGTCCCTGTGTGCTGAACTGAAATGTTTACCAACTTCATGCAGATTTAAAAGAATAAATAAAATCTTCTTGCTCAATTCCCATATCATTTGGCTGCTTTATAGATTTGGTCATTCGAGATTCACCCTGAACATAACTAGGGGCAATGAGAGATGACTGTGAAGGATGTTACGAACTGTAAAAGGAATGTACTAAAACGAACTCTTATAAAAACATAATTTTTTTTTTCAATCTACATTTTAGTTTCTTCATTTGATGCCAAAAACAGTTCTCCAAGACAAACAAATACTCTGAAATTAAAACATCTGCAACTGTGAAATAAGGGGAGAATATCAAATATTGAAATAGGCTGACTAGCTGGTGATTGTTTCTGTAACATTTCAACGAGGCTGGTGCTTTCACAGTTAACAGTACTACTGTAAATGCTGTCCACTCTTTTCTATTTCTTGGCTTGGCATGTTTGCCTGAGGACTTTGAAAATAGTAACTCACCAATAATGAAATATGACTAAAAGATTTAAAACTTACAAGGAAAGGACCACAGCTACTATGAATGTATTTCTTGGATGCGTACATTGCACACGATGGCTTTATATCTGGTGCAGTCACATTCATTTGTGCAAATAGGTATTACAGAACTCATACATCTGTATACCACTTCTGCCATTATGGACCATTTTCATAAGTGGAATGGCTTCAAGATATGCAGCCTTTCACTTGAGGTAAAGGACTACACAAGAATAAAGGTACATAAAACCCTAGTTTTATATGTGTACTTTGGAGGTAGGTTTAGATACCCATCAACAGTAAGACTCGTATTTACTGACAATTCTGCCTGATTTTAACCGCTGAAAATACAATATTCTGACTTGATGCTTGTCCTTGTTGGATAAGAGAGTTTCAATTAATACATTTCCAGTATTTCTTTAACCCTTTTAAAGGAAATGCAATTCCTACAGATCATTCTTCACTGCTGCACAGGGTCACTGAGCACACTGCAGTTGGAGTTGTCTCCATAACGGCCAATTAGAGCCAGATGGAGAATTACCCCTTGAACACAAGATGAGGGACCTCTCTGTCTCTCTCAGGTTCAGTGATATCCCTTCTATGCTGATACCTTGTAAGCCAATTTATCTACAAACATAGAGCAAAAAAAAAAAAAGGAACGTACTGCTGGCTGGAATCAGGATGTCAGGGTGTGGAAACAGGGATGACTTGACAAGGAGACAGGGACTAATCAAGAAGTCAGGGAACGCTGAGTTGAGAAAATAGGAAAGAAGGACACTCAAGGTGGCTGAACAGTTTGGAAAGGGATAATAGGATTGGGATTATGTGGTGAAGGAGGGGAGGAAGAGTACCCAGGAGCAAGAAATTTATACTGACTCAGCAAGACACAAACAAAACAGCCAAACTGTAGGTTGTTTTTTTTTTTAACACAGCGTATTTTGTACAATTCCTGTAGTATTTCAAGAACTGTGGTTCAATGCAAATGAAATTTATAGCTGTCAATAGCAAATATATAAAAATATGTTTTTAAAGATCATGTGTTTTAGTTTTATTAAGGAATTACTGGTATAAATTCACTATAAATGAATGGAAAGAGTTGGGAAAATATATCCAAAAAGCAAAAATGTAATTAGTGGTGATATTCCAGCTGTGAGGATTTCTTCAGGCTTTTTGGACTAGATCAAGTTGAGTTTATTCTTCATTTTACATGTCCCTAGGAGGGCCTCAGAGTCAATCAGTGCAACTTATCTAATTTTCTCTTTCAATAAAAGGATTATTTTAATAACCTTTATCTTATTTTGCAGCCTATTACTGATTAGGGCTGGGTCAAGCAGTATTTCCTGATTTATTTATTCTAAGGATTCCACAACATGTCAGAATAAATTATCATTCATATTTTTAAACAAAGGTATTTTACCACACAATTGAATGCTAAATGCCAGTGATATTTCCACTTCGTGTACTTTGGCATCATAACACAAAATGCACAAAACAAAATTATATGGTTTCTCTGTCCCCGTAATAAAAATTATCCTGTTCACGCACAGAATTTTTCACACAACCTTTTAAAGTGCATAGAATGGTCAGGAAAAAAGAAGAAATGAGATATTCAGAGATTATTCTGCATATAACTGATAATTATATAGTACAAATATCTCGCACATCTGACAGCAACTTTCATTAATTAGCCCTAAAGAAATATAAATTCCTAAAGGTAAATGATAGTTAGAAAAGCACACTAAATATTTTTATTGCATTTTTTTTAAACAATATATTAGTATAAATACAAAGCATTTTATAGTATTGTAACCTGGAGTTCTTAATTATGAGAACCACATCCATTATTTCTTTTTTTAAGATCCTTATATGCCACTGGCAGGGATCAGATGCAGATTAAGGCCATCTGTGCTTTGGATGCTGAAAAAAGTATAAACGTATTTTACTGGTTCATGTCAAATGTCTCAATTAGTGCTCTGCTAGCTCCACTCCATCAGCCAGGCAATACTGAGTGCTAAAAAGAATGTTTCTTGGCTTCATAGCAGTTCTATGAGAATGGCTCATATGCATGGGTATATATGTGGAAGGCTGCGTAAATGTGTCTCCCTATAGGTTCATGAGTCTCATTCTGAGCCTTTTCTAAAGTCCTGCTGAGGGGTGTGCATAATCATCTACACAGTAAAAGGATACCTGCTTAGGAAAACAAAACCATGATACTAGCCATTTAATCTCCTTTACTGTGATGGCTACGGAAGTTGGCTCCCTTGCCTAGGTAGCCTGCCTGTAGCTTTCCTAAATGTATGCAGAATCAAAGATCAAGCCAAGTATTTTGAGTCTGAGCTAAATTCCTGATTAACAATCAAAATTTAAATGAAGGATTGGACTTAAAGACTGCATAATTAATGTATTGTAGACTAAAACTCATATTTTCAAAATTATGGGCATAAATATGCACATCTCACCTGATAAAAGCAATACACAAGGTAATACATCCACAGTATGCATACTTATTTTTGTTCTGCCTGTTCCTCCCTCTACTCTAACTGTCTCCGTTTGGCTACTGCAAAATGCAGAGAAAAAACCATTGCAGAATGTAACAATTACATTTTGCTAGATTTTGTTGGATCATTTCAAGTGCCACATGATTTGGATTAATAATCCTCTGGATGTGTTTCATGAAAGTTGAAAAACATCTATTATTTTGGGATTTAAGGCGATTTAAAAAATAAGGAATATCAATTTAGCGTTTTTTGTCATTGTCAGCTGAAATAATACCACTTTTTTTTTATAAGCATAATGGGAGTAAGAAGGGAATTCTTGATAAGAACACAGCTGGTAACTTGTAATTCTTTGAAGATGAAGGTTTTATGGCAATACCTGGAACTGCATTGTATTCACCCTGTTTTTCTTGGTCTGTGTTTAGTTTATAATTCTAATATTAATTCTCTTTAAGAAGACAAAAAAAAAAAAAATTAAGTCCACATTTTCTGTAAGTCCCTATTCTAGCTATGTTGCAATTATGGGGGACTAAGCATCAATGTGCCTGCTGCCTTGTCACATGGCCCATGTTCTTGGTAATCTGCTGACAGCATGAATTGGATGCCCAAACAGAAAATTAATAGACGATGATGTATCTGTGCGACACTAGTCAGCTGTCATTCATTCAGCTACACATAACCTGCCCACACCCTTGTCCCCAGTCTGCTGGCAAGCAGATGAGGTTGACCAGGCATGGTTGGCACCTGGTGTAAACTGGCACCACAGAAGTCAACTGTGCACTTCACAACTAAATATGTCAGACAGAGACCAGTGAATGAAATGACCAGTCTAAAAATGCTTAGCAAGACAGAAACATACTAAGAAAACCTGTTCCCAAGCTTTCTCCATGCCAAAATTCCTACCTCTGATGTATTAGTAGAGCCAAAAAAAGCCAATGAAATTAAAAAAAATAAATCAAAAAACAGTCATATCAACTCATCTAACACAATTGTATGGGGATATTTGGAATAGGGTCAGGAATTGGTGAATATACAAGGAAAAGCTAAAAATGCATTGGAAATGCAGGAAAAGAAACCATGCTTTGAAAGGAAAGTACCTAGGGGACTGCGTTGGTCAAGCCCTGCAGCCGTGCTTCCGAGAGGTTAAGGTAACAGGTGGTTTATCATCAATACTCCAGTAACCTCTACTCTTTGCTTAAGTACCCAAATGGTAACGTGTGCTTTTTATATATGATCTAGTAACTCCAAGATCTTAACTCTTCTCGTAGCTAATACAATAATTGTTACTGAAAACAAAAAAAAAAATGTGAAGCATCCCATTTTGACAGATTCTCACCAGGAAGGGCACAAAATGAGTGAACTGTTCAAAGTATCACGAAACAGCATAGCACAAAGGCTTCCTCAGTTTTGGGGATAAAAACCCCACATTTGCATAACAGACTATCAATTATATTTAACTCACTTTTTTAAATTATTTCACAATAATTTTTTTTAACAAATATAATAAACACCCTTAATGTGTCTATCTATGGAATGGTTCCAGTGCTCAGATGCAAATGTTGTAGACAATAATTGATGTACACATTTTGGATTACATGGTTATGATATCCTAATAGAAATTTGGCTGCCTGCCTATGGGAGTTCAATATGAGCTTCATAGTTTATAGCATCAGAAAC
Source organism: Tringa tobata (assembly GCA_033628505.1). NCBI lineage: Eukaryota > Metazoa > Chordata > Aves > Charadriiformes > Scolopacidae > Tringa > Tringa tobata. Next base: position 25,862,714 of record JAHREE010000279.1, on the reverse strand, counting down.
AGTCCTTTACAATATTATAGCCCCATTTCTCAACCCATTGCCTATAGATTATATCCTAATATCTGATTTTCACAGAAATCCATAATAGTAAACAAACCAAAATCCCTAAACTCCAGAGTGCTCAGAAACAAAATTCACAATGAAAAGGAAAGCATTTTTGCATCTGATAGGATTCCTCTTGCAATTCATTCATCAAACATCTGCAACAAGCTGCCAGAATGTGTCCATTAGTGAGATTTCTATGGCATTCACTAGCTTGATGCTCACTGATAGAATAATGTAGAAGTTTTACCTCTAATGTTTTCTGCTCCATTTGAGGCATCCACTTTAAAGTGAGCTTGCTCTTACTGCTTTTATTGTTAAAAATACAGCCACGATTTGGCCTGCTTGTGTCTTCATGTCTTGGAACATGTAATTTATGCTAATATATCAGAATCCGAATTACAAAAGACGAAAAAATATCCTTTATGTATTTATACATTACGGGTCATATTCAGCACTGATTTAAGGAGATAAAAAATAGTTTGGAGTCATCATCTAAACTGGATCAGTTCGGTTTACATTAAATATAACAAAATTATGGTACCTTACACAGCAAACATGCCGTATACTTGCTGGTAAATCAAAATCTTTCCCAGCATCCATTTGAAAACCTTAATGCAAATTATATATTGCATTCAGCCTTTTATCTATATTACATAATAATATCAAGGAAATATGTGTTGTAGCTCCAGTACGGGGACAGAACTTTTTACTAATTTTGTTTCACATCAAAATTTCTGCAAATGTTTCAATGTTTAACGAAATTGAAAAAATATTTATTTCATTCCTTAAGCAACTCTAAATGCTATGTAATCAAAGCAAAATACAAATCCTAAGAGTGGTTCAAATGCTCTCTACTACTTTACGATTCTTCATGTATGTGATAACTGTACATAAACAAAACAGGAATCAAAAGATCTTTACCATTATGGTACTGTGAAAACAGTTACTGCCTAAACAAACTGAAACAAATCGCACAAGCTTTATTATCTAAACCTGATGAGCTCATTATATATTTAAGGATCATGCTTTTATTCAGTATCCCGATAGCAGGTTGGCTTTTAGCCCAGCTAGTATAAGAGCAAGGGCTGCATCAGGAAATGACCACCCCGCATGGTTTTGTGAACTGCTGCACCCAGAAGATTGAGACAAGCGGGTCGCAGCAACTTCAGTGACTTTTTTTCAGTTTTTGAACAGAAATCAGGGCTACTGATGGAGGCTGCTCTTCTATCAAATTTTAGTACAGTTCAACAAGTTCAAAAACTAAATCTAAATTCTTCTTGAAATATTTTCAGAATCATTGTCTTCTCTTTGTCCTAGCTTCCCTGTAGCTCAGCACATTCTACTGCTTCCTACACTCTTTTCCTTACTTCTCAAACGTTTTCCTCAGTAACGCTTACTCTTTCTAAAGTTTCCCTGTTTCAGTAGATTCTTCCCCTTCCAGGATACAAAGAACTTAGTCTGCCTGACGAAATTTCAAGTCTAACTAAAGATAGGAAGAGAAAAAAAACAGTTAGAGAAAAGGCAAAGATTGTGCCAGAAATCTGATGGGACAAAACAACCTAAATAATCTACCTACTTGCAAAATAAAATAGATTTGGAGTTCTTTCCTACATGTTCATTTTCACAACTAAGACCATGAAAACAAGATATAAATCATCATCAAAACAGATAATAAAGTGGAAAATAAGGTGTTAAAAATACATCTATAATTTTTGCTCCATTTTCCTATAATTTGATATATTCATAATTGGAGTGGTCCTGATCCAACTTTTTTTTAAAAGTATAAATAATAAAGACCAATATGGTTATGTTTACATGGGAATGTGTTGGAAGGTTCAACGTTAAGTCCAGTGGTTTGAAATATGAGTATTTTACTATGCTACTTTACTATCACTTTGGTCTATAAAAGAAGACACCACTATGTAGCACCACACGGTTTTCAGTGTGGAAAGTAAATGAAGATTTGTTGAATACAAAAGCAACAGACATCTTAGACATCAAAACAGCAGAGGTTCAGCTTGCACAGATCTTTTCCATTTCATAGGGGAAATAAAGTTGAGTCAATGATCTAATCCTATGCTTAATTTCAAAGATTAAGAATACAGAAGCCATTTCTAAATCGAGGACTTGCCTCACAACTCTTACACAAAGTGTTAAATTTGTGCTTCAGGTTAAGAACAGGAGGGGGGGGGAAAAAAAACCCACAAATGTTTCTCAGAGAAACTTTGCTTTAACCCTATCACTGTTTTTAGCTGTTCTGTCTTTGTACAGCGTTAAGGGTGGTATTGTACAGTCCCATTATACAGCAGATGTTAAATGCAAAGTAAAATAGTCAGTTGTAAATGATTGATGATCCTCTTTACTATTTCAAAATAAGCCCTGATTATTTATATAGTTTTGGACACTGCTTGAAAGCATCATATTAAACCTAAACAATTGATCCATTTTTCAATGGCTTTTGTGTGTAATGTATTATGTATGTTTTTACATTCTTCTGTGTAAAAGGCCCTGGTGTATGAGAAATGTTTAGAGTTTTGAGTGCTCCACCCAGTCCATATGGTAGGTTTGCTCTGTGTGTAAGACCTACCTTTTTCCACCAGGTCCATATGGCAGGCTTAAGCTAGCCAGGGCCTTCTATCCTCCACAGGGGCCATATGGCAAAGAGAGCTTGGTGAACACTCATTTACCTTGCATTAATACTTCACGATTCTCTAGCACATACACATACATACAGGCATATATACAGTGATCAGATGGGGTAGAAAAGCCTTAGCTCCTGAAAATGCTTTAGCCACATAATCAATACACCTATGGCAATACAATGTGAGATGTGGAGTATGTTTTCTCTCTTTTATTAAAAAACTGAAAACTCAAATAGATAATTTATCAAATTATTTGATAAACTCATCTGATTGTTTTAAACATTTTGACAGAAGAGTATTTAATTATGCTAACAAACTGGTAGATGTAATTATAGACAACAGTTCAAGATTAGTTTTTAATATTACTTTACAAGAACAAAATGAAATCCCTTGAATCCACTCACTACCAAAATATGCATATTATGGACAGTGAAAATATTGGTTTAATGTTCATCTCTGTGCTGCCCTACTAATAGAAGGTTTTCAGCCGGTTACTGCTCTCTTAATATATTTAAACAAAGTGGCAATAAACCAGAGAAACAATAATTCAATAAAGACAGTAAACTATATGCAGAGAGATAACTATTTACAAGATGCATGTAAATAAATTACTATTTCCTGAAGACACAATACCTCAACTCTTACTACTAAAAGAAAGAGAGTATGATCTGAAAGCCATAGTATCCTCCATCTACTGTCTGTACATTTCCTGTACCAGTAGAACTAGATGCAGGGCTACAACATGAGTAAAACAGTTGCCTTGGGTTGGATGATTAAGGACATGGATTTAAAATCAACTTAAAAAAAAAGATGGCAACTTTAAATTGTAATCCATATTTTCAAAGTAATTACTCTAAAATTGATACATTGTTATAGCATTTACAACTCAATCCAAAGCTCTGCTGTAATTCTGAAGTAATTTAGGAACCCTCAGCATTTTATTTATACAGGAAAGATGGAAGCAATTTGTAATGTGTTTATGAAAGTTTTATTGCACCTACAAGCTGATTTAAGAAATGGAATCATATTCCCCAGTAGTAGAAATTTTACAAACAACTTTTACTTATTTGAAACTCAGAACATTATGAAATGTAAAAATTATAATATATTGTTTTTATTCGTAGGATTTGTAGTGCTTTCATCTGTTTTCTTCTTGTTTCAGTTGATGTAAATAACCCCTATGTTGTCACATGAATATTCAAATATCTCAAAGAACTATCAGTGTTGAAAATACATAACATAAACAATTCAGAACAAGTATGCATGTACATGCTTTCATAGTTTATTTTTGTATATAGCATTTATGTTTTGTTCTGCAAACAATCAATAAAACATGGAAGAGTTTTCCACAAGGAATATATCTACTTATTTCAAATAAGCCAAATAACAATAACCATTTTAAGAAACCATGAGTATTTTATTAAAGATTAAAAAAGGCTAACTACTATGCTCATGCCTTTTCCTCTTATCTTCTTGCTTTTGATCATAGCCAAATGCAGCTAAATCAATGGGGAAAAAAAAAAAGCTTTATTAATTTCAGGGGTTAAGAAACATGATCCCAAATCTTTGCCTCTAACTTCCACTGTAGGAAAGGCATAGTATATATCTTTAGTATTCCTTTATCCCTTTGTTTCAGATGTTCTTTTTTAATATATTATATATTTTATATATATATTCTATATTATGTATATATATTCTTGTGCATGTTCTGATTCTGTTTCCAATTTACAATGTAAAAGTATAAACTTTTAATCCTGAATTTTGAAGATGTTGTCTATCCACGTAATTGCTCATAAAAATACACGTACAGAGCTAATTTTGTGATTGGTGGGGTTTACGGAGTGCCTAAAAGAAACAAAGGTTAGAATCCTTCTGCCTAGGTTATCCAGTCTGCCAGGGAAGTCGTACTCTCTAAATAAGGGCCTAAATTCTCCATACAACAAAGAAGAGAAGGCAGGTGTCTATCACATGTGGCTGACACTGCCTAAACTTTAGTAGCTGGATTCTCCCTCTTGAGGCTTTCACATGCACCATCCTCATTTCATGAATCATGCAAAGAACTAAGAGGACTAGATGAGAAGCCTGTGTTTCAACAATGTAGATCGCACTTTATTATTTGGAACAGAATAAAAAGGATGATACCTGGATAGGTAGATAGATAGATAGACAGCCAGACAGACAGACAGGTAGATCAAATACTTATTTGTTTAATACAGTTTAGAGAGAGAAAATCTAGTCATAAATAAAATTACTAGTACACTGTTAATATCCTTATTCTAGCATAGCCCAGAATTTTAAACACATTCTTATAAAAGTATAAAATATAATTTTATGCTTTGTACTTTCTGAGTCAGCAGTTTTCTCTTTTGGGAGAACAAGTTAAATTAATTCAGCATCTCAATTAAATTCTTTATGCATACATATATATAAAGAAAGAAAAGATATGAACCTGACTTCATAAATATCATTTGGTGGGATTTTGTTAAAGTTTAGATGTATAGATTTGTATTTGAAATCCTATGAAGGTTACAGGGTGAAACCTTCCAACAATATCTCCAAGTCTTCAGGGACCAAATCCCATTATGTGGAGTTCAGTGAAGAGGGTAAACACTACCATAAAGAAATACAAATTGCACATATTTCCCATTTAGCCAGTGTCACAAAAGTTCACCATTTAGAATTCTAACCAGTTAGGACTTATTCTTGGAGGTCAAGTACCTTGTGAACCTTGTCATCTCACTGATGACATCATATCCCATCCATCAATTCTTTCAGGAGCACACTTGCCATCTGCTCAGCACGCTATAATAACTTATTAGACATATTCACAGGGTAACAATCTGTACAATGACACTGTTATCTTAATGCTGGCACATAGAGAGATAGCAGCCATCGTTTCCCTGTCACAGCACAATTATTCTACCTTCCAACTTTAAAAGAGAAGTTACGTGGATATTTCAGCTTCTTATTATATCACATGGAAACAATGAATTCTCACCAGAAATATATTTTTGGCTTTGTGGCGTTTTTTGACTGTGAACTGACAAATTAAGGCTACAGCAAAAAGTAGTAAGTTCAGCTCAATATAACTGTTTTGCACCTTGAGCATTTTTGCAGTCATGCTCATTCTCTGGAGTGCAAAATAAATAAATAAAAACCATACAAAACAACCAATCACATGAATACAAATAGCACCAAAATCCAACTTATTCTTTGCAAACACCTTAATTTTCCAGAACTAATGATTCTTTTATTTCTCTATCTGTCTTAAACTTCTCATCATTCTAACAGCAATTACTAGGCAGAAATAAAATATGCAGCCAAAGTGCTCATATTAAGCCTTAAGACTTTCTGGAATCTAATAGCGATGTGAATTTTCATAGATGTCTATATATTTTTGCAGCTTTTGTAAAGCATGTTAATATTGAGCATGGTTAGCACAGCTGCTGTGACAGCACTTATGACTTAATAAAAGTCCACTATAACAATCCCTCGACCTCAAAAAATATTTTCAGAAAAAGGGCAATATTTATTTTGCATTACACAGAATTTATCCTCTGTTCCTTCCTTTGGCTCGTCATTTATTCCAGCTTACACTGTGATCAACATTGTACTAAAATAAAGTCAAGTACAACAGCCGCTCTCTGCCCATCAAAACTCACAGACGTCTGCCAAGCACTTGTAACAGCTGGTGTTACATTAATTAGTTTAAACTATTTATTTCATCCATCTCCAGAGCAGATTGAGCAAAAACATTAGAGATTATTCTAGCATCTGTAAGTGCCCTGCAAACATTAACCAACCAAAGTTAGAATATTAGTCATTAACTTATAGTATATGTGATTTAAGACTCTATATATTTATTGTAAATAAAAAAGAAAATTCTGCACTTTGCCATAGCTCTAGTAAGTTTTGATTGCCTTTTTAAAAATCTGAGTTTTAAACTTATACAAGACTTTGTGCCCATAAAGTTTCTTAAAAAAAAAAAATTATTACTAGAAAGCTATTATAATTCCTGGCAGCATGGACCATTAAGCAATATATGACAGGGACTGGGTGACTCAGTGGATTAGTCAGAGGTTTTATGTCCACTGTTGGAATCCAGCCCTAAATACACTGATCAAAACAGTGTTATCAAACGGTTGTAAAAATCTCAATTAAAATCACTCCTATAGCCTCTACTAAGTTTTTAGTGGACAACATAATAGATCTTTCACTATTGACAGAGTTCTCACAACTATCTTTTTTCTTTTAATAGGCTGAGAATGGATGCTGGCAGAAGAATGCTGATTATAAGAGGTCCTAATGCCACATTCCCTACTCAAATGGCTCAGAAACAGAAGCCAATGCAAGGATGGAAGGAATAGGCTCACAGCCACTGTCCGTGGGCCTGCCTCCATCAAAAATAAAAAAGCTTCCAACATTGCTCAATGAAATACTTAGTGTGAAATGCTCATTTTTAGTGCCTAGGTCTCAAAAAGGGAATCACAGACCTGTGCAAATGCTTGAAAGGTAACTCCTTCCTCAAAGAACTCAGCTGTAAATAAGCACAGAGGGAAACAGAGGCACAAAGAGGTGAAGTGCTTTTCCCAAAGTGACCCACCGGGTCACTGGCAAAGACTGAAACACAATCAAAATCTCCTGACTCACCTAGTTCACAAACATTGCTCCATGAGGATTCTCAAACCAACATCAAAACCCAAGAGCTCACTTGCAGAATAAAAAAGGAGTTAAGCAGCTTTATCGATATATGAAGTTTAGACTCTTACAGGAAAGTGTCCACAAGTTTGACTAGATTTTTTTTCAGTATTATTCCATGGAAATAGTTATAATAATAATAATAATTAACAAATGTAGTTACTGAAATTAGCATCAGATTTAATTAAATGCAGCTAAAAAGAATAATCTATCAGTTTAGAAAACTACAACCTAGTCTCAAAATATTTGTATTTACAAACAAATTTAATTAAGAGATTCTCTTTTACTATCAGAACAGTAAAGTGAGAAAAGGAAAGTGACATTTACATTTAGCTAAAATATAGGTCCTGATCATGTGCTATTCCAGTCCTTTAAAGCTCTGACTGACTTGTTATGGCTTGCTATGGCCTTGTAGAAATAAATGTAAATGATGGAAAGTGAAGAAAAAAATATCAGCTATTTTAACTTTTCAGCCCTGTCCCATCTCTGGCAAACAAGATTTTTTTCTCTTTGTTTTATTCATTTTACACCTCTTTTTCTCTCTCTGCACATATGTATGTGAATAGATATGTATGTGTATGTATGCATGCGTGCATGTACGTATCTATGTATATATTCAAGATACTTACTGTGATTTTTTCTGCCCACTGCACAGTGGTTCCTCTTACTTACTCCACCAGCCAAACAGGCAGGCGCGCAATTATTGCCAAACTTGCTCCAGAGCATGCAAGAGAAAGTGCCAAAGCATATCTAAGAAAGGCCTCCTCAAACAATACTAATACCTCTTTTTCATGCTCACTCTTTATTGGCCTCGACAGACAGCAAGAGCCAGACACTCTTCTATTCTTAGGTTCCCAGAATTTATAACATGCTACATCTGCCACATATCTGTTAGGTTACATGGGTACTGCTATTCAATTATCCATTTTTATTTTTATTTTTAGTACAAGGACCACTATTGAAATAACTTGTTGGACAGCCTGTTCTTAAAAGACAAAAACCACGACAATCACAAAACTTCTGATCAGATGAGACAGTGTTCTGACTTAAATCCTCAGAAAAAAAACATATATCCCCAGATCATCCTACTTCTAAAAAATAATAGTAATAAAAAGCACACTGACTCTCAGCACAGAACATGGAACATTTGATTGTTTAACTAATGTCTTATAAATGATTCATTATAAAAAGTCTGGTTTATCCAGGGTTCTTAACTAATACTGACCACCAGGTTCTGTTTTCATTTACACCACAATTGGTGCATAAACAAAGGCAGCAGGGGCCCTCACAGAGATCTTCTGCTCGACTCTGCCTTCAAATTCACGTAGTACATTGCGTTAGAAGCTCTGTCTGTCTAATACATTTCTTGCATGCTCTTTTTTTTTTTAGCTTGCGTTGCATGCTCAATTTTTAGTTTCTAAACACAACCCCAAGGGAGTCATGTACATTCAACACAAAAGTGTTAACATGTTCCCAGTTCAATATTCTGCTTTACCTCTTGCAGCGATCACTCTAAACGCACGAAAGCTACTGGCCAATTTAGTTTTTTTTTTTTTTTCCTCCCTCTATTTCTTTTTCCTTGTAAAATACCTCTTTACGCAATAGGAAAGTTAATTGCTAAACTTTGTTACAGAACCCTTTGTTCTTGCTGAAGTCACTTTGCTTGTCTCTCCTACTGTAAGGACACCAAATCCTAAAAGCTGGCAAGAATGCATATGTTTATTTCACCATTGCTCTGCAATTACTGAATGCCACTTAATTATAGCAACAGATGCTCGAGTGTAGGAACCAGAAAAATCAAACGCCTCATTTCCAGGTTATTTTTTTCCATTGCTTCTGCCAACAGCAGATGTGCGAGCCCCTTGTGCTCTGGCGTAAATACTTATCAAATCCTAACAGGTCACCTATGTCACAAACAACATTTCAGATGCAACTGTTTCACCTGATAATAGGCTCTGAAAATAAAACTGTGAGCTGTAAATACAATGTATTCGGAATGAAATGCCATAATGTGAAATTGCTTTTTCTCCAGCTACAACAGAAGTCCTTGACAGTTTTTGGCAGTGATAAATCACCCTCCCATTAATTGTCTCCTCTCTCATTGTGAGGTGAGCTGCTAAAAGGGGCAGTCAACAAAAATGACTTAAAGGACAAATTTTGGCAAAAAGACAATGAAGAAATCTGTCATTGCTAAGCCTCCAGTAAACTGTCATGAAACAATCAAAATATATGTAGCTGAAGTGTTTATGTCTTTGTTAGAAAGGTTATAGGATGATAAGTTTATAGTTAAAACAGGAAGCTCAGAGGAACCGAAGTTGCAGGCCCCTGAGGCACCATTTCTCCCTGTGTTCTTTAAAATTGTATGCAAATCCTATTAGGGCTTCAGTTTACACAGTATTTGCTGGTCTTATTGGCCTTATTTTCTGACTCTTCTGCCCCCTCACCCCAGACAACAGAAAGTCCCCATGAAGGCATGGTGCCAGCTACCATAATTCCTGCACCCAGTCTGAAGAGCCTTCCTTTTCAGCAATTCCAGCCAGAGAAGAAGACACTTGGCACCTCACAGAAGCTGACCTTTCCTTCTAACCCCTCCACCTCCTGGTGTTAATCAGAGCGCAGCCCCTCTTACAGAGTGGTTTCCATACACTGAGAAGCAGCGTTTGCTTCCCCTAGGCCAGGCGGCGTTACCAGACACTGCTCACGGACCCAAGATGGAGGCGCGTGGAACGGCTTCAGCCACCTTCTCCTCAGAAACGGCACTCACCACGACTCACTTCACCTGGGCTAGCTAGCTCCGTTCTGCAAATGACTCCTCCCCACTGCAACTTTTCCACAGACTGAACGCAACTGAATGTCTCACCTCAGGGTCTGCTCTATAAGAGAGAGTTCAAAATTTGGCAATCATTTATTTTTTTTTTTTTAATTTTTTTTTTAGGGCTCTTAAAATATATAAAGTAGGGAGATGGCTACCAGTCTTTATTAGCCTCAGGCTGCCTCCACCTCTATGGCATGCAGATGGCAGATGGTATGTTTAAGACCACAGGTTATCCTATGTGTAGGAGGGGCAGGACCACGTGCAGGGGATGCTTGTCAGATGCACGCCTCCGGAAAAGGGTAACATTTCTCCCTTTAGAAACAACATGATGCTGTCATTTTATAATTAGGGTTTGTTATTTTTTATATTTCATTTGTTGAGGCTGGGAATGGAAAGTATTCTGAGAGTTAAAAGAAAAAAAAAAAAAAAAAAAAAGAAGAAATTTCTGTTTACCTGTCAGCAGATGGTTGGAAATTTACCATAAGCAAGGTTAGAAAATGATTTGTTACTAATGTGCCTGTCAAGGGCAACGTCTGGAGTTTGGTTTTATATTTATGTTTGTAAGAAAATTACAATATAAATATAAATGAGTTGCATCAGGTATTTAAACTAGACTGGACAGGGTACCAGAAAATATATGTCGGGAACATTTCCCGCACCAGCAGGGAGATGAACTAGGTGACCTAGCATGTCTTTTCCACCACAAACTTCTACCGTTTCTGTATTAACCGAGGATGATTGATACCAAATATCCCTTTATGCTACTACCCCTTTTCGCTTTGCTGGGTATTGGTATGCTTTCTGGGGGAGCTGATATCTTAGGAGAACAGTTATGGGGAAGTACTAAAGGGGATTCTTCATCCCATAGGCTGAGAACTGAGGAAGGTCACACAATAGCTTGTGTAGCCATAGCAGCTTTGTTGTCATGGCATGAGAATCCTTCGTCGGTTCTTCTGCTTTTACAAAGGAGCAGTCATCTAACATTGTGAGGTGTCTAATGGAAAGCCTGCTTTTTTGACATGGTTATCACAAGCTATTTTCTGTCCAGACATTTACACAGACCTTGTGTTACCCATGATTTATCCACAATCCGTGTTCCTCAATTGTGCTTAAACATGGTTATAGTTGTAGTAAATCATGTGTTGAAACACGTAACTAGAAGGAACCATATAGTTATCACTAGCACTGGAACATTAAACAATAATACTCCATTGAGCACTAGCATCATCAACAAGTCTCTATCAGCCTGATCCTGAAGTCCTAATATTGGTATTTCCGTTCTCCCCTCATCTCCCTGTTCCACCTGGAACTCTTTCAACAGTCACTTAAAGACCACATTATTGGGTCTCCATGGTCTAAGAACTATAACCAGCTCAAATTTAAAAAAAAAAAGGCAAGTCTCAACATTCACTTGGGAAGAAGACACCAGATTTTGCCAAGAAATAGCACAGCTTGTCTTTCAAACTGAGAAAACATAGTGACAGAGTCTATATGAACATTATATTATAAACTAAGGAAAATCCAGAAACAGGTGGAAAGCATTTCAGGAAAGAAAATGTAGACTAATCAGGAGAAAAAGGAGAAATTTCGGAAATTTGTCGGTATGCTCTAAACACGTATGACTTAAATTTTGATAAATGTACTCTGTGTACATAAAACATCTCTTGAATGACAGAAATGCAGAAGAAATAAAGTGATTGAAGTTTTTTGTTTTCTTTTTTTTTTTTTGGTGATGAGCCAGTTTGAGAGCTTACTGTGAGCATATGGAGATAGCATATTTGCAAGTCCATCTCTGGAGGATTGCAAAAGGCCCTTAGCATGTGAAAAACAGCAATGTTATTTTTTTTAACGTTCCCTATATTTAGAGATTAAATCGCTCACTGCACAAACCCATTTGGAACAGGCGAGAAGGTGAAAAGGATAATCAGTACAGTCACTGGTCCGTGTTTCCTAAACGCTTTTGAAAACATTACTGTGCGCAGGCATAAAATTAGCGGCAGGACCTTAAAAAGGCTGGCATTTAGCATGACTTTTTGGAAAGTGACACCCTCATTTTTTTCTTGTAGGATATCATTAAATTTCAATCGCCCTATGGCAGTGCCTTTCCATTAATAACCAATTCACTGTGTCACTTTGGCTCTCCTTTGAAATAATGAGCCTTTGCTTCGCTTTAATAAATTTAAACATATTCTCAAGGCCAGGGAAGATAGGAAACCGCAGATGGGCTGAGAAAAACACGATTCATAAATCCTTAACTGCCTGAGATCGTTGAGAGCAAAACAAAGTAACACTCGTAAAATATTAAACAATCCCAGCTGTATGAGTGAAGCTTCATTAACAAAAATGGACTATTTACTGCCTTCAACAGAGCCTGTGGGTGGAAAGATTCAGAGAAATCTTCTTTAGAAAAACACTGTCATCCTCATTTTGATTCTTTAACCAACTGATGGCACGGTAGATACTTATTTTGCTTGTCCATATGCAGAAACATTTTAGCAGAAAATTAATGGTGCTCTGATTACGTTAAATACCACAAATCATGCTTCATCAGTTAAGCAGGAGTGAAAGAAAACAGAGAAATCTAACAGATATTTTATCCTTGAAGAATTTGCATGCCAATAGAAGTAAAACATGACAAACTTTATTTAAATCATAAGGGACTTCTCTAGCACTCTAAAGTAAACACAGCAATATGAATAATAGCAGGGACATCAAGCGATGCCATTGCTTCTTCTAGGAAGGCTCGACTATTTATTCTACTATGTTGTACTTTTTCTTGCTTTAACCTTTATTAACATGCAGCTAATTTTGTTTATATTCCTATTGGGTACACAAAGGAGCAAATCCTTCTTTTTTTTTTTTTTTTTTCAGTCTGTCATGTTTACTAATTATTTAAATTTGACCAGAGTTTTGCTGGGGTAAGGAAGGCAGACTTTGACACAGAGTTTGGTTTTAAACCCACAAAGCTGGATCCTCAGATTTGTGAAGCTGATTTTTTGCTGCTCAATTAACATACACGAATTCCCACTGAATTAACTGAAAAACTTCACAATTTGCTCTACCTCCATGTAGGTCCTGCTGCTTCCCCTGCCTCACCAGCCCTGAGGCGCTGAGGAGCTTCCTTCCAGTAGCATGAGCTAAAACTTCTACATGTCCCCCCAGGAACAGTAGCCCACAGTATTCCCAAATCTCTTCTCAAGCTTTGTTGAGACTTAAAATAAAACTAATAAGGCTTATTCAATAATAAAAATTTGGAAGAACAGAAAAACAAGTATAAGGATAGCACAGAATTTTTAAAGTGCCCACAGCAAGAATAACCTTTCGTGGTATCATAGAGGTTTTTTTAAGCCAAGAATTGCATACAAGTTTAAAGAAGAATAGAGATCAGTGTCAGTTTACTAAATGCTAAGAACCTGAAAGCTCTATCTCTAAAGACAAGCTGACAATTGAGTGGACAGAATGTCAATACTTCTAAACATTTCAAGGGTAAAAATATTGCTTTTTACAATCTGTGTCATATTTAATGCAAGAAAAGAATTTGGATTTTTTTCTTTTGCTGTCTGTCAGCTTTTTTTCCTTTTATCCCAGTGAAGGGCATAATTAGAGTATTTAGCACAAATACATGGTATATTTTTTTCCCCTTCAGAAATAGGTATTTTCAGCCTAAATGCAAATATGAACTTCATAGTTTTCCACATTTTAGTTAATAAATATTTTTTTAAAAAACAAACTTCAACATTTGGTTTATTTATTTCAATATCCTTCTCTTGTCTGTCAGAACCATTATGTACATTTGAAAAAGTGAAAATCCTTTCTTAACACTCAAGGGGGCATTTTGATGCCTGCAGAGGCATTTCTCTTTCCCATCTGAAACGCTAGGAATGCACTTAGCCCTCACAGCTCCCACTGCCTTCAGTGGAAACCCTGAATACCTCTCAGGACTTATCACCTTAAAATCGTTAGAGCAGTCATTTCTGTGCTTAGTAGACCTTCACTGTAGCTGATTTGTATAATCAGGGTTAATCTATTCTGATTGCAAAACATCCATACCGCAAAGTTTGAATGAATTCACAGTGATGCTCACTCAGCTCAGGATACCCCTAAGACTTCTACAGAGATATGCCAAAGGATTTTTTGTTTGGTTTTTAGGGGTGATTTGATCCAGCATGAGTAAAGCCACCGTACCATTCCTCCCTCTGAATATTTAGGAGAACGTAGTTGTTCTATCAGGCACTAGAAAGAATGGGGTACAAAAAGCAGTGGTAAAGCATTAAGCTCTATCAGCAGCGGTAACCTGCAGCAGGTCTGACGCTGAGGTTACCTGTCTGCATGAAAGCAGCAATGAGGCTTTCCACAATAACAACCTCAGACAGACTCGGAAAGCAAAACTATATTTGCCTCAAAGGTTTTAAGTGTGGGTAGGGCTATAGGCTATGTGTTGTTTAACCCAGCAGAGAAGGCATTCAATTTTTTTCTCTGCACACCAGGAAACGCTAGTACTAGCTTTTGGCTTCTGCTTTCAGAAAGGAAAAAAGATCTAATCCGATTAGAACACTTAGGAATATGGTAAGACCCTCAAATTTCACAGTCATTTACAAATTAAAGAGCAAATGTAAGCCTGTCAGGAATTCATTTTTCTTTTTATTAATAAAGAGGGTAAAGTTTCCCTCCAAGCATATATGAAAAAGTGAAATTTATGAACATAACTTGTATAATGCCCCGTTCCTTCTTCTTTTTTTTCTTTCTGTTATTGTTGAAGTACAACAGACTGAATGCTTCCCAATTTAGTCTTAAAAACTAATATCCAGAATGGCAGGGAATGCTTCCACAGATTTTTTCCTATTGATGCGCTAGTGGTGCATGTGTCTTCTCCCAGGGGACAGTTCAGATTTTGCCCTATCTTTGTAAGATTCCCCTATCAAGAGTGTCTATCAGTGTAAGTTACTGTGGTATTTATGATGTAGATACCTGCCTACTCATTACTGAACTGAGATCACTAACTTAATTTCTCAAAATAACCAAAAAGCCAAAGGTTAATAACTTTTTGGCCACTATCAGTTTGCAGTAGGTTCAGACTGGCAACCTTGAAGTAAAAAAAAAATAAAAAAAAATAAAAAAAATAAAAATAAAATAGTCCTCTATGCTCCATTACCAGTGCTTTGAACCATCCAGTCACATGGATTTTGATGTTTTGAGAGGGTGAAAAGAATGCAGATTGGCATGAGAATACCACATTAATTCAGCAGTTAAATGGTTCTTTGAGAAGATTCACTGACAGAAAAAAAGCATAGCTGTCTTTCTAAGTCCTCATCCTCTTTGGGCCTATACACATTTTCTGTGAAAAGTTGATTCTTTTCCTTCCTCCCCCCCTTTTTTCTTTTTTTTTCAAACAGCCTTTTATCATCTAACATGTGAAACAATTGTAATGTGAGGCATGTGAGCAGAGAGCCTTTGCCACTGGGCCCTCATAAATCTTGCCAGTTCCCAGTGAACAACACCAAATATTTGCAGCTGAGGAACATTTGGTCTGGCTTAAATTAACATATCTCAGCAGTCAGAAGTCATTAAGCTTTGCCAGTGATTTGAAACCATTTTTCCATTTCAAAAGCGACACTGGCTGTTACTTATTTTTCTGGATGAAGAAGGTGGTAAGGAACAAAAGCAATGAAATGAAAATGGGAGATACTAATGAAAAAAAAATGATAAAAGAGCTTTGAACTGCCTTTGGTAGATTTGTTATTAAGACTCTTTTTAAATAGCAGAGCACTTATGTATAAGATCAAATAATAATTCAAGATGATACACATTAATTTCCGTGGCAAATTATGTGATTTAAAGGCTGTGAAAATGTATACTTATTTTCTTCCTTAATCCCTTGTGAATATAGGCACTATCAATTTTAAAAGCTGATGAAAGCTTTAAATGAAAAACAATAATCCAACCTTTTTCAATTAAAGGCTGCAAGTAGATTAAGTACTGGAGTAAAGTAATGTGTTGTTGTGCTTTGCAGAGATCACGTCTGATATGGGTCTGTTCAGATGCTGGGGGCTGGAAAAACACCTCAAATCCAAAACACCACAGTCTAAAAAAACTACAAGCAGGAGAAAAAAAGCCAAATCGGCTTTAATGCAAGTGGAATGTGAGATCACATTTTCCCAACCTGTTACTTCTTTATTATTAACATGGCACATAACTCCCTTGTTGAGTTGATAAATAAGTCATCATCTGAAAATCCACAAGAGCACCCAGCACCTGAGTTATCAAAAAAAAGCCCCCACTTCCTCACATTTGCAGTTATGATTACTGGTCCACAATTATATAATTCTGTCAGAAATTTGTTTCAAATATGGTTCACTACCAGTTGCCAAACATGTGTTTGCCACTTTTTAAGAAGATAAATATTGCAGAAGATTTTGATAAATCGTATACACTGATTTCAATACATTTATGACTTCCGATTTATGTGTGGATAGTTCTAAGTGAATACACTTATTCATAGTAATACCTTAGTGGTAATTATAATTTTTCAACCTCCAATTAGTTTTGTCGATAAAGTTTAATAACCTTGAATGTTTTAGATTCATGTTTACATTCAAGTTCATGAAGCGCTATGAAAGAAAGCCCTTCCATGTTGAAATCTTTCTGAGACTTTCATACTTTTCAAAGTCTCTGCAGCTTTAGTAAATTAAGTTCTGTATAAAAAGAATAGAAATTTGCTTAACCAGATTTAAAAGACAAAGAGCTTTAAAAAGAAAACATTTATGGCTAACTAGGGTGTGAAAAGGTATCCAGAATGGCTATGTAATCAATTTATTTTCTAGGTGTGCTAGGGGATTTTATTTTAATAGTTTATTTTAAGAATAATAATAATAGCAGCTTCTAAAAAAGCTTTTGAGAATAAAAACGGTCTGCATATCAGTACTATATAAAATAAATTCTATGATGTTTTAGCCACACATAGAGAGCGAACGATTGGCGTATGGATTGCGAAACACAGGAAACACGACCAGAGTATTTGGAAATATGAAAATATTAGACTAAATGTGCCTTGTGTTCTCAGATAAATGGTTTTGTTTTTCTTCTCCCATAAGCACACAGCAAAATGAAGCAAGCATATCATTTATTCACTGCTGCTCTTCAGGTCAGGTTACAGTTGAAAAATAACAGAGGAAAATCTTTATCAGGTTTTCTTTCATTAACTACTGATACCACTTCCTTACTGATTTAAAGATTCACAGGATCACTGAGGTTGGAAGGCATCCCTGGAGACCAGCTAATTCTTCCCCAACTCAAGGCTAAGTCCAGCTGGGTTTTGAATACCTCTGTGGAGAGAGACTCCACCACCTCTCTTCACCACTCTCACAATAAAAAGTCTTTTCCTATGTTTAAATGGAATTTCCTGCATCTCAATTTCTGACCATTTCCTCCTGTCCTCCACTACTCTGTTTCAATAGCCATTCCATCATTCTCTGTCTTTTGTCTAATCCTTTTGAACAAAAACCACATCACTCTGCACTGAAGAACTAGCACAGCTTTACAAAGTTCCCTCACATTAGACAAGGGTACCCTGGCAGAGGTCTTCTTCTGTGATCACAAGTCGGAAAAACATTTTCCAAAAGCTACAGTCTAATCTCGTGGGGACAATCAAGATAGACAATCCTCTAAAACCTTCCAAAGCAGGTCTGAAGGCATATGGAAGTGCATTTCCTGCTCCATCCACTTTCTGTGTAACCCCACGCATTTAGACTGAACTAAACTGAAATAGATGCTACAGTTTGAAGTTGGAGAGTGTGAATGAGCAATGTATCACAGACACTCATGACGGTAAGGAGGAGAATATAAAACTAAAACTCTGCATTGGGAATAGTATGATGGAAGCACACAGCAGGTCGAGAAATCAATTAATCATATGCATAGACACTTTGCCAAAAATATGGCTGCTTTCCAAGGTCTATTCTTCCAAGATCTCCAAACCTGTCATCACGACTGTTTGGTGAAGCAGAGCTGTTATGTGGGAGGACCCAATAAGGTGCTGAGGGTCTTCCTCTAAATTTAATCCTAGTTCTCAGTATCTATTTACTTAAGAAATCTTTCCTTTTTATCTCTTTCCCTCTAGCAGAATAAACAGGCAGAAAGCAGATAGAAAATAAATGAAAACCAGGGCTACCGTGGCTTTCTGTCCCTCTGTTCTGCATCAAGGAAACTGTGAAATCAATGAGAACAGAATCAGGCCCGCGATTCAACAGAGAATTTTTCTCCAGCCACATAGCCCACCATCTGGTTAGGTACAGGCCACAAACTGGCTGCACTAGTCAAGTTTTCACCTGCAAAGTGCTTTTTAATTGCTTAAGAAGATGAGTATTTTTTCCTCTCCCATGTCATATGGTGAGGTCAGACTTTCAGGATGTTCCCTCACCCTTCATAGTTTATTGAGCAACAATATTCTGGATTCTGTATTTCATATAAAACATAAACATGTTTGAGACTATGCATATCGTATGACAGCATTTGGGTTAGGTTATTTAATTACATTTCTCAAACCCCAAATGTGTCTAAACACTGTTGTACCAGTTACAACATAGATCCTCATTCAGCAAGACTTAGACATATTTATATTTCTGGAGCTCAAATAAATATCAAGCACAGAAGATACTCCTTGAGCCCTGTAGCTACAAAAAGTATTTCATGTGATTTATTATAGCATAGGAATATACGTAATGATGAAAATAAGCTGAGAAGTAGAGGATATGACTTTTTTTATCCCTTTGGAGACATCATAGCTATAACTTACAGGAAGACCAATCTAGAGTGAATTGTGTGACTCTATTAGCAGCTGTGGGGTAAATAAAATAATACTCTATTTAATAGACCTGACAACAGCTATTTAATTTACATCATGAGATAAAGGCTACTTCTTTTAAAATGAGCTCACCAAAGCTGAAGTTGGGTATAGTCAATAACAGAAATGTTCAAGTTTGAAAGAGCATATACAGAATTTCTAAAATTTGTAGCTCTCATTTTAGGTTTGATGTTGTGTAGAGGGTTTTTAGCTATGTTTTCAGGGAATTAAACAATATTGTTGGGTGGGCGTTTGGGTTTTTTTATTCTCATTCTTGAAAAGAAAATGAAAAGAGATAGAGAGAAACTGAATAATAGCAATGGTTAAGTTCAACCCTTATGAAATTGGTGCTAGCTAAAAAATAGACAAAATTACCAACTGAACTTTAACTTTTGCAGTATCTTTGGAATTATGCCATTTTAGACAGATGTTCATGGGCATAGATAATGCTTACAGAGTTCAGACTTTTAAAATGGATGTTATTTATAATGGAATTAAAACACTGCACAATAGTAATTCACATTAAGTAAAGATTACAGTTTAAAAATTCCCCATGAAGTACACGAGCAAACTTAACCCACTTAAGCTGTCCCTGTTGTTTTCTCGGATGTCAGCTATTTAAAACAGTTACTTTGCCACTCAAACAATTTTGTGTCAACAGGAAATGAGTTAGACAATCTTTAATAAACACATAAAGCACAGCTCTACAGACAGTTGTTTAATTATGAAAAGCAACTCATTGAAGCATAAAAATAAAATGCAAGAACTTAGGTTCGGGCAAAGGGCTTGGAACTCAGGTATGAATGCTTTCCTTTTCATCTATCCTGGCAATATAGTAGCTACCTATATTCTTCTAATGCTGTTTAATTTCTGTAGCCATTATTATATTTGTGGAGCCAGGTTTGTGTTATTAAATAAGTTGAGTATTAACAGTAATCAAGGTTTTGTTTTCCTGTGCTAAGAAGGGAGTATAGGTTTAGAGAAAAAATTTAACTGCAGAGAGAACCCTCCACAAAATTATTTTTCCACTTGTGTTAGCTTCAACTGCAGCTGAAATTACAGAATGTACCTGATGTGCAGGGTAGAATACACTTGCTCTTCTAAAAAACACTGTAGTGAACAGCAAAATGCATAATGAAAGTGCATAATGAAAGCAGATGCAATTAAACAGACCTCCAATTCTTGCATGAAATTCTGTTTCCACAATTTTGCTTTCAGAGAAAAACTGCTAGGATCAAACTTAGGTCTACTCACTCTAGAGTTCCACTAATAAGTCATTCTCCTACCTCCCTAACTACTTCATTACAGTGGCTACATTTCTTTCAAAAGTATGAGCTATAAAAAGGTGGAAAAGAAAAAAAAATACCCTAAACCAGGACAATTGAGAAATTGTTCAAGTGTTATGTAAAAAATAATTACAGAAAAAGTTCTTAAATACCCTTTCATGACTTCAGATAGACTAAACACGTCTTTTAAACATTTTTTCACTGTATGTGACCAGAATGATATCAAAATATGGGGTTTTTTTTTACTATTCAGTATTTTTAGTATTTCTAAAGGTTAAGAAAAAATGTTGGTATACGTTTCCTTTAATTGAAAAGAGAAGACTTATTTTAATATATCAGAGAAGCCATCTATGGAAAGACAGTAGACAAACCTCTGTTGTATTGCACGTTGTCTACTACAGAAGTCTGTATTAAAATGGTTAACATATCTTTTTCCCCTACATTTTTTCAGAACAGGTCTAATTTAGATATGGAAATTTTTCAAACTTAAATCAACAGGAGAAGAACTTGATTGAGTCTCTATTAAATTGTGCTCAATGTTAAGTCAGGTAGTCCACACATCTTGTATTTCTAATTACATTTTTACGCAGCACTTAAAAATACTGTAGTATAATATTAAGAGTTAATTTAATAATTAAAATCTTATTTTTTTCACAGTGACTTCATGGCTGGTATTTATTTCTGTAGCTGTACACTGCAAGTGAAAAAGCTGTATAGGGTATTTTTTATTAATATTATATATTTTACTGGGCCCACACACATACATACACACTTACACACACATACAAAAAGGTTGGCCAGGAAATTAGACATCTTATCTGTGAGCTTGCTAAATAAGGACCAATAACCTAGGTCTGCAGTACTCTGTGTGATAACTGCTTTTACAAAATGAAATTTTGACTTTTTCACAGCTTAGCTACAAGTAGACACTATCAGTAAAACTGCATTTCTGTGCAATATGATGGGAAGTAAAAGATTTCAACATCTGACAGGAGAAAATGAACAACTGATAAACAATCTTTGAAATGTTCTCTCACTGCAAGGCATGCTTTTGATGATGATTTACATTTTTATTATTGTTGACTTTCAGGATGGGGCTGATGGTTGGCTAAACATAAATAACTGAAAGAATAAACCACATAAAATGCAAACCAAATCAAAAGAAAAACATGACTGGCATCATTTGCTTTAAAAGCTTTTGTTCATTTTTCTCCTTCATTTAAGTATTCAGTAAATCTAATTAGAATTCAGTTTATTGGGAAAAATGGAAAAAAAAAAATGTCATTGTAACTTTCTGATTCCAACATGGTAAATATTCCAATTCGTCTTCCACTTTTCCCCTCCCACTTGAAATAAGAATTAAATTCTAATTCTCAGTCCATTGCACAGTGAATGAATTAGTACTAACACTTAAGGCTCCTGCAGAATCTTTCGTCAGCATTTGATGTTCTATACTTATCTGGGATTGTAGCTGTGGGGAAAAACAGTGTATAACTTCTGAAAGATAATCATGCTGAAATGTCAATGAATAAAAAATGTGGTTTTGAAAAAGTGTGTTACTTTCTTGACAGTGAACTCATCAAAAATTTCTTGCGATAAAGGGTACTGCAAGAAACGGACTCAAAATTGTTAATTCAGTTAATTAGTTCAACTAAGTAAATAAATTGGAGGAAACAAAAGCAGAAGCAATGATTTTATTTTGCTTTGCTGTTTTGAAGATAGTTCTTGAAAGGTTTGGGGTTTTTTTTACAATTAATTTTTCATTTAAATTAATTTGGTTATCATTTTTAAAGCAATAACATGACTGAAAAATGTATCCTTTTAAAATTAAAAAATAATCAAAAACATTTTAGGTTAAACCAATGTTAATTTGACTAAATCCTCATTCCCCCTGTAAATTCCAATTAAAATTTTACATAATTGTTTCCTACCTGTTACTGTTTAGTGTACAAATTAAACTGAAAATTTCATTAGCCATGCAGCTTTATCTTTTTTAATTGAATCAAATAAATTAAATAAAACTGGTTATAAATGAACACACTGTCATCTTAGTTCTTTAAGATTTTAATTATAAAAATTTAATGTTAAATAATCCAAAACAGAAAATTGGGGGTGGGGGGGGAAACCACAAAAAGTTGTAGTTGAACTCTGTAATGCTATAATCACTGGGGAAATGTACAGGACAAAACCAAAAGGTTTTTTTTTTTTCTGTATTTATCTGCAATTAACTATTATTAAGTGTACTTTGGGGGTTCAGCCATGAATTCCATTCTTAATAATACCTATTTGTAAGGGTTGAATACACAGGATCAACTTTTATCTATGTATTTACTGTGGTTTACATCATTTTAGTCAGTGCTGAGAAGCACTGACATGTACTACAGCTCCTACAAGCAAGGACAGTGATACTAGAGTTTATCATACAAACTATTGGGATGACGATCTAACAGAACAGTTCAGATTTTTTACGTAGACTCATGCAGAAAGGGAAAAATGGAGGCACAGTAAAAGTAAAAAAATTGCTAATCTCGGTTAGACAACTATGCCTGATTGTAGATTATAGTTTCCAATAGTGTTGAGATGTACAGCTTTTATAGGCCGGTTAGAAAATATTTATTTTATTTTTATGCCTATTAGATAGGCATAGATAGATAAAGTAGAACATAATTTATTAATGTTTACAAAGAAGTTCAAAACCAGTTATTGTTCAAAAGTTATGCTGACTTTAAGCAACAGGATTATGTCCATTCATTGTTTTTGAAAGTAAATAATTAATATATTACCTTGAGTCTTCCACCTCAAAAGTTACAATGGTTAAAGTATAACAGAGTCTCTAATGGAACAAAAGGAAAGGTTTCCCATATAATAACATATGATAAAAAAAATCAGAACAGAAGTTTAGAACTGATAACTGATATTTCTGTTTAGAAACAGACAACCAACGAACTCAGTTTCTGTGCAGATTCCCTTTACATTTCATACACCCCGCCTTGGCTAATAGCTGGAACAGAAATCTTACCAGACTGACATTTTGCACAAACACATCAAGCACAACCTGGGGATAATGACAGCCTGAGGATTCACCAAAGATAAAGTGTAAAAACAAAAATTCCACTTGTTAGCATAACTTTGGGTAGCAAAGCTATTGACTGGCTTCAGCAATGTTTTTCTAATGGGTAATAATTGAGTATGAGAGAATATCTCGTGCTAAAGTGCAAGTTTAATGAGGTAGGACTCTCTTATGGTGAAATTAATGGACAACCCCAATCAAACATTTTGCAAGAAATACACTGAAAGTCTGGGAAATGTACTATGGTATGTGTCTTGAAAACTTCAATTTGAAAGAGACCCAATTACTTGAAATCATAAGTTGTATAGAGAAAGGGAGTCTGCAGATTTGCAATGCAGGTCTTAAATGCTTTGGATATTAAAGAACAGCAAGTGAAGCAGGGACTGCAATCCTAAAGATGACAGGATCATAGATACTATTTTTGCTGTAAATAAAATGTTCTGTTAATAAAGTCATGGCCCAATAGCCTTTCCTGAAACAAATATTATTCCCTTGTGTTTGGATGTCGTGGTGCTAAACAAAAGGGTTGCGATTTGATCTCTGACCATGCGGTGAAGCAAGATTTTCTTGTGTCCACATTATTTAGTGCTAGTACTTTCTACAGCAGATGTGTTGTGGAGGGAGCTAATTGTAGCAGTCAAAACAGAGCCAGGCTAAAAGCTAACAATTAAGCAGTATGGACAATCAAGGATTCAGTGCTTAAGCTCACTCCCTAGCTCTCTTTTATTTAGCAGAATTTATGGCCTGTTACATTCAGGCTTTGCCAAGTAACAAAGGAGAAACGTGCCCTGAAAATGCAGCTAAAAAGTCATTGAAGTTATATTTTGATCAGTTCATACAATGGAAAATGGACATGCTTTCACTCTTCCACAAATCAGATGGCTACAAACTTAACATACATAGCTATTTTATTTGAACTGCAAAAATTACATGCAGGTGAAAACAGAACTTTTCATTCAAAAAGTCTGTATTTCAGCAGATCTTTGTTCAACAAAGTTTTAAATCCCCTTTTTTTTCTAACCACAGATAAAAAAGGTGCCAGATGCAGGTCGTCATGTCAGGAAAACCAGAAGGCAGACACTCCCGACACAGAGGAGAAAACACTTCTGCATACCCTAAGTTCAGGCTAAACTTACTGCGTTGAGCTAAATACTTTTCTAAAAATTCATCACATAGAAAAGATATGTGGGAGGCTGGTTTTAACCAAAATGATAATCTAAGATAAACCTCTTCAAACAAACCTTTCCTATACAGCTTTGTTTTTTTAAATTCCTCCGTTTGGACAGTATTAACTCTGCTCTTGATTTAAATCATTGGTTGCAGGAAATTTGAATCTTGTTTGATGAGAAAAAAATGCATAACTACATTGGCCAGCTGAATTTCTAAATTCATATATATATGTCCTTAACCTGACACAGCATATGATTGGTTAGATTTCATACAGGCTGACTTCCACAGGAATCTCCTATTAAGATGATCAATAATATATATCCTGCTATCACAAGGCATATACTGTAAGCTGCTGCAGTGCATTCCGAACTTTTCTGTGCTCAGAGATGTCTGACACTCATTTTTCCTAATAGTCATTTTTTGAATGTTGAACTGGTTAGGAATATGCTCAGTGAAAAAAAAAGTGGGGAAATAATCGTTTGCAAAATGACCCATAAGAAAGTGTTCCTTTTTAAAAAAAAAGAAAGTTAAAATAATATAATGTAGCTTTGGCAGAATAAGTTTCTATTTCTCCTAGATTACCAAATGCTGAATTGTCCTTATTAGTAGTGATAACTTTAACAATTGTTTAAGGCATTTTTGCTATATCTGCAGGACTCCAGTGGTGAGCCTTTTCTCCTGCATACAACAAATATCTTACGTTGCCAATCTCCTTTTGTCTCACTGCCAAGGTCACGGCCAAGAAACCGACTGAGTTTTTCCACTTTGTTAATCTGGGGTTTCTGGAATTTTTTAGGAAACGCAGGAAATTCTACGTGCCTTGTAAAAAGCAAGTCATTTGTATAACAGTGGGCAACGGTATCAAGTGTTCTGCACCTGTTTTACACTCCAGCACAGTAATTTCTGCAAAGTAAACAGTAGATCTCAGGGTCAGATTACAAATTCTAGTAGGCTGTTTGCTAGATTGCCGCTTTGTTTAACCTTTACACTTTCATTTAGAAAGGAGAAAGTATCATTGTCACACCAAGAGGGCAGTTAAAGAGTTTTAATTAACTGTGGAGGTAATTAGACCTCCCAGTTTAACAATTATCAGACAATTCTTTTCTCCTCTAAGTCCTTTAAAGTTGCACAGTTTTTTATGAGGAACAAAATTAATTTAATAAATACTTTGCAAAAAAGTGGATAAAAGACTACACAGAAAGAAAAGCTGATTCTGCTATGAAATTATCTATTTCCTTTTTCTAATTTAATAACAAGTCAAAATCTATCAGCTTCTCATCCACCATTCCGTGCCAAAGTCCAATTCTAATCCAATTGCTCCTTTTATTAATCCCCCCTCCTTTCGGTCTCGTGAGCTTCTGCTGTTTGGCCCATTGTGATATTCGCACGTATGACAAAGGTGAAAGACAAACCCCCCTCTCCTTCTTTCCAATAAAGTTTGCTGTTGACAACTGTAGTTTAAACAGTGTCTGTCCTTACAGTTATTTGAAATCTCTGATCCAGCTCTCTCTCTCTCCCTGCAGAAGACAAGACCTCTAGTCACGGGGGACACTGCCCACCAGTTCTGATTCTTAACTTCATTTTTTGAGATGTAGATGTACTTCAGAAAGCAAGTAGTAGAGTTCTTATCCCCAGAGTCAAGGCAGGAATCCATAACATTAACTCTCCTGACCACAAAACATAATTAGAAATGTATAATGTATAAGAATATTAAGTATATATACATAGGTTCTTTAAAGCACTAAAATGGAAAGCAATACAGAACATTTTTCAGTGGTTATTCTTAAAGAAACAAGAAAACAAAGCTGGACGGGGGAGAGGATTGTTTCTTTGCTTGCATTAGCCATTGCAGCTTTACCTGACCTAACTGCACAAGTGTGGGCTCCGGGCACTTCTCTGTATCGCTCTGCTAAAACCTATTTCCCATACACCTATGTCTCTGAAGACAGTGCGTGTTATATTGTGTCTGTGTGTGCATATAGAAATATGTTTTACTGTTCATGCCTTCCATGTGAAACCCACAACTTTCAAGAAAATGATTAAGGAAATTTCTCACCAGTGCAGAAGTGGATGCTACAGATGAAGATGTGACTTGAACAGATCACAAAAACACTGACAGAGGGGTGACAGTGACAGATCGGAGAGCTGAACCCAGGTCTGTACATATAATGTGTGTTTCTTTCCTCAAAAAAATTTCTGAAGCATTTACTTATTACAAAATGTCTTTTTGGATACATAGGTAAGAATTTTAAATAATATGAACCCATGCTGATTTTACTTCTATTCACTTTGGAAAAGAGGATTCAGCTTGTTGGTGACAAGCAAATCATAATGCTTTAAATTTTAATCGGAATTTGATCGGATAACCAAAAAGAGACAAAATTTAGAAGAAAAGCAGGAGGAAGCTAGAAACCATAAAGAGCTGAAAGTGCTGAAATGATGACAGGAGACAGCCAAGAAAAGAACAGCATTTGGCCAGGAGGAATATTTTCTCTTTTGGTTGAATTACTGTGTGAAATAAAAATGAAAACAGAAGACTAACATCCAACATCAGCTCAGGAGTTTGAGGTGTCATCATAAACCTCTTGAGATTTGCTCTCATTATATTAACCCCCCCAAAACCATAGTGTAGTTATAAGCTTCGTGAATTCTCAGTTGCTTATCATTTATTCTACATACAATAAATCCTTATTTGTAATATGCACCACATAATGGAGTAGTAAATATTTCCAATTAGCTTTAGTGTCACAGTCCTCAAAAACTGATGCATTTATGTTAATATAAAAGCGTACATGGAACATTTTATCATGCATTAGAGATTTTAATCAGGTAATCTGCACGGCATCTGGAAACCTAAGCAGAGGCAAAGTCTGCTATAACAAAGGCACTGTAACAGTTCACCTTCAGTGAAGAACAATAATGCATTATTAAATTCACTTTCCTGCTCAGTGGTTACACTTAGCTGACCACAGCAAATTTGCTCTCTGCCTGGTCTTCACAAGTTGGCAGAAAAATAGATTCTGTCACATTTAACGGGTTCTGAAAATGACAGGATGCCTCTCTTGGTTTAACTATAAGCCATAATCTTTCAGAAGTAAATATAATTACAAATGCCTTTTGTCACGTAGTTCTTAGGAAGGATATTATATGTGGGTTATTAGAGTAGTAGATCTCACTCTGTACTTGAATATCATTAGAAGCCAGAATTGATATTGCACAACAGCAACTTCAAAAAAGAATCAGATTTCTATTTTTCTTTGATCCTAAATGACATCATAATTCTTAGAAAACAAAGACACAGACATCAAATTCCTTGAGTACGGTCAAACTGTTATCAAGAGATATTACTCCTTACAGTAACATCAAAGAAAAACCTATGTTCTCTTTTGTCCGAAATACTGTTTTAATCTTATTCTACATCTATTAGTCATTTGCTTTGTTTTACATACATTTTACTGAAAGAACTTGTAAGAAAACTGCCTTAGACTCAGGGTTCAGTGATTGATTAGGAATTTAATTAGCAAAAGTCAGCATAGTTATATACAACAGACCCTGATTCTTTTTGGTTTCCAAGGAGTTTTATCGTGCAGCAAGCATGACAGGAATCTGCTCCATATGATGACATTCACTTTCAGGTAGAGGTCTTGAACCAACACTGTATACTACTTAAGTCTCGGTGAAGTGCAATTTAGGTCCTAATTAAGATCTGTTAAAGAGTTTTAATTAGCTTTGTGTAAGTAACCAGTTTAGCAATTATAAGACACATTTTTTCTCCCTTCAGTTCAGGCATTTGTGTTAGAAATATCTTAGCTCTAAAGCGTAGATATGCATGTAGATATGTAGACTCATTGAGAGATAGGCTTGGATTTTGGCATCTGTTTATGGCTTTTTATTTCTTATTTAGGTACAAATCATTTAGGCACTTATTACCTATTTAGGTTAAAACAAAATAATGTTTCCTAAGTCCTCAGAACTGAGACATTACAATGACACTGTACTCAAAACTCACACCAAACTTAACATAGTCATATTCCACATAAGTGGAATCACCACTGTGTGGTGTGTTAGGTAGTCTGTCCGTAACATATTTAATTTAGGTGCCTAGATCGAAAATGGCATGGAAAGTTTATAGCTTAAATCCACCCTTTCTGAGAACAGCTGTGCCACACTTTGGACAGGAAGACAACTGAAGTTTTCCTGGACTGTGAATAACTACTTCATAGAATCACAGAATGGTTAGAGTTGGAAGGGACCTTAAAGATCATCGAGTTCCAAACCCCCTGCCATGGGCAGGGACACCTCCCACTAGACCTTCTGATACACTTCTGAGTGTCCTGATCACTCTCCAGCAGAGAGGTATTTATTACCTTCTTTTAAATGATTAAACACAAGTTCATAGAATCACAGAATGGTTTGGGTTGGAAGGGAGCTTTAAAGATCATTTAGTTCAACCCCCCTGCCAAAGGCATGTCCCTTTCACTAGATGAGGTTGCAGCCCCAGGCAACCTGACCTTGAACACTTCCAGGGATGGGGCAGCCATCACTTCTCTGGAGAACCTGTTTCTGTACCTCACCACCCTCATTGTGAAAAAGTTCTTCCTTTTGTCCAATCTAAACATCTTTCAGTTTAAAACCATTGTTGCTTGTCCTGCCACTACAGCCCTTGGTAAAAAGTCTTCTTCCACCTTTCTTATAAGCTCCCTGTAAGTATTGGAAGGCCACTATAAGCTTTCCCCAGAGCTTTCTCTTCTCCAGGCTGAACAACTCCAACTCCCTGAGCCTGTCCTTACAGGAGAGGTGCTCCAGCCTCTCATCTGTGACTCTCTGGACTCGCTCCAACAGGTCCAAGTCTCCTGTGCTGGGGACCCCAGAGCTGGACCCAAGTAATACTACTACTTATATTATATTATATTATAGTACTTATATTATAATATTAATACTAATAATTTTACAGAATATAGTGGCTAAAGAACATTCAGTCATACAAACTATCCTTTCCTCACTTGATCCCTGCAAGTATTTTCAAGCATTGTAATTTGCACACTTTCGAGTAAAGCATCCCACTGGTTTCAATGGAAAAGCAGATTTGAACAATCTGCCCAATGACCGCAAATGTTTGCAGGATAAAAAACTATGTCTACTTTGGGGGAAAAAAAAAAAAAAGCCTAGATCTTGGAATTTCCTCCCCAAAACAGAAGGAATTTATAACAGGGACTC
>JAHREE010000279.1:25762932-25827932 GCA_033628505.1 Tringa tobata | reverse complement strand
AGATAAAAAAGAAGCTAATAATTATATAAGAATTATCTATACTATTTGCAAGGAAATCTATGTCTAGGTTGAAATTGTCAGTTAAGGCTTTTCAAAACTTTTTTTTGGTATTTTGCATTTGAACAATTTAGAGAAAACTTAAAACTGCAGGTCACGCTATTAGCACTTCTGAAATAGTTCCTGCAAGTCGTCTCAAGTGGAAGACATTCTTAAAATTTTGCTGTAACAAAATTTCTGTATCAGCAACCTTAAGTATAAAGTGGTACAAAAAAAGCCTAGCAGATAAATGTTTTCTTCCATTAAAGCCAGGGCATTCACTCAAGTGTGTTTTCAGAAAGAGTATGTAGACTCTATATTC
This sequence comes from Tringa tobata, assembly GCA_033628505.1. Taxonomy (NCBI): domain Eukaryota; kingdom Metazoa; phylum Chordata; class Aves; order Charadriiformes; family Scolopacidae; genus Tringa; species Tringa tobata. Next base: position 25,827,574 of record JAHREE010000279.1, on the reverse strand, counting down.
CCATTAAATTTACAAAACAATTCTGTGTTTCTTAATGTCTTGAGAATTCAATTCCAGGGCACTGAGACACATCATGTATTCTTTTCTTCTTTTGTAAATGCATTTATTTAACTAGCAAAAGGGAAAACTAAAAATAACTACTTTAGAGAAACAGAAACACATTTGTGTGGTCATCTTCATGGTGTTATGGGACATATCCTCTCTTAGTAGGAACAGTTGTAACTTCATCAACTTCATTCCCAATAATGTATCTTTCCTAGCAGCAAACACAAAGGGAACTAATGATTTAAAAACTGCAATGTAGTAACAGGATGAAAAAAAGTTCTTTTGAACATCTTATCCATTACGGTTATATCTTTTGTTTAACAATTCATTAAAAAAATGAAAAAGAGCACATAAACTATTTCAAAGGGTTTTTTAGCTCCCCTCCCCTCTATTTGTAATAAAGACCATCAAAGACTATGAAGACTATTCAAATATCTATTACAGGAAAGACACGTAATGACCACTGAAAAGAAAGACATAAAAAAGAAAAGAGACATAAGAAAAAGGTACTCTTGGGGAACTCTTTCGGGCACAAAGCATAAAGAAACTGTATATGCTGAGTTGTTTTAACAAATTTAGAACATTACAGATCTTTTGTACACATGTAACTCATTTGAGCATGTTCAGAAAGTAAGATATGCCCAAGATGCATTTGAGTCACTGTAAATACAGAATAACCGGTATGCACATATGTAATTTGGCTGCAATGAGCCCAGTTCACCTGGAATGTTTTGGAAATTATGCAGACCTGTCAAGTAAAACTGTACAGCAAATCTCTCATAAATTGTGTCGAAGTGACTACTACCCAACCAGAACAAATGTCCATAGTAGCAAACAAGTCTGCAGAAGAACTGCCTGGTTGGAGGATTGTTTAATTAAACTCTCTAGAAATACTTTTATCCAGTATTTTGCTAGAAAAAAAACTTTCAGAAGTTTGTACTACCTTTGCACTCCTGGCATACACATACTATTCACATCCTAGTCAATGATATGAAAGGCTTCTGTGGTTTCTGTGCAACAAAAATAGATGTTTTCTGGCTTTTTAGTAAATAACAACCCATTATGAAAAAAATTGCAATTTCATTTTTCACCTTTGTAGCCCATTAACTGTAATAGCTTTTAATGTACTTTAAGCATTCTTGAGCCTCTTGGGCTGAGTGAAAAGACACACTAGCAACCAGAGTGTCTAAAGGTTATTTTGGTGATACCAGCTTTCTCGAACCTTTCATTTAGTGGATCTTTATATTATCTGTCATAGGTTGCAAATTTGACTGCTATCTGTTGAGGGTTTGAGGAGTTTTTAACGCCCAAATCAAGATCCCTTTCACAATGTGCTAGATGATGTATAAGTACATAGCCTGAACTCAGTATCTTAAGGAATTACAAAGAGAATTCAAGTGAAGTTCTGGATCACTTGTTAGCTGACTTTGCTAGAGGACAGCTCAGACAGAAGAGTATCTTTGTTGATGCTAAAACTTCCTTTGAGGCTTTCATGTTTATAAAACACACTCATATGTACTTCTATATTTATTAAGGTGAATAAGCTTATATTGTTGAGCATATATCAAGTAATGTTTCCATATTTATTAAGGTGAATAAGCAAGCTTGACACATATTTACACTATATATAGATTGTAAAAGAATGTACTGCTGATAATGCAGAATTAATATCTAACTATATAGGATAGCATATTTATCATTAGTTGTCTTTTTGATGCATGACTGCTAACAGGAAAGTACAATTCTAACTATACCTTTGGACTATTTAAATTATTTTCCATTTTACACTCAGGATATTTTTGGATTTTAATATTCTTTTTTATAAGATATTAGCCAGAGGTCTAAGATTGCTCACATCTCTACAGGGGGACATAAAAGAGAAACAGAGAGAAAGACTGGGACTTTTTAATATGTGGATTTGATAAAGTTATACTTTAATTGCTGCTATCATAGTGGTTAAGAAGCAATTGTTGATTATCTGAAAATCACTTAAGAAATTTCCATTAATATCATAGTTTAAAAGCTTTTTTGGAAGAAACAGTTTAGCTTCTTTTGTGAACATGGTGAATATTTTATATTTTGTTATAGAAAACAGCATGCACGTTTTCAACGAGAGAGTGTCCTTCCCATAACACCTCAAATAACATATTCAATTTAAAATGTAAGCATGACATTCAGGCTTCATTTGCTGTTGGTGTCAATCTAAAAAAATATAAATTGATGCAGACAGAAAATTCTAATCTGATGCCCTTAGGGCCAGATCCAATAAAACACTTAGGCATCTAAATTTGGTGTTAAAGCAACTAACTTTTAGGTGTTTGTCCCCCAACAGGGAATCTTGTGTTGAAGTGAACTGGGTCTTACATTCCTATATAATGTATAGGGTAGGTATTGCCAGGCAGGTACCAGTTACAGGATGTTAAGAGCATCCACTGCTTCCAGCTTCAATTAATTTTACCCAAACCAGGTACTGCAAAATGGGATCTAATCACATTAACAAGTAGAACTATGGTCTGTCTAAAGTCCACAAGAAATCATAGGCAGCTATCTGGAATGAGTAAATAGAGAAACTCTGGCAATAGGACTGAACTATAAATTCCGCCTTGCAGGCCCCGTATGACCAGAGTCTGGGTCATAAGGGCAAAGGGACGGTGGAAAAATATACTTTTGTCTTTTACACAAAACACAGAGATTAGGGATAGCGCCCAGGTAACGTGTCGCAAGTTCAGTTCTCTCTTCTGCCTACAAGGAATTAGGATCCACATCTCCAAGGAGCGTGTGTTTAACTTTCATTGATTATTTTGAACTCTTCAGACCAACTGCAGATTCAGCAGTTTAGTCCTTAGGTTTTCTGCTTGGTCCTCCTTCCTATGCTATTTGCAGATTTAACAGACAACATTGCTGAAGAGCTGAATGTATACTCAGCCCCACAGAAAACATCAAAAATACACTCCTCAAAACTTCAGACAGGGAGATCTGCAGGACCTCAGATAACAGCTGAGCAAGCATAAGTGATAAAATATAGCTTACCAAAATTGAGGGACTATCTAGAGCAAACTCTTTGAGTCATAGAAACTTTACCTGAAAAGATTCAAAGCCTTATTTTTAATGTAAAAAAAATGAATGGATCTTTTCTAATATGACTCCTATACTTCACCTAAGTCCTTCTTTTGAAATCTGACCTAATAAAACCAAATGTGCATCATCAAATAGTCCATAATTACAATTTACAAAATTAGAGACATTGGTTTGATGATGGCTGTCAAGTACTTGAACTAACATCATGTACTTGAACTTACCTCCTTCTTCCCAGGATCATTGGCAATTCTACAGCCTGCTCTCAGTAAATTTGGAAAATCTGCTATGTTCTAATAAGGAAAAAATCCTGGAAATGTAGTGTAATTGACTTCTCTGGTTACAGAGATAATGACATCCTGAGTTATGTACGAACTGTGGGGCAAAAGTGCTCTGCAGTGTCTCCTGCAGTCACTCCTAGAAGAGACTACGAACCTGGCTGGACCATAGCATAACCCTTTGCAAATCTAAGTTTTCTTCTCATGGAACCCAGGGAGTGGGTGGAACTTCAGACGTGTGCATTGGGTCTTGCCCCAACATGAAGCTAGGACATGGCCAAGTTGCACATCTGGAGTCAGCAGCTGGAAAATGTTCCCAACACCCACGGCTTACACGTGATCTTTGAGAACAGAAACTTGTCCTTGTTTCCTGCAACAAATATTGACTCGCAGCCTGATGCAAATTTTGCAGTTTTAACAGGCAGCAAATCAGATACATAGAACCTGATTTGATTCTTGGTGGGATAATGACAACCTAACTCCAATGGAAGCTGGTCACCCAAGGCTGCACACACCAGTACCTGAGAACAGATTTTGAACACAGTCTAAGGGCAAATTAAAAAAAAAAAAAAAATCCAAACAAAATGGCCCAAGAGATTTACTGGTAGTTTAAACCACCACAGTAAAATATATTTTGCCACCCATAATGACTCTGGCTGAATTCTTAATAAAAATGCATATAATATTTGAAAGACTGAATACCCTCAAACTGGTATTCAGTTTGCAAGTGGCAAAGAACTGTTTCAAAAAATATTACACTGTGTTGTGTGGACTGGGTAAATTAACTCCTTTTCTTTATGTTAATAACAGATAAATGGTATTTTCTTTCCTGTATCCAACTCACAGATCAGGTTAGACAAATGATTCACCTCTCTGACATAAGCTAAGGCCTTTTCAAAATCTGGTACATTGATCAATTGTCTCTGTTATAACTTTCCCCCTTTAAATTCTCCATTGACTGCAAATAAATTTTCCCTGAGCTCAGATTCCTTCTGAGATTTTTTTTTTCATTCTTTTAATGGAAGAGGGGACAAGAAGAGAAAAGATGGGGCCTTCTTTACTACACAGGATCTCCCAGGTTCTCCCGGGTTCAATTAAATGCCATTTTAGTTGCAGCTGATAGATTTCTCCCAACAAAAGTGGCTTAAAAGAAAACACAATAATGTTTAAATGTTTTGTGATACTTATTCAGAATTTATGTTTTCCCTTCTTTCTTTGGGGCTTCAACAATAAAAGTACCACCACCTACCTATATTTGCTTGCATTTTTAAATATGATTGCATTCTGACTGATTTGCAGTGGTAAGCAACAGTTTGGAAATCTGATTGCAAGCTCACAGTGACAGAAGTAGATAATTACTATCTCCACAAATATCTCTAAGTTAAATCACTTGTTTTAATACAGATTAGATTAGTATTAAAGTTACAAGATTGGTATGTGAGACATGATAAATGTAGTCATGACAGAAAACAATTTTTAATTTAGTATGCCCTATCAATCTAGATAGCCCATGAATATTTACCATTAATTCAGTAGGCTGGAACAGAGGGGGGAAAAAAAGAACAAAAAATAGAAGGTTTGACCTAAACAAGGACTGAGGGAAAAAGAGAGTTCTCAGCAGTTTTACTGAGAACGTATCTTGCAAAAACGTGAACTGGCAACAGATTGGAAAATACATTTGGGGTACCATTAGAAACAAGCTTTTAAAAAACCTCAATGACATGCAAAAATAGTGACAATTCTTAATACGTACTTCTCTTTGCAGGATTTACCAGTCTGATTACACTTAAATGAGTAACTTCAAAGGCTGAAATAAAATCATTTATGGAAATTCAAAACAAACCTATTTGATCACATCATACTTCACAGCGGGGATACAATTTGCAGGGGCTGAGTGAGGGCACAGTATAAGCTAAAACAGGTTGTGTGTGCAATGAACCAAACTAAATGGTTTATATAAAAGAAATGTTGTTTCCATTAATTTTTCTGGTAATCCTATTAAAAATGCCACCTGTCCAGAATAGAATTGTCCAGATTTTAATTCTTTTTCATATCTCAGTGTTCAAACACAAGACAGAGAAGGTATCATAGCTATTAAAGTATGGCACAAAATGTCTTATTCTGAAATCTTCATTACTGCAGCAGTTTCTCTGGCTCTGTTTCAATGTCTGACTATTATACCTTTTACTTTTCCTCTCATTGTGCTCAAAGAACTGATTTTTCTGGTAAGCCCAAAGAATATTTTTTTAAAGGATATGTCTTATTACTAAACTTTCGCCATAATGTTTCTGGTCTGTAACAGTTAAAACTCTCATGTACTAAGTAAACATAACACATTGAATACATCTTTTAAAATTCCACCACCAACCCTCCAAAATCCCCTGTAACAAGCCTGAACAGAAACTTAACTTTGAATACCAACAGAGATGAAATGGTGTCATAATCAGCATAAGTGCATGCGGACTATTCACCTAGATCAAACACTTTGGTCATATACTCAATTAAATTTAAATCCCATTATATAACATGTACCAGCCTCATTTTATGCAATTCCCTAATTTAATGGCTTGGTATTAGCCTTTTTCCTTTTTGCACACATGGACTAATTTTCACGGTGCTCAGTCCCTTTAGGAAGTAGGTCATTAAAGTCAACTGGATGGAGACAGAAACTTAATACCTAAACAGTGTTGTGTAAGGACCAGAGACACAATAGTAATATAAAAATGGTTTCCACTCATCCCTCTTTGTAATATTTAAGAAATCCGTCCCTCATATAAATATTCTTCAGTAATCTCAAGGACCACAAAGTAGAAGAATCAAGAAAGCTATCATCCTGTTATAATTTAATTTGTGAAACAATAAAAAATAAAAATAAAATATCCCAATTTAAAAAATAATAATTATAATCATAATAATACTATTGAGCTGTTGAGAGAATACTTGTTTTACACTGAAACAGTAAAATCATAATATTCATATTACCTTTCTCAATGTGTATTCTTTTTGTCTCATGTCCCACGTCGTGACCAGCCAGATCACCCTCCTTAGGGCCAGGCAGGACATTAGGTGACAAACCCATCAGCATTTGGTTCATAGATAGCCCGTTCTGATGGACAGCTGCTAGACACAAGCGCAGGCAGAACGAAAATCAGCCGTCATATTAACAATGCACTTTTGTATTTATTTTATATCATCTTCCTCTTAATTATACAAGAATTCTAACAATTACAAAGTTACTTAATTAGTGCTATCAGTATCCACACAGTGAGAGACTTTCTTCTTGTTACTTCTGGTTTAAAATAATTCATTTTAAAAAGAAGAATTCAGTATCTTCAGACAAAGTTGGATATTTGCAAATGTTTTCCTGTTTATTTAACAAGAAGTGAAAGGCAAAATGTAGCAAACCAGAAAAGAATAGAACGTTCTACTTGAGATACTTACTGATTTATAGTTTTTAAGTTAGTTGTACAAAAGCTCCTGTATATGAGCCTTCCCAACATGCAGTACCTATCCCTAACTCCTTTAAATTAAGCATTGTGGCCTTCTAGGTGATAAACAGTTTTTCAAAATATACAATGCAATAGCAGAATTGCTTATTTGCTCATCAGTTAGCTTGAAAAGCTCTTTCCAACAGTTCTCAAACAGACCTTCATGAGTCTCAAACACACCTCAGAAACCCATATAAGGTAGTTTATATACCTATGCTTCTATCCTGAAAAAACTGTATTTGCAAGAGGTTTATGCCATTTTCATTAAAGTGTTTTTTCATATGTAACACATATTTCTGTAGTAGTCAACTTACTCTTGCTGGCAGCAAAAAACCAGATGTACTTAAGAATCAGGTGCCATGTTAACAAATCAGATAGGAAGGAAAAGTTATTTTATAAATAAATAAGTTACTGAAGTGATCCAGTATTTAAGGAACTCTGTTATGTTCACATTGGAAGAAATAAGGTGCAAAGGTCCCACTCCTCTCTCTCTCCTTGTAAGTAAGCAGAGTAAGCTGAACAGTGCCATTTCTTAGAAGAAAAAAATGTCATTCCTTAGCAAAAACAATAAACATCTCTCAATTTACTTCACTTTTCATTTAGAGAACAATGGAAAAGGTCTTCAACAGTTGTAAAAAATATATACTATTCAGTCAATTTAAAAAAAAATTAAAAATCCAGGTCTCTGAGATTTTTTTTCCCAGAACTTTACTTATGAACTCATAAAAACCTGCGGAAATAGGTAGGTCACAGTATATGGGATGCCAGTTTAATCTGCACTCTGAATTGTCCGAGTGATAAGAAAACAGAGTTTTCAGCTTGTCATGGTCAGGCTTCATTTATTTTCTTTGGTAAGTCATTTTTCATCACATAGTAATGAAAGATCTTTCATCTGAAGGTCAATGACGAGTCAGCTTCCTGAGTCTGCGGAGAGCCTGAAAGGAGGCAGTCTAAAGACACATGTACTGCATCTAATCAACATGACTATGTATTTGATATAGCTATTTCATGGCCTTCTATCTGCATGCCAAATCCTCCAGTTTCACCTACTGAAAAATTCCACTGTGGAAAGATGCTTTAAAAGCACAAAAACCTGCAACGGAGCAATAATAAAAGGAATGGACAAGTATAATATGAATTTAAGTAAATATGCATAAAATAATACGTGTTTAAAATCTGGATTTCCAGGCAGTTGCACTGGAATATCATAGAATTCAGGGTCTTTGCCACGTAATTTACATCCTGTATGGAGACTTGATAAAAATGCTGTCAATCTGAGACACTATGGCCTAATTTCACTCCATGCCTTGTGAGCTATGAAGTGATAATACTCTCTGTATCATATTTCTCACAATTACAAATTTTTATATTTTAAAAAATTATAAGGTATGGATATTTTTAAATTGACTTAACCTAATTCTTCTCTTTACCAAGCAATTCTATAATGTAAAATGTTGCTTAGGAAGTCAGATTCAATTTGGAAACCAAACCAGAGTAACCAGATTAAATAAAACTCAATTCCTTTAAAAAATGTTTACACTATATGTTCAGTTTTAAAACTAATCTAGCAAATTGCTTCCCGGCTGCAATTCTGTATTTCATAGCTCATATCTTTATGTTTAATATGACACGATGGCAGTTTATATCAGTACCTGTTAATGTAGCATCAGATATTATGATACTCTAAACTGGGGAACATAATGTTGGAAGACAGTTATTGCAGCTGAACTTCCGAACATGATACATATGAGATCTATTTAAGACGAGGGCATTTTGATTAGAAAAACCAGCTGCACTTAATCAAATTTAAAGTGGTGACAAGGAGAAGAATGTGACCTACGGATTCTGTCTGAAGAGCTCTCGGTCCGCGCAGGAGAGCTGGACACACTGCTGCTTCGATGAGAGGATGGATGGCTGCCAGGTCGTCGGCCCTCTTCAAGAGAAGGAGCAGGAGAAGGGCTGTCTGGAACACGTTCCTAGACCCCAGGAAAAACAGTTGCAAAAAAAAGGCAATGTTAAACTAATCCTCTGTGGTTTCCAAACATCAGTTCCCTCAATTGGACCTCCCTCCTAAATCACAACCTACTCTTTCCTCTGTTGAGGTGTCCAACAGAGTATTCTCAAAGGAAACTTAGCAATTTTAGGACACTAGACCTTGTGTTTTAGTATGCAGTGTGAGTGCTGCTCATCCCATCAGGCTTTTAAACTGCCTTCTGGACTGCTTATAAAAATAAGGTTTTTGTTTTGCTTGTGAATGTGTTTTTTTTTTCTCACTTCTGTGTGCATGCTGTTGAATTGGAAATCTACATTTTGTTTACTAGCTTATAGACCATAGCCTTATGTGATGAGGAACAATGTACTTTTGTAAATAAATAAAGACCAGACATTGTTGTTTTAGCTTATACTGAATTTGACTCCACATTTTCATTTCAAAAGGGCTTCTTGAGCAATGAGATCTTACAGAACTGCTCTGGATCATAAAGAAAATTTAATCTCCCTACCAAACCTATACCAGTAATGTGGCTGATAGCCCAAATGTCTGCTGATAGCATGGAGCACAAACTTGGAATGACCCACATTTTTTGGAAGAGTGTGGCTATCTCACTACTTCAAAATGGGGAAAAAATGCCCATTCACATTTTTCTATCCAGGGAGAAGCCTGGCATGGTAGCCAGGAGGAGCTATGATACACTTGAAGGTGTTCCTTGATTTTGAAAATTGTAGCACAAAGGCTGTGATGGTTTGAACTGCACTTCTGCCATGTGAGAACAGTCAATATGTAGCAGATAGATATATCTGCTATTTACACAGAACTTTGACAGAAACAATAAACAAAGGGAGCTGAGTGCAGAATAGTCCTTTCTAGAAAATTCTCTGTCTTTCCCTGCAGTTTCCTCTTTATTGCTAATAGGTCCCAAGACTTTATTTCATTGCTAAAATATGTGTGAGTTAGGTTGGTTTGGTCGAATAGTGACAAAAGTAAATAGTTCCTATAAGGGAAATCTACTGGGGGGACTGAAAATGCTAAACTAGAGATTTTGTGGTTGTGGGGTTGTTTTTTTTTTCCTTTTGATAATTGAAATCCTGACCCTAATGAAAAATAAGAAAAAATATAACCCGAAGCAAAAACAACAAACAAGCCAACAACTGAGTACATTCAACTCACTAAAAGCTTTTGGTAATTAAATAATACAATTAGTATGCATTTATTAATACATATAAAAACTTGCTGCAAACGGCTAAAAGTTTTCTTGAAAAGAGCATCCCGTTCCTCCCACCACGAATTGCTTTTGCAGCAGTCATTATTTTTCATGCACAGTAGCTAGGTGAATATTTCGTTAAATACATTGCTATGAAACTTAGCAACATGACCACCTATACTAATCAATAGATTTGTTCCAGGTAAGCTTTACAATAAATATTTGCTGAACTTGAGATTCTGATTGCAAAGGGATTCAATGGGCCTGTTGATGGAGTGGGAGAAGACCTTTCAGAGCACTGTTTCAAGACATTTAAGTGGATTCCACTTTAATAGTCTCAGGTTTTTAAGTCAAAAACATTGATGAGGATAGTTTAACTGCATCATAGCTCTAGGCTTATTATGACTTTGATTGTGTTTATAAGTCCATGAACCGGGTATTCAAGAGGAGGATTATAATGCAGATGTTTTCAGAATGTAGAAGATTTATTTCTTTAGATTTAGGAGGATTTAAGCATGCACAGCGTACAGATTTGGTATAAATTGGAACACGCTGTATTTAATCATTCATTTAATATATAATTTCACTGTTTGGCATACAATGTATTGTTCTTAGAAGGGTTTCATTAAAATGAAATCCAGTGAGCACATAAGATTTGAATACAGAGCTGCAGAGTAAATTAATTTATTTAAACAGCTTAATTTGTTTATCCTATTTATTTATGTGCGCTTTTACAGCACGTATTATGAGATGGAGAGAGCAAAAGGAATGCACAGGACAACAAAATATAATTACTGCACAAACAAAAAAGATAATGAGTTTTATTCACATGTAATACGACATAGAAGACAAACTCTATGAGAAAACCATATATACTGGCTTTATCAATTCATTTGTAAAATACCCTTTAACCCCAACAAAAAATTGGATTGAACTATGCAGAAATTGAAAATAAATTAATTTAATACTTTAACTCATTTTTTATATCCTTGCTTCATAATTCCACAATCAATAATATAGTCTATAGCAATTTTTTGTCTTTATCAAAACTAGCTGCAATAAGAAATGGAAATGCTACTAATAATAAATTGAAATACTCTGTACCTCTAAAAAATCATAGTGATAAACTAATGGTGCTGGAATATCAATATAAGCTGTCTTCCTTACTACAGATTTTGTGTAGGAAAGATGGATTTTGCCTGTGGTAAAATATTAACTTTGCATTTATACTTCACTTTAAAATTTTTCAGAAGAGGAAATGTGCAAAAACGTGTTCAGTAAATAACGCAGATGATCAGAGCTATTTTGTAACTTCTGCAAAATGCCACTTTTGTACAAGTCTACATAATACAGCAAAGAAACAGTATTTACTGTATTATAAACCTGGCAATAGAAACCACCTAGCATACTGTCCACTGTCCAGTATTTCTCCTAAAACTTGTCCACTCCCCGGAAAAACTGAATTCCATTTAATTAAAGATACATCTAGAGAACCTGGTGTTGGCTTGTGCTGTAATTAGTCTTGTTGTCTCTCAACATAAGAATAAATAAATAAATAAAATCTGAATGACTTTGCTAAAATAAAGTATGAGGAAACCCTGTAGGGTTCAGTTTGAAATCAACATATCTGAATGTATTTAAATCCAGTTTTTACACATGAGCTAGAGATGAAAATTCAAACACCTGTATCTAGGATGCCATATCAACTGGCCCACCTTGAAGGTAAGTGTCTCCCATTTCAGTCAATTGAGACATCGACAATAAAGTCAATGGAGCCTCCTCCAAAACCAGATACCTACGGCTTAATTCAGCTGCCCCATTTGAGCCACTGAAGGGTTTTGAGATGTCCACATCAGGTTAACTGAGAGGACCTACAAAAGATCTGCTACCTTTTGGAATGCCAAAAAAGTTACCCTTGCATTATTGGCTGATAAGCTGAATATTTCCCAAAACTCTATTGACAATATTTACTAGAAAAAAAGAAATACAGAATTATTTATTGTTTGTAAAACATAACCCTCACTAGCCACCTTTTTTCTCTGGTTTTTTGCTTCCCTATTTGTTTCTACAGGTACTCATAAGTTAAAAGTAGTGTGAACAATTTAAGGCATATGTAGCAATTTAACATATGGTTTACCAACTTTTCAAAATTGGTAAGACTCTCCTACACTAAGCCACGGACAACACACTCTTATGGGTCAAATTTGCAATATTCCTTATCTTGGTGCTCTTTACAATCTGATCAAAATCATGAATCCTAAGCATTTAAGAATCTGACATGTAACTCCTCCAAAAATGTTCCACCATATATGAAACTTTCACATGCATGAGATGCAAAGCATTTTCCTGTACTCCTCCTCCACTACCATTGTTCTCAATATGAAGTCCATTTCATAAATAATATCGTTGTTCCTGTGACATTGTCCTTTTTTCTTTTATTTTGTAAAAACAGGTAAAAGATTTTAACGATCAGAGATTTTAAGTTGTGAGAATCAAGTTGTGTCTATAATCAAAAACCCCTACCGAAACACAAACTTGATGGAGTTCAACTGTTTGTCCCTGTATCACTATCCATGAGAATGCCCTTCAGTTAATATCTGTAGGATTAATCCTCCTGCTCCGAAGAAGATAGACAATGAAGTGATATCTTCTAGGTTCTCACCACCTCAGTCTTTCCACAAGCATTCTTTATGCTTTGCCATTCCATTTCCTTAGTGATAAAATTCCAGAATCCTTCTGACAAAATTTGAATATACCTATTTCCAATAGCCAACTGGTTTTATCGCCTGCATATTTCTCTCCTACAGGTATTTTCAGCTTAGGCTTCTTCCTCTGTTCTAGTTTGCTTCTCCATAAGGCTCATCTCATGGGCTTAGTCATCCTTTAATTATAGTCATGGACTGAGTTCTAGACATGCATCTAAGTATAGCTGCAGCGGTATACTGCTAATAAAACCATTTGGCTACCTTGATGCTCTTCCATGTTGAACATTCTCCTTTAAGGATGTTTTGTGCTTTGAGTCACTGAAGTGCATAGGACAAAATCACTTATTTTCAGTGTCATACTTTTGAATAGTTTAGGTAAATTCATACTGGGGAAAGGATATATGATGCACATTGTTTCATACATTATTAATTTTAAAAAAAGATCAAAAAAGCTTTTAATCAGGAGTAGTTTACAATATTCCTGCCTTTCTGGCTTCCCACCTCTTTTCTGGTAAAATAGGAGTAATCTCTTTCACAATGACCAAAACACAGACTTCTTACTCTTCAGTTCCTTGCTGACCTATTTTTTCTGTGAGAAGTTTTCCAGGGATGGCTTTCTTGTAAAATTACTTACTTGTCTGACATTGTACTAGTTGAAGGAGTAAAAGAAATGAATTGCTTTGGTATCTTTTGTGTTCCCTGAAAATGGGATATTTTACTTTCACAGCTTCATTTTTCCTTCATCTTTAGCCTAAGATGCTGAGACTCCAAATTAGCATTTAGTCCTAAGAATTACAAGATAAATTTGGCTAATAATTATTTCCTAACTTCCTCAGTCGCTACTATAAAATGCGTGTTATCAAACTGACTATAAACGCTATAAATTTTTATTTCTATTTGCTTATTTGCTTAGTATCACTAGCTTGCTAAAAAACTTGCTAACTTTCCACTGATGCACGTCATCTTTCTCATCTTGTTCTTTCTTACAGACACGCTTCTCATCTCAATTGAAACTCAGGAGTTCAAATGTTTTGTGTTGTCATTCATTGCATTATTGTTTTAAATAGTGGATCTAGTGGTAAAACTAGAGCAGTGTCAAAGGTGTTGACAGTTTGGAAACATGATGAAGCACAATCATTCCTGGAAACGCCACAGAGTACAAAATTCTGTATTTTGTGGATTTTCATAAAAATGTCCTGACAACTATTTTGGACCTGCTTATTTTTTGAGTGTATCCTTTCAATTGATTTTATAAGTTGTATTTTGCCTTGGAAATGTATGTTTGGACTAACAAACAAAATATTCTTCTAAGACATACAAAAAACCCCATGCAATATGCAAACATATAGAAGTGCAAAAAATCTCTTCATATTGAATTATCAATTTCTTATTAGCAAGCTGGACACAATCCTGCTTTTTCATTTTTTTCTCTCATCTTTTGAATATCTAATCTTATTTAAAATGCAACCATTCAAGCTTAAGAAGCAGCAGTGGGAATTCACCCCTCAAAGTCAATCCAAACCATACATTCAGCATGAATTCATGTGACTAAATGTAGTTGTCTACAGTACAAATGTCTACATCTGAGCTAGTCACCCTAGGTCCATTTTTTACCCATACATTTACGTTTCCAAGGTGCAATTCACTTCACTCTAAAGCAGCTAAAATTGGTCCAATGAATTATGCCCTAGAAGACAGCAAAATGAATCTCATCCATTGTACCTGGCCTCATGGCCATTTTGGTTCAAATTTATCTTCTGTCACATACATAGGTCCCTGTTACACATGTAAATATGCAAATTGCCCAATAGAAAAGTTTGTACTACCTTCTCTGTGTCATGTGTTATCTGTAGGCATCTATTTTATATGACATAAATAAATTTATATGAGCATATGGGTGCTTATAGCTTCAAATTGAACCTCAGAAACACATAGGTTAAAACAAATAATAGGATCCCGCATTATTTTTAAAAAAGACATTATTCTGAATTACAACTTACCAGATATACAGTAGCAATCCTCTAAGTTCATTATAAAAAAATTGCATTAAAATTTAAAAAAAATAATTTTAATCATACAGATAGAACTAATTAATGAGGTGGGACACTAATATAATTAGTGTCTGCTAATATAAAGATGACTAAGCCGTAAAAAAGAGTTCAGCTACACTTTGACCAAAGATTTTCTCATGCTAAAGGAAGAAACTGCAGTAAGTGTGCACATACATATTTATTTTAACATAAAAATATTTTAGAGTTATTCTGACTAACCTGGATATATTTTTCTGTTATGTGCAAGTTCATACAAATAATTTTAAGATATCATTTTATTCTGCAGTAATGATCAAAATAAAATGAAATATTCATTTGCTTTATAATATACTTCAAACTTCATAGGTATATCACAATTTTCATGTTTGCTTTCCCAGTATGTAAAAGTAGATGTTTCAGGGGCTGATAAATAGCTTTATTTTTATTCTAGAATATTTACTATAATTAGTTTATACCATTTAAATGCTTTATATTAAATCAAATTTCTCCTTATACACAGAAGAAAATTTGACTTCATGTATCAGATAATGAGGAAATGAAAGTAGCTTTACTCTTCATGCACTTGTATACAGTATATTTTTCTATGCATTCGAGAAAATCACCTTAAAGTCATGTCAAAATTTCTGTTTTGAATGCACAAATGTCTGCAGAAATAATAGGTCATCTGAAAAGTCAGGGGGGTTTCAGGTTAGGGATCCAAATAGGGCATTTTTGTCAATTTCGTATTCAATTAATTTTGCTTTCATTCCTTTTCTGAAAATGGCTATAGCACACCTAGCTTCATCAGAATGGTGCAAATATGTATCTATCACTGTTTGCATAATATTTTTCCTGTAAGGGACAGAACTGTCTATAGAAAACTTTTGCATTCAACACAAGATTCAGACAATGAAAGTTTAAAAAAGACTGGGCCAGACACTGATTTTTAAAAAATGCAAAATGGAATAACTAACCATTCACTGAATGAGGTAGGAGTTCTGTGGAAAAATACAATATGTGGTGGTGAAATTAAAATTACACCATACTTTATGGATGGAATGCTGTCCCATTAAGGCTGTAGAGGCATTCTGGTATTTCCTAATGTTAGTCTTACATCTTTTGAAATTCAGCAATGGTTCTATAACATAGGCTTTGGATGTAATTTTACTCAATGAATGAAGACAGGCACATCTAAAGATTTTACAGTAACATCTGATATATTGACAATTCTGGCAGTTTTCTCAAGTTTATTGTACAGGAAAATACTCCTTCAATGTAATAGCAGCAAAGTGGAAGGGTTTTCTATCCAGGATGTCTAATTGGACTTTCAAGGTGCTTCCTATGGCCCCTGTCTCTACAGGACAGTGTGCCAGCCAATTTTGCAAAAGAATTTATCTAATCCTATTAAAAAATCATAATTTCTGTAACTGGAAAATAAGTGATCAGTAAACTCTCTGAAACGTCTTATTGTGGCCAATACCTTTTGGTATTAAAAGCCTGCACTAAACTCAAGGCTGTTCACGCAGCAGTTACAGAAGACTTAAACTGAAGCTTCTGCGGGCCCCTTCTTTGGTGCCCACCCCCTCTGTGAAGTGAACTTCCTCGTTTTTCTCTTAGACTCTGCTTCCTTTCAGGTCCACTCTCTGAACCTGTTCACCACCACTCTGACATGAGACATTTAAACGTACTCTGTTCCATCATCTCCGTATGGCAGTGTCATACTTCTTCTCTGTGGCAATTATTTAGAATTTTTCACAATAATTATAAGTGAAAAATACAGGAACATTAAATTACGTCAATAGGAACACACAGGTTCCTATTTCATGTCAGAATAGACCAATAAACAGTTAGTTGTTTGTTTTTTTAAAAAATCTGTCAGCAGTTACTTAGGTTAAATAAATTACAAGTAAATTTCTGCTACTGGATAACGGGAAGATATAAACTTCTAAACAAGTATTATGCAAATACTGCTGTGAAATATTTAGAGAACTAGAAAAATTTAGTCTTGCATATTTAATATGCAAGGGAAAACTACTGTGTCACTGGTCACTTTGCAGCTGAAGGTATTGGTTTCTTCTGCTTTATTCTTAATTCTTTCTACGAGTATTAGTAACAGTAATATGGATAAAGTGCAATTTTTGATTCTGGAATGCTGCTTAGTTCTAAATATTACAATGTAGAAATATTTCAAGTTGCTATTAATATGAGGTGTTTCCTTTATATTTTCATATATCTTTCTGCTGAGTGAAAAAAATTGATGTAGTGAAACTGCTAACAAGCTGAGCCTTTGAAACCATGGGCAGGTGATGAAAGCCACCTCATGTCTAAAGCATCCCCAGGTCACAGCTGTCACACTCACTGCAATTCATTGCTGTCACAATCTGCTGTCCCTGCTTGTTGTTGCTCTCCTCTTATTCATCCAACTCATATATCTAAACATTCCATTACAAAAAGACATCTAATGTTCGTCTTGTGTTCAAAAGGGCACAACACTCTCCTGAAATATAATTCTGAAGATTTTAGAGCTCAGAGTTCACTGCCAAACCTAAGGTGTTGCTGTGCAAGGCTTCCCTTGTAATTTTGTCTATGTCTCATCTCCTGGACGTAGCAGGATAAAATGTTTGGTTAGTACATGATCTCAGCTTTATTCCAACTTCTTATCATGAAGAAATGAAATATTGCCCAGTAATAGAAAGGCATTTGAAGCTTTGTGAGTTTAAAGATAACAGCACTAACTGTGAACTCGGTGAATGGGAAGGAAAGGTCAGTAAGTCACCTACCGTGGCACTGTTCACAAAAGCAATTCTTCTATCCAATGAACCAGGTTGTTTATAATCTGAAGACTCAGATTTTCTAAGGCTTAATTTTGTTCTTTTGTTACTTAATTAGATAAGGTTACTATTGATTTACTTTTCAGAGTAGAAATTTCTCATAGATCTCATAACTTTCAAGCAGAGTGTAAGCTTGTAAACATCTTGTACTTTAATTTCAAATCTATGCTGTCATTTCAGGTTACAACTCCAAGATGAGTGATTCACTAACTTTCCAAATCAGCTTGTGGAAACGCTGTCACCGATGAAAAACATTTAAGTAAAATTAGGGTTAAAAAATGAGCCAGAAGATAATGAAAACAAACCCCAAAAGTCTAAAAATGTAGCAGTAAAAGAAAGGAAGATATGATTCTAACAACAAACAGTTTTGGAAAAGCGAGCAACTGCATTTTTTATCCATTCCTGTGAAAATAAAGAAAAGGGAGGTTTGACCTTCTCACTTACTCTATTCTCCCAGATATTTGTTTTGATTGTAGTATAAGTTATTATTCATAATCTTTATATTGCCAGTGCCAGGTTCAAAAAGTATGCTGATTAGAGAGTTTCCTGCTCAACTACACAGTTCAATGGACACTAAAATCACAGCCTCTGACTACGCCTAGTGAGAAACAGGTAAATTGCTAGTGACATTATGTCTATGCTCATGGGAAGAAAATCCCCCTAACAATGACCTCATGCTTTTATGTTGCTGGGGTTTATGTTTCAATCCTGTTCAGTATTAAAAAATAGGAACATAATTACTTGGCCGTGCTGTCTCTATCCACATGACTATATTCATCTGCCACAGACAAAAACAGAGGACATAAATCTAGACAGACTTTGTACCATAAAGGGGCTGAGGGAAAAAGTAGGAAAGTCCTGTAAGAGTAAATTCCTGAGTCCTGAGAGTATTATTGAAATAAGCATGTGCAAAAAGACCTTACATTTAGAAGTGAGTTTTAGATGCCAGATTAATGCCTATGTTTATGCATTTACCTGTAGTATAAAGGTATTGTGGGCAATAAGTCACAGAAGCACAAGAGAACCTGTCTCCATCGGGTTCTAAGTAAACATTCCAAAACTCTAACTTAATCGCGCAAACTTCAAAAAATGTATATTTCACCCTTGAGTGAGTGCACTTTTCTAAACAGAACTTAGGTTAATTTGGCTATTTAAAAAAACTTCATTGTATATCCGCATCTTTTTAATTTATGGTTATGTGCAAACCAGATGGGAACATGAAACCTGGTTTGTTAAATAACTTGCACAAGATGTTATGCCAGGAGCTGCACAAAAGTTGGCAGCTATGATGAAGTTTTTATTAGCATGAATATGGGATAGCTGAATTTTCAGAAATGACAGGGATAAATAGTGTAGATTATTAATACATATAAATGCTTAAATAAGGAAGATTTTGGAAAAAAATATGATTTTCCAGTTACAAAATGCTGCTAAAATGTTTCAAACAGAGAACCAAAATTTCTACCTACTTTCAAAATCTTCACTTAGATTATAACAAAACTAGCTTTCCAACTAGATAAACTGGAAGAATTAACTTGTTAAGAAGTTAATGAACTCTAGGATAAGGAAAATTTTCTGGTATCGCACTGCTGATAGTTAAAATAATATACATAGTTACATGATGACAGAGTCTCCCTTTCAGAGTCCAATCCTTTTAAACCTACTAGACGGGTTTAGATCAGATGAGCCAGAAGTACTTCTTAGTTAAGTGCTCCCTAGGTCCAGCAATGTTCCCATAATGGGGTGAGATATGTAGACACCAGGACCTGCCTTCCACAAAAGGAAAGCTGTTTTTTACACAGCCTAGGAGCTATGCTGTTCTCCAAACGTACCTGATTTTGGTAACTGGAGACAAAGATCGGGGTCACATTGGGGTATGGTCCAATAGAGATATTTCAATGTAGGCCACAGTAACTTAGGCAACTTTAATGGCTAGAACTAGTTTGTAAAGCAACTTTACAAGCTAGAAGGCAGCTTGTCAAGGTTTAGAAACAGGAGATTACTAATCCTTGTGAAGGTCAATTTTTGTGCTCTTACATACGAAATCAAATAGCTTACAGAAAATGAAAGAAGGGAAAACAGTAGGACAAACAGTGAAAACAAAGTTGTGTTGCCGTAGTAATTCATACTTCTCAGGTGTCATTTAGCTCCATCCCAATCTTCACTTTTTAGATACCTCTGTAATACAGCGGTCACCATTCCAATTTAGAAAATAAATTTAGAATGAAATAGAGCACCATGTATGTTCCAAAGAACTTTAGTATCATGTAACTCTTACTAAATTCTGCTCATGTGAAAACAGAAAAACAAAGGTGCAGAAATCACCATGTAATCAAACAGTCTGTTAGCAGCTTTTATATTCCCAAGATATGGGCAAATGGACATTAGGGATGAAATCTAGCCTTGCAGTCATAGCACCTAAAGAAACAATTCTTCTAAAACCAATGTCTTAACTCCCCTTTTCATCAAAGATGAGAAAAGGATGCCACTGAAGGCCTCCGAAGGAGATCCTACATTTGAAAGTGCAGGTACCTACATTAGGTCACCAGACAATATTTTTCTAGGACAATACCAACATAGATTTTAACTGAATGGTCCTCTACGATTCTGGGTTTGTTTGGTTAAAGAGGACAGAAGAACAAACACATGGAATGTGCCAATAAACACAGACCTCTTCACTCTACTTAAATCAACATGAGCTTCAAAATTTCTGCAACTCGTAATTTGAAGTTCCAAGAGATCTTAAGTTTATTCAATTTTTGTCAATGGAATTGCATTAATGGACAGATTTCCAACATAGCCCTGAAGTATCAAATAACCTTGCCTTCCCATGTCTATTTCTAACATATGAATGCTACATAAACCACAAAAGCTTCTGGACTGTCTGTATCTCATTTATTAGAACTAAAAAAGTATAACAGGTAAAATGTAAATATCTGAATAAGTACCAAATCAAATTATAAATATGTAGTGGTAAGGGAGGAATGCCTTTATAATGAAAACAGATCACCTTCAGTCACAAGGAGAGAAGACTCCTTGCCTGTGCTTAATACCTCTAGAACCAGATTAATTTAGTTACAGGCAGCAAACAAAACCCAAAATGGGTAGCCAATTTCAGATATCACATATTTTTGAGATATCTATACAATATTACAGTTTTGGCCTGCAGATTACCAGGTCTGTTCTGTGCAGCTTCATTCCATCTTTTCCCATGATTTGGCAATTTAGATTCTGCGGAGGCAAAGTATCAAGCCTTTCAGCTTCAGTTCAAATGCTTAGATTTAAAAGTTGGAAGAACAGTCCCTCCTAATTTAAGAAAGGTGCAATTTCCTATTTGATATCTTGAACAACGTTGCCATTAGATTACAGACTATGAAATATGGTAAAACAGAAAGCTCTGCCTTCTTTATAAAAAAGCTTCAACTTGAAAACTGTTTTAATATTGATTTAGAGAGGGGTAGAAGAACTGAGAGGTTATGACCGGCCACGAGCAGCCTATTGGGTTCCCAGAGCTGCAGCAGTTGAGTTTCTCGTACATATTGACTTTATGACCTACCTTATAACATCTGACACCTTTACAATATTTATGACAGTTGTGAGTGTGCTAGAATTTATTTATTTTATCATTTAATATAGTTACCTTAATAACAGATGTCTCAACTCTGGATGGAGGACTCTGCACTTGTGCTGCTGCCGCCATGTTGGCAATGGTACTAAGGTGATTCATCTGGCTCATTGCCATCGTGACAGATGCTGGAGGTAGGCTCACAGGAATTAACGGGTGGGGCATCATCATAAAAGGAAGTTCCAATCCTGGTGGAGGAAACAAAAAAAGAAATATTTTTTTTAAATATTGACCTTTTTTTTTTTTTTCTCCTGATGGACAATATAGTGATGGGTGACAAGATGGTTCACACTGCAGGACAAAGCACCTGTATGTCAGTTCTCTTCTGGGATATGAATGGGTAAATCACTAGCAACCATGGAGAGTTTCTAGCCAAAAGGAGAAGCTATTAGACCTCTTAGTTTGTTCATATAAGTGTAATGTATGATACCACTGCTAAGCAATGGCTGTTTATTATCTTTTTTAATATCTACTGTAAGGTGCCTTAGCAATGCATTATTATGCCACTGATGCACAGGTTAGCAGTTATTTTAAGTATCAATTTTATTGCATATGTATTTGTTCTTTATTGTCTCCGCTTCCCCTGCTTAATACTTTAAAGGAAGTATTCCAGTATTCCCCACATCTTTAATTTTTCATAGCCTATTTATATAAACACAAAATAAAGACAGGAATTGGATAACTGCTGATGTTAGTGCTGAAAGATGTCAACCCGTACCATTTGGCAGAAGGTGGTTCTGTTGAAGAGGGTTGAGAGGATGGCTAACTGGAACACTATGTTGTCCAGGCAAGTTGGGGTGGTTAACAGAGGCCTGTGATCCTTGGGTGGGGGGAGACTGAAGTTTTTCTTTATCCCAAGAACCATCACTGCTGCCTGTGGGGAATGAATATATATTATTTGGATGAAGGAAGACTCCAAATTTTCAGTGTCTGAATTTGCAAGCAAGGCCAGCAATCTAACCTGTTTTGCAAGTGGCAATTTTTTTATTTTTTATTTAATATGTGGTTTGGGGGAATCACTTTGTTTTTTCCACCCTCTGAAACAGATATATAAGGATAATTTTTTAAGGCTAAGAGTTAGAACACAAATCTAAAGTTTGTGTCTGATGTATGCTTTACATATATTTTTGCCAATCTTAGCAAGTAAAACTACATATGGCATTTGTTTTGTAAGTGAGAGAATATTTTTGCCTGTAAAATGTCTAAAAAAATAGAGTACTGCCTGTTATGTCAATTAAAATTTAAACTACATTCATATTTCTCCTTGTATTTGTGAATAAATAAACATTATAGGAAGAAACTAAAAAATTAATTTATTGAGGGCACCAACATGCCTGTATGTATGCTTGGCTGACGATTCTATTTTGTATATTCAATTTTTATTTCATATTATTAATTAAAATGTAAGGTACTATTAATCAATTCCTGCAGTCTTCTGGTAGTGGAATGGACAAACAGCAAGGAAGAAAGTGGACAAATAAGTATTGAGACAAGCAATAATTCACACATTTAAGAAATACCCTTTTTCACTGTTGCAAACCTCCTCATAAAAACTAGCCACAAAATCAAACAAAACGAATTAAAGGACAATACTAAAAAATCATATAACATTATTAATTTGTATATTTATATATAATATAAAGTTTAAAATCTTCCATCTGACAACTTATATTATTCAAGATGCATATTTACGTATTATGCTGAGACTGAGTATATGTACATTTACGCATACAAAGTAATCCATACACTCATTGTATGAGTTTACTTACCATATACAATCAATAAATAAAGTTTGAATATATTAATAAATATGTATATATGCATGCATTCTCAGCAGTATTAATATACGCATCAGCAACACATGATTGCTTCCTTTTCCATATAGGACACACTTTCACCCTCCTGACTTTGAAAGTTTCTATTATTTTCATGGGAATTTCTCTTGGTAAGGACTTCAGGATAAAAGCAGTCGAGATCTATTTAATCTATACTCAATTTCTATTTAGCATCAGGGATTACAGTGAAGTGTGTATTTCTGAATGTTTTTCTATATACATCTTGCTACTTAATGAACAATGGGACCTGAAAAACAACGTGCCTAATACCACCTCCTTACTTCAGTAGAAATGGGATTAGAGTTTTAGTCTTGACATTTTTTAACATCGTTTTCATGGGATGACAAAAGCACAGAAGTTGGTTGAATTCCAATTTAATTTCTCTAGATCTATTAAAAACCTGATTGTAAAAGCTGCACAACATAGTTTATAATGAAAAATACGCCATTATTGCCATGATTTTCTTTCCCCAGTTACTTCATGAAGACAGTTAAGGCTCAATATAAATTCTAACTCATTAGCTCAATACTGTCTCAATCCCAGTGTAAATTGTTCAGAAGTAGGTAATGAAAATTCAGTCCAAACTCTCCCGCAATCAAACAAAGCAATTTTATGAAACAATGAAAAGAATCAATTATATGAGATACTTTTATTATTTTACAAGAAATTGTCGCAACCTTTATGCAGTGTACATAGTTGAGTGGTTAATACGTTATTTGAATCTCATCACCTCTGATAAGTGAACATGTTTTCTTGTATTTTGAGAACTCAGAGACTCAAAAAACATGAACTTCCTTTCAAACACACACATAATTGAAGGAGCTAAATCTTAGGTGGAAAAACAATTTTTTTCCTTCTAATTTTCTTTTCTCTAATTTTATGCTTTTTGCCACTGTGACATATACATTGCACTCATTCTGAATATCCATTCATTAAAAAAATACAACCCTGGAAATGAGAGCTAAACACAAAAAGTTCATCTCACTTAATTCCAGCCAACATGTAGGTCTTGATGCAGATTCGATAATGGAAGACATGTAGTTCCAAATGGCCATTCATCCCATGTTTAGGGCATAAACCAGCAAAGCATTTTTTCTGGTACTTAGGGCTTCATTAAAAAGCAACCACCAAAAATCTCAATGTCAAGTCCTGAGCAAGAACAAGCCCCATCTTAATTTTTGCATCCGTTAAGAAAAGCCGAAGAGAGAACTTTGTTCCGGCAGGTCTTGCAGCGGAGCATGCACTGCTCGAGTTCCATGCTCAACGTGGTGCTCCCTGTCCTCCTGTGCTTAATGGGAAGGCAGCAAAGGCCGGCTACAGACCCTGCCCAGTTTAGTGCAAGTGTGATTGCGCTGTGATTCAGATGAAGTCAGCGCTGCCCGGTGATCGGGTAATGCCCAAATGAAATGGAGAGGGAAATACCGCAAGAGACAAATGGAATGAACGGCCTCTGGGCATGCCTTCATCTGTACAGTAACTGCAGAAGAGGCTTTTACAAATGGCTTAGACTTCGATGGCTTAAGTAAGATGAATCTGGGCCAGAATGTCTCGGTTTTTTTAGATACAAACTCTCGTCTTCACCATACGCTGAAATTTCTTTTGTGGACATTTATGTTTTGCTCTTTATAAAAAACAGAGATAGAAAAGGCTACATTTGTAAAATGTATTTCTGACTTGGAGCAAAATTCTCTAATTTACATGTAAAGTTCTAATATTCTTAACAAGGTCACAATCTTACAAATCCTTTAAGCTTATTATTTTGTACTTTCCCGTCAAAGCATGATGACATACATATGTCATATATGTATACAAAAATATATATATTAGTAATTAAATGAATATAGGAAAGGAAGATCTTAGCATTTTCTAGGGCTGGTGAATTCCTGATAATAAGATATTTTCCCTATGTATTAGCAAGATCTTCTACAGTACAGTTAATTTCATGTTACACACTGATGTTCGATAGGAGATGGAGTTAATTCTGCCGTGACCCTTCCTAACCTGGTCACAGAATTTTGCACAGTCAGTCATAGATTGCCAATTATGGTACTGTTTATGTGGCTCAGAAATTAGAGCTTTTCTAAATCAGTACTCCCTTCTGCCTCAAAATTACAGTGTCTATTGTTTTAGAGCGATATCGAACCCAATAATAAATTGGAAGAGAGAAGACAAGCTTCAGAAAGCGAAGCATTGACTCTAGTGTTTAGTCAGTGACAGATTCTTTAATACTTGTAGTCTGGCATCGTCTGTCAAGATTTGTTTACAAGGAAAATGCTTCATAGACAGAATCCAATCCATAACATTAGAAACCACTTTCAAACTACAGGCTGTTGCACTCCTGAACACTTTAAGTGGACAGCCACAGATACAAATAGTCTTGGCCATTTGCTGTGTTTTTCTTATGTTAGTTAAGCGGAACAATTTCCCTCTTAGAGGAAACAGTCATTTTCATTAACGTCAAAGAGAAATAAGTGTTATTCCTTAGACACTACTCACCGTCTGCACAACTAAGTGCAAGCTACCAGTTCTGTCACTTTTTACATTTGATTTTGATTTAATGCATACAGTAGTTTCAAAGAGTATTAAAAATCTGTTGCCTTCTTCCTGTTCACTTGTTGCCCTGCTGGAGGCTTATGTTTTTCCAGTTTCCATCAGTGGTTGTCAAGTCTTTGTAATAGGATTAAAAGCTTGGACACCTGATATCCCTGGGTGCTGCAGTTCACCCTCATAAAAGCTGTTTGCTTTAAATTGAGAGAAAATCAGTTTTTAGTGGCATAATTAATTAAATTATGCAAAGTGTTCCAGATTCAGCATAACACTTTCTGAAGCAGCAATTGGAAGCTCTACATTGCATTCAAACTGCATTTCAATTGACGTTGCACTAGGCTGACCATAGAGTAGCATTTTCAAGGCTTTCAAGCACAAGGGATCCAATTTTGAAATGCAGATGCTTAATGCTGAGTGCTCAAACCCCATACATGTGCACTTGAATAGGCAATTTGGTAGCCAACTAGGTATTTCATGTGTGATAGTGCTGATAGGAGCACTCAAAAATTTGAAATTGAATTTCCAAATGTAAGTACACATGCTTAAAAACTGGGCTCAGATTGTCTCACATTTACTCATCACAGACAACCCGATGGAACAAAAATGACAATACATTTTCATAATTTAAAAGGCTAACTACAGAATTCAGTGTTTTCCCCATGACTAACATTTCAGCACATATTTTCCATAATGTGAGTTACCTTCTCCCATAATCAGCGGTTACACAACAAACCATTATTTGTACAATGAAGTGGGTCTGTAAAAGCCTGATGCCTGGATTATTTGTATTCATTAGTAGCACAATTAGGTAGCTAAGGATGGTAATAATAAATGAAAACGATTCTGAACTGGAAGGTAATGCAGCCAAGAACAAGAAAATGAAGCAGAAAACTAGACTGTACAATGACAGCCTTGCAAACAAACTCTGATTTAAACATACCAGAGTCTTTTTGCAATCACATCTCTTATTTGCTTAGTCCTTTTCCTTTCTCATTCTGTATTCAGTGAAACTCAGTTTGCCTAAACTTAGGTTCCCACAATGTGAGAGGAGCAGTTTAGTTCCCCTGCTACTCAACAGGTACCTAGCCAACAGGGTCTGGAGAACTTTGGACCTCCTTCTATGAGAGACAGACCTATCTTTGGTAGCTGAATTTCAATCTCATGGGTCCAGGGATGACAGTGACTCTTTTCCCGGGATCAACTGCCTAAACAAACACCACCTGAGATGGCCAAAATAATTTGAGACATGTCTTACAGGGTTGGTGAGTACAATGCAGCACCTGTGGGAGGTCTCATGACTATCTGGAGATGGAGATCAGGCTGGACACTTGAGGGTATCTAGGATAGTAGCACATTCTTATGTCTAAGTACCTAAACCAAACCTTTCTTGATTATTAGTAGAATTCAGAAATTAGAATTAAGTTATCTGCCAGACCCTCAGGTTTTCCCTTTCCTTTCATGTGTAAAAGTTGGATATTTCATGGCATCCCAGAGAACACTTCAAATCTGTCTTTAGGCAAGTGAATCCTAGCCCTGGCTCAGGAATGGTTTCAGGTACTATTACATACATGAGCAATATCACATGGAAAAACCACAAAAGCAAGCCTGAGTTTATACTAACAACTCAAATCACTACTTTTTTTTTTTTCTTTGTGTGTGCTCCTGATCTTCTTTCAGTCCCCTAATCTTGCTGTTATCTTCTGTGTTTGCTGAAACAATTTGTATCTCAGCAACAATTACCAAACAAAGCATCAGTATCAGCTGTGTTGGCTCATTTTTCTGAAGTGGACTATTGACTATCTAGGCTATTTATGTCCACTGGAAAATATGCATAATCAGTGAGCTAAAAGTTGGTAATCTTAGCATCCTGACAGTGAGGAAACCTCTTCATAAAGCTGTCCAAATCAAATCCTGCTGCTTTAAACTTTAAATTACTGTAAATGTGTGATTCCACGCTTGTAGTATTTGCCTGCAATACATGGGTGTTGCGAGACTATATGAAGGACAGACATCTATAGATAAAGGCACTTTTGTCAGACCTCTATGTTACTGCTGTATCATTAAAAGCAAAACCACTGTTGCCATATGTAAACACTATCTGTCTCGTATTCTTGATACTTTAAAAAGAAAGTTAAAAGTATTACTATCTCTTCTGAGATCACAAAGTGATCCGGTGAGCAAGTACAATGATACAGGAAAATAATGTTTCCCAAGACTTCTCTGGAGCACTTTGTATTGTTCTTTAGAGTAGAAGTTTTAATATTTTTTTCCCCTTAAAAAGCCTTGCCTTGTTGTTTTTATGGTTATATAATCATGCTTATGCTCTTAAATAGACCATGAGCAATGCGGCCTGATAATTGAAAGTTTTTATAGTTTTCTCTAACATGAAATAAATAGGTACAGCAGCAAATTCTGCAAAAAAATCCCCAAACAAATAAGGAATATTCTTTGATAAACATTTTCCCACAGAAATATATAAAGGAGAACCCAACAGAACCTTTGAAATCACATTATGTTTTTTGCTTTGCAGACAACAGTAGCAATCTGAAAAACAGGTTTTAGCCTCAATCATGTTGCCTGTCTTAATTTTATTGCATAGGCTTTTCTTGACAGCTGTGCTTTGCACTGTAAACCAGATTTGTACCCACTTTACTTACCCTTTCCATATTTATGTTCCAATAAATAAAAACTCTAGTACAAACTGGTAATTTCAAGACATAAGATGGAATTCTACATGCTGAATAACAGATCATGTGTTTAATCATGAATCAGAAAATACTGAATTTATATGAACCAATAACTGAAATAATTTTTTTTACAGTGACAATGAATCCCATGGAATATATGTGTTCTATTATGTACTAATCCTTCATTATTTCACCAAAAAGATTAACAGAGGAAAAGCTTTTTTAACATTCAATTTAATGAATAATGAAACTGTCCAACATAAGTGAATGAAACGGTCGAACACAAGTGAAAGCTCAGCAACTCAGTTACAGACTGCATGGCTTTTACCTAAAAATAGATTTTCCATTTGTTTCCTTTCACAAGTTCTACGAGCTTGTCCTCATTTCATAGATAATATACAGTTTATTTTATAATGTCATATGATGTTAGAATAGTGCAATTCACAAATGTAAAAGTGAATTTGTAACATCATCAAGAAAAAAAAAAAATTAGATGCAGTTGCAGGCACTGTATTCAGGAAAAAAGTAACTGGACAACATTTTACTGCCAGGTACCTAGGCAAATATGCTAACTTCAGAACAGAATGCTAGAATTACAGCTAGTCCCTTGATGTAGAATTTTTATAATATGAAGACTAATGATCTATCACAAGTCAACCAAAATCAGCAGAAAACTACATTTTATCTCTCAACATGATGAACATCACAAATTTTTTAGTGAACACCTCGATTACACTTGTATGTGCTTGTGTTTAAAAGATTCCCATTTAATAGATAATTAATATTACTGTATATTCTCATTGTATGTAATTGTGTATATGGATATTTTCTGTATGCTTAAGGAACAGGAGAGGCAGAATATGCCTGACTGAGCAGTATATAACTTTATGTTTAGAATATTTTCTGGAAAATACACATTTAAGTTGTTTTAGCATAAGATCCCCTGTTGCTTCAGTTTATAAAGAAAGAAGTTATCCTCATTCCATTTTTTGCTCCTTATAATCAGTATAATAGGCTCAGTACAATAAGCTTCATTTTGGAAACTAAAACAGACAGATGCAGAAAATTGTCTAAGGAGAAAGATGCAGGTTTGAGCTTCTGAGTGACAGCACTGTGATTCAAGCCTATGGGCAAGTGCCTAAGCTTTGCAGAAAATATGACTTTGGATGGGAGCTTGTGCTTTTAACATCTACACTGGTCTTATGTAGGCAATTCCTCAGCAGTTGTGGACAATGATTTCTGACCCTTACTACCTCTAGTCCGAGTTTTACAGTGTCTAATTCTAGATTAGCAGTGCTCAAAACCAAAAAAAGCACACCAAAGCAGTACACCATATATCTACCCAGTAAGTTTTCTCCCCCCCCTTTCTTTATCTTTACTACAGAATTACCTCAAATGACCCAGAGAGTTTTAAAAAATAAGAACTTAATTACTGTCGCTTTAACTCAAAAAGAAAAATTTTGCAGATTTTCAGGATACCTAAGTACAGCTGATAGACCTGTAATACAATGAACTAACAGAACAGAAAGTAGAAAATCCTCAGTAAATAGACTGAAGTGCAAAACATATGCTTAGATAAAGTGCATGATGTGAGAATCCCAAGTTTCTTAATGTCTTCTGTTAATAGAAAGACACATGCCATTAGTCTGACCACACTTTGCCCCACCTGTTTCAGCTGTGTTAACAATACAGAAAAATAAGAATTGCAAGATACATCGGACTTGAAGCATTCAAAGTAAAGGTGAGGAGGCCTCAATCTATTCAGAAAAGATCCACCAGGGATGAAAATGCAAAGCAGGGACATTGACATATTGCAGGTCATCACATTTATTGATGATTTTAAAAAAATATAACAATTGCTGAACTAAAAAGGAATATTTCAATTTCCAGCAGAAATTCTGTACAAACTCTTAACAGTACATGGGCTCTAGAAGGTTGCACAGAGAACACTTCCTTAAAAATTATTCTTTGGATTTTTTTACTCATTGAAAATTTTAGTCATTTTCTTAGAAAACAAGGCTAGCTTGTCAAAAACCAATCCTTATTCATAATCAGATTAATATCCAGTCTTAAGCAAATTTGATAGCAAGGTTGTGTTTCCCGTTCAGGGAAAAGGAGGATTTGTGTTTGCCCGGATCTTGGCTTGATGAGCAGCGCGGGGCTGGACACACGAAGGTTTCCAGACTGATGCAGTGTCTCTTCCACACTAGACTTCCCAAACCATGACACTGCTGCAGGAAAGCCAGAAGGCTGCACGAGCTCTGAGGCTCGTAGAGCCATCTCCTCTTCCTTTGGGAAGCAGATGCTAACTCAAAGCTTCAGAAGGAATTGTCTCACTCTTAAGTTGCCTGCACAGCTCTGATTTAGTGCTATCATGACCGTTCTGATACAGTCTATAATTTCTTGGTCTTACATAGCCTTTTTGTAAATTTGTAGCATGTAACAGGCTCACACCTCAAAGGAATCCAATAATAATAGTTATTATAATAACTATTGTCATTACTGTTGTTGTTTTTATTAATATTAAAAATGCCCCTTTTCTAGCTTTTAGATACCCAACTTCACCACTTCAGCGTTATTTGAACACATATGTATCTGTGTGTACATCTCTACCTTCACGTCATACACACATCTAAATACCTAAATGGTAAACAAATTGTCAGCTAAAAATTTGCTGGAAAACCTCCTCTTTTCATAGACTTGGATTTGTATATGGAGCATACATGCCAACCAGCTCAAAATCCAGTGTACTCGGCCTAGAAAATAAAATCATACTATGAAATGTGCATCCTTCATTGAGGTTTAACACACATATTATCTTGTGTTCGATGCAGACTAAGAATCATTATTAGAGCTCAGCTGTTATACAGTACTTAATTAGACGACAGTAACATCATTGTGCACTTAAGCCTTTAGGTTTTTTTCTGTATTTCCATATCCCAAGACAGATGACCATGCCATTCTGTTACTTAGAGAAGGAAATCTTATCTAAGAGTTCATGGATCCCGAGTCTTGTTTCTGGACTGCTGAAATTGTTCCTGTGTGTGATTTATTGTTTTCTCAGGATGACAATGAAAAAAACTTACAACTATTATGACTAGTAGGAGCAGCAGGAGTAATAATATGTGATAGTTAGAGCAGGTGGACAGGAGTCCTGGCCCCAAAGGGCTTACAGTATAAAAATACTGTAAGAAACAGTACATATACACAGACGACAGACTACAAGGAATTTCACTCAGTAACAAAGTTCTATATACATATGCATATATGTTATAGTTGCTTCTCACAATGCTGCTCTTTATGCAAAAAGGACAATTTTCTCTTTGAAATTTAGTCTACCAATATTGTCCTATTTATTTACGCACAAATACCCTACTCTGTTCACAACTGCTGCTGTTTTTCTGGCTGAAGCCTTACCAAAATGATCAAAGGTAAAATCTTAATGCAGAGGCGGGCAAAAGTATTAGATTGGATTAAGAGGGTAGGAATAGGAAAGTGATATATCTTAAACAACACATTTCTTAAATATTTTTGTCATGGGGAGGAAACTACTTTCTAATTCATTTTGGTATTTTTGTTTCACTTTTAAAATGGAAAGACATCTCTACCTTTATTTGAAATAAAATATTTATCTTTACTTCCAAAGAGGTCTGGATGCTGTCACCAACAGCCATCTCTAGTGGCAAAAATTTTCACCTACTACGGCAGAGACTACGGCAGAGCCTTTTGTTTGACACAAAAGTGTATTGTCATTAAATGATAGTATGTCATGATAATTTGTTCAATATTGGCTTTAGAGTTGTCTCATTTTTTCCTGTAATAGTTCTAGGACAAGAAAGTTCTCCTAAGCTATTATACCAAGTTTTAGTACTCTGAACTATACCAACGCCACATTAATTTATAGTCATTCTCGTCATTTGAGTATCTTATATCAAATCAGTTTGTGTGGAACACACAGACCTTTTAACTGTACTTTAAACAACATGTCTAACTGCGTCTTAGACAAAATTCCAAGCAAGGGATTTACATCCAGATCCATTTCACCTAGTAAAAATCGGGATGATAGATTCACTCCCTTGTGCGGAGAAGACATAAGCACATCTTATTCTGGTTCCTAGCTCCATCAGTCTTTCTTCATGACCAGTATTTCAGCTGGTCAGAGATGAGGGATGACAGAAAACAGAGGAGAC
This sequence comes from Tringa tobata, assembly GCA_033628505.1. Taxonomy (NCBI): domain Eukaryota; kingdom Metazoa; phylum Chordata; class Aves; order Charadriiformes; family Scolopacidae; genus Tringa; species Tringa tobata. Next base: position 25,795,038 of record JAHREE010000279.1, on the reverse strand, counting down.
AATTGGTACATACGTAGACAAAAAAAAGTACTTTTCCTTCACCCTGCCTTGACTCAATTAGTAATAATATTCTTCAGGTCAGAATTGTGGGTACAGAGTTGACAAAGATAACTTCTGTTTTCACGTCTCTTGCTTTCTGGACAAGTTTCCTGACTAGTAAATAACTGGTGGTTATTATGTAACAACAAGGTGGGCTAGATGCCTTCTCGATGTGTTCAGTCCTCTGCGCACCAAATGCATAAAGGTGTTGCTCCATATTAAGTCCCTCAGACTTAAGTCTCTCAGGTTTAAACCCTACAAGCAAGGAGATGTTACCATGCATTATCATTTTACATTGTCCACCTCAGTATCTGATATTTATATATCACCACTCTTCCTAAATTTCTCAAAGCCATATGAAAACACCTTAGCTGGTTGTTTGGATTCCATTATGGTGGCCAGACATAGCTGAAAGATGCTTGAAATTGTTCTACCATACCGGAGCTGGCAGTGCATTTTATTGTGTACAATCCATCATTCCAGAGGATTATTGACTACAGAGAAGTCGACACTGCTAATTTTTAACTACCTCGTGTCAGATGAGAAGGATCTGGATGTAAATCTTTGTCTAGTGTTTTCTTTAATGCTCAACGCTAGGTGTGTTGCTGAATGGCATATTCTGAAAAACTGTTAGCGTCTATCATGTGCATTTTCTTGGTATAACCCAAGGAACCATGATGCTGTCCCTTCAGGAGCAGTTGAAAATGTTATCTCATGTCCCAGTTAAAATATTAAGAATAGGTTTCAAGGCCTGCACCCTGGTAAAAGCGTCAGACAAAGCAGAGTCCCAAATATCTTTTAAGGGCTGCCAGGACAGTCTGATGTTCAGGGTCTGGTATTCTGGGATTATCACTAATAAAACAAAAATGTCAGGTGTAACCACTATATCTGTCCACCTTCAACACAAACCAATCTCCGCTTTGCCCGTTACAGCACAGAGAAGCCACAGCAGGTTCTTCTAAATCACTGGACTGCAAAACCATGTCATGAATACTAAATTCATCTAAGAATGTTCTCATGAATGTCTTTAAGTGCTTCTCAATGGGGCCTAAGAGGTCTCTTCCTCTGTCAAACACAACTAATAAGCATGTGCAAAGAAAAAAAAATCATGCATAATGTGTAGTCAAACTTCTTATTACTCTTAATATGAGAAAATATTAGTGAACTGACCCTTTGTAATACATGCTGCTTAAGTAAAGAAAAACAACAATGTTAATTTTAAATTTAGGTCCTTTAGGCATAGACCTTGAACTAAAATATTGGACAAGGGCCAGAAGTTTTCCTGATGCTCAAGGAGAAATTATACAAAAACTGTGTCTGCTTTTGCAAATTGTAAAAACTTTTTTATTTTGATTTGCAATTTTTGTACCTTTAAAATGAACATTTTTTCAAAGTTTTGTTTTTGCAAACTATCTGTCTGGTATAAAGTCAATATAGATTTCTGACAAAAATAAATGTAATGACTACCGGTTTACAGTAAAAGCTGCATTTCTCACTTTTAAATCATCAAGACATAAATATACAGACAAATCATTAACAGGCAACAATTATGCTAGAAATCAAATCCTAGAAATCAAATTTGGCCTAAGGGCCAGAATAACTTAGAGTGGTATTCCTAGAAATGGATTTTTAAGTAGTACTACCTGACATTTGGCACACAAACTTGGCATAGAGCTTACATGCCCTGCAAGATGTAGAATACATAATTCCACAATTATACTCTGTAACAGGAAAACATCTACAAATCATTTTTAAATATCTTTCCCTTTAAAATATTAAGACTGAAATTCTGTTTCCATTGAAGTCAGAGAGAGTTGACTAAGGCCCAAATTTCATTCCCATTGCTTTGATGTACCAGTCTGAGCACAGCTGAGTACGAAGGTACAAGTTCTAATTCAAAGTAATGCTGAGGCGTGTTACCTCCAGGGATGTACAAATGCTAAAAATTGGCTAAAAACTTTATTATCTTGTGATTAATCTAGCAAGGGATAAAATATGTTATTTAAATATGAGAGATACGATAACAGAGTTTTTGTCCTCTTAAGTGATTCACTAAAAACGGAAATTTAAAAATCAAGACTGCCCTTAGTTTCCACAGGGATTTCTGTGCAGCCTTCAGGATTGATACTGTGTTAAAGTATTAGTACAATTTTTCAGGCAGATTACTCTGAACATAATGCTTTGAAAAATTTAAAAAAGAAGAACACATAGCAAATGTGATTTCTTTCATAGCTACAAAATGCAAACTCCAAGTGTTTTAACCTAATGAATAAATGAGTTTGTCCTTTATGTATAAAATATAGTTTGTGTTTGTTGCACAAGTTTTTTAATAATAGATGAATTTGAGGTTTGCTTCAACATATTCAATAAAGTGTGATTAATTTGGTTTTTCAAAAATGCAAACTAGACATTACTATATTACTCTGCAAAATGCACAGCTTGCAACATTATTGTCTCTGTGGGATCTTAAATTGAATTGTAAAATGTGTCTTATTTCCAGTTTGATTTATGTAAGAAATTTCAGTGGATAATGCCCTTTTTGAAGTTTCAGTGCTTTCCGCAAAGAAAAAATACACAACTAAAAATCATGACATAGCTTATTATAAATCACAGCAAAGTTCTATCCTTACATAATGTTCCACTTAAAAATCATATACTGATGCCACATACTATGTTCAATTCTGTGAATTAACTTTTTTTTTTGAAGTTTCGTATTATGACAGATTATATAACGCATTTTTGACATGTTCTGTGATTTTATTGCGATATTCTAAGTAATTACCAAATCTCTTTTTCTCTAAAAAAGCTTTCCTGTGCCCTGAGAATTAATCTATGATACCATTTAACTTCGCTTTTTGAAGTAAATATCACTAGATAAAAAGCCAGCTGGTTCTGAATAATGGGATACTTGAATGAATGTATTAGTGTTTGAAAATGAGAGTACAAATCTTTTAAAAAGATTAATTTCCATAAGAAAGATAGCTCACAGATCTACAAAAGAATAAATTCAAAACATAATAAACTGGCAGAAAGAGAGGTAGATTAAAGTAAAGGCAGCAGCACCTTGTTATTGCAGCTGTTGTATAGCAATGATTCTGTATCAATTACAACATTTGGTAGGTATGGGCAGCCTCTTCAAAGGTTTCAGTATAAAGCTTGAGCCTGGAATACACAGTACACCCTACGTAATAACTCGAGTGATTAATTTTTTTTCTTAACAGGACATAACTTTTGTTCCTAACAATTGAGTCTCGGGGAAGAGTTACAAAGACGCTTCTGACTTCAATGTGAAAAGCTAACATCAGTTTTGGTTTTTATTAAAGATTTGGATATGAGTTTATCTTTATCATGAAAAGAGCTTGCCTTTATCACCACACACAAATGCTGACATCAGCATGTAAACTGACTTTTGTTGTCCTATGGACTTTATTTTCAATATCCTGTTTCAAAATATGTATCCTTGAATGGGTCTAGGATTCTGTTCACACAATTACTTTGGCCAAATATTAATGAAAATGAAGTTTGCCGATGCCACTAAGTACCATGGGTTTGCATACAGCAATTCTGAGACTCAGGGAATTAAACCATATTGGGATAAACTTTAAAGTACATGGGTTCTTTTGTTTGTTTGTTTGTTTTCTGATGATGGGATTAATCTAGCTTCCATCAGATCTACATGAAGTTTTTCACTGGTATATGTGGAAACCAGACTGATTTTAGTAACCTATTCTAGACTATCTAGTGAAGTTTGCCAAGAAACACAGTATCCTTGAAAGATGTTACAACGCATTATATTAGTAAAGTGCAGGTAATTTACATCTGCCAAATCCAAAAAACAAACTGCGAGACCTTCTCCTATGGTAACAGCCACTTAGTGCTGAAAATGCTAGTACCAACATAATTTAGACAACAAAAGTCAGAACTTCCAAAATAATGTTCTTTTCTTGCAAAACTGCTGGAGAGGAGGTTTAGCAGGACCATGGTGACCTGTGTGTCTGGACCACACCAGCGCAGCTGCAAGAGAGCAACAAGTTTCTAAGCAAGTTTACTGGGTGTATGAAACACAATTGCAGACATTTCTGTCTTAGCCAAATTCAGACTGATTTTCAGGTGATCAGAAACAGGTATTCTATTCTCAATGACAAATTTTAACTCCTTCCTCCAAAGCTTAGAGGCATTAAAACAAATGAAAATATTTGAATACTGAAAGATATGTCTCTCCTGACTTGCTCTCTGTGCAAGCTGAATCATTGCTGCTGTTGAAACCTAGAACAATGAATAACAGCCTGAGGGCAGACACGAAAGAAAGATATTTTAGATAAAGTTTCATCTTAAAATTTTACAAAGTTATAACAGTGATTACTGAAGACATAGCCTATACATAAACTGTACTATGTATATTTATGTGCATATTCTTATACATACATGTAAAGGACAAGGTCCAGCATAATTTTTAAAGCAAAGTTACTTGGAACATTGCAATTTTAAAAACATTTGTAGTGTAAAAGTTACAAAACATTCAGAACAGGACTAAAGTACCTTGTCCTGAACTGCCATTATGTTCTAGTATTTTTTCAGTTCAATTCAGCAATATTTTCATTTATATCTTGTCTTGTATTATATTTCTAGATTTAGTAGATATATATTATACCTTTTTCAATATATGTATACTGTTGACACCACTAAAACAAAGCATTTCTAATCCCAGTGCTTTCAAATGAACATATTTCAAGACTTCTTTTGTATTCCATATTTTGCAATTTTGGCATATCACCACAAGCGGAACAAAAGCAGATCCCAAAATGTCAACATTTCACATGGAATGGATATTCAAGTGTTCCTAACATGCAATGTGCTCACAGTGACTATAAATAGACAGTGGTGCAGGCTACAAGTGAACGGCTTATATGAATGCTATTCAAAATACTAGTTGCAGAACGACAGTGAAAGCAGAAGTTTAGGATATGGCCACATGATCAAAGACAATAATTAGTAAATAATTAGAGCTAATAATTAGTCCCTGATAGTTGAGCCAAAGTAAGTTGCCATGTTGTACAACAGAACCTAAATTTCACCTATGCCAAGAACACACAGCATTGTCAGCAGAACCCCATAAGGAACAAATTATTAAGCCATGATAACTCGCAGATTTTCATTCATAAGCCCACCCTTCTTGTCAGGGATTGTTAGAGAAATATTATACTGAATATGCAAACACATACGACACTTGCGTGCACTAAAAATGTCGACTAAACTCTCCATGCTTTCTGTTCTATGCAGTTATCTTGCAAGGCACAGAAATGCTTACTGCCCTGCCAGATAAAGATAATGACAAACTTCAGTGAAAGAAGCACCAAGTCAAAAGACTAGAATTAGATCTGTGCAACAGCTGCGATGACTCATCTCGAAGATCATACTTTTCTCCATTATTTTAATTTGCTAAGTCAAATAAACTGCCAGACTCCCTTGTACATTTTGAGAACATTGCAGACCTCCACACAGGAATGAGCTTTCAGTGATTAAGAATAATTTGAACCAAGTAAATGAAACTAAAAACAAATAAGGGAAGTATTTCAAGATTAAGGCAAATGTCTATCGCAATGCAACTGAAAGGAGTTCATACATTACAAATAATTCATCTTAGAACTCAGTGACATTTACTATGAAAATATGTTTCTTTTTAGTCTTTGTTAAAACTAGCTACAAAATGTTTACAGCAATTTTCTGAAAGCAACTCCAGATTTTTTTTTTAATCATACTACTTCAGGAAAGCTGCTTTTAGTTAAAATATAAAAATCGTAGTTACAAGCTTTCTGCAAACATAACTGCCATTCCATTAAGGAAATGGCACAGCAAACAGTAAATAGTGGCCCCAAGGGAAATGTAAGTATTGATTTTATTACTATGTTGGTTGGATTGTATTTGCAATTGTCAACTCTAATTTTAGGCTGTGCATTAAGTATCCTCATAATAGCTTAAGGAAAAGAGCAAATATTAATTAGAACATATTGATAATGTTTTTATAAGTCTTAGATTTAGTGCTTACCAAGCATATATTTTGAAAAAATACAAACCTACTTCTTGCCTGTAAACGTAGCTAATAAATGAATAGGCAGAAACTATAATTACATGGATTATATGATACTTTTGTGCATCAAGACATCTGCTGGATGCAATTACTTAAAATTATACCTAAAATGAAGTGCAAAGATATTTATTATTGCATATGGCTATGTTATGGCAAATAAAGTTGAAGTCATTATTCAAATACAAAATGAACAGTACATAGATCGATTGTGACTTTGATCCCAACAATTGCTTTTTGACAGTCAGATTCTTATTCACCATTTAGTCTCTGAGTCTGCTACACACAGAAACTGCAGAATGGGTTATATTTGCAGGTACTACTAAAGGTAATTCATGACCTTTTTTCCTGCTCCTTAACTAATTTAGAACAGTACTTACATAAAACCAAACTTATTATACATTATCATTTGTTTCTGATAATATCCACATGTACTTAACTAGCAGAAAAAACTCATGACTCACTTTGGTACTGAACTGCAAAAAGAAAATGCTAGCAGACAGATACAATTATCTAATAGAAAATAAAGATTTAATGGCTGCTTCTTCAAAGTTTTGCAATCTTCCTCTACAAAATGAAAAGATGGCAAGTATGCGGCGCTGGTAATTTCAAACAATGCAAGACTGATTGGACAATTCACAGGAAAAGGATTTCCTACCCTTATGTACTTCACATTTCAGTTTACAGTGTGACTTGCACAAAAAGTACACTACAAGTGCCAGCTGATGTAGCTGCTGACACTTCATAAAAATCTGCTCCTGATAAATTTCTTGTTTAATGTGTTCAGTTTCGAAAGGTAGCTAAAAATAATTGTTTGTGCCATCTACAGTGTTGTCAACTCTTGCAATTCTATCACCAGTCCTGATATCATTCATGCTTCTTAAAAATCTCTGCTACAAATATGTGAGGATTTCAGCCTTTCAGTTTTGAGTGATGAAAAACAATCCCCCTGTTCCTGTAATATCCCAAATTGGGTGGATGTCCCTGTGGCCAGGCAAGTGTCCCCAGCTGGAGGACACCTCCCTAGGCTTGGCTAGTCCTGCCAGGGACCTGCAACTGGATGTTAAGACGGTTCGAAAGGTTTCTCCTGTTTCCTGACAAGTGATAGAGGAAAGCAAGTCCTTGCTGAATTTTTCCCTGCCCTTGCCCACACTACCTGTACAACAAGGAGCACACACAGAGGCAGATTTGCTCCAAGGGATGCAGAAAGGGCATATCTGAGGCTCAGGGTGCTCTTCTGTTCTCTCACAGCCAAAGAAAGTCAAACTCAAAAGATAGCACCAGGACTTTGCTCTCCCCCAAAGCACAGCCTCGCGCAGAGCTGGTCGGGGAGCTGGGCAAGCGAAAGCTCTCCATACACGTCCTCTGCATATTATACAACCTAACAGCCTCTGCAGAAGTCTGCAGGTGAATAAATTGAAGTATGTTATGTTTGGCATGTATCAATGCACACAGACGTATAAAAGTTCAAGGACCACATTTGTTATGCATGTATTTATACCTTCCTTCCTCCCAGGGGACATCAAGATCTTAATCAAAAGCCTAACTAATACTTAGGTGGCGCAGAGCGGATTGTTCGTGAGTCACTTGATAAATTTCACTATTCATACTGGTTACTAAAATTTGTGGCTACTAATTTACTGAACTGTTATTTAGATTATGCAGCTCTATCTTTGCTACCAAACATTTAAAGTAAACATAAAAATAAACAAATAAAATATTAAACCTAAATTACAGGATTTAATTTATGAGCATGTACGTTTTTCCGACAGAGTACAGAAGGGCTTCAGCAATGTGAGTACAGAATGTCTATAGGAAAAATAAAATGCAGACTTCTTAATTCTGTAAACCCGAGTGCAATGAGCCCTTGTTAAACTACACAGGATTTTACATTTTAAGTAAATGCAATATTCTTTTTTTGGAATATACATATAAATCAATATCCATACTTCCTAGACAGGCACTGGCACATGGCTGAAATGGTTTATTTCATTATTATTTCAATACTGCTTTTTAAAACAATACAGTTGTGGAAATGATGACATTACGTGATTATTTGAAATCTTGTCTAAAGACACTTTGTTTCTGTTACTATTGTCTAACAAGACCACCACATTGCATCATTTAACAGGCCTGAGAAGGCACGTAACAGAAAGAAAAAAAACATCTCTTTAACTGCAAATCTCTTTGTGTATTAAGCAAGTAAAACCATGTAACTTCATGTTTCCTCTGAAGTGTTTAAGCAATAGTAACTGTATACTGTTCCTCAAAGGAAAATTCGCTCTGCCTGTTTCAATTATGCCAGATGTCATTACCAATATTTACTCTTGTTAAAACATTGAATTATAGTGGGTAAATCTGTAATCTTCTTTTTCTATGCAGAACTGCATAAAATCATTTTAAGGGAGGTTATTTTTTATTTATTATAACAAGAGAAAAGGTAAGTGAATTCCAGTGTTACTTGAATCTGAGAAAAAAACAAACAAGCAAAGAGACCTACCTTATATTTTACTGAAGTAGCATAAACAAAGTCATTGACAATGTTAAACAGGGCAAATGCTTTATTTTTAAATAGTCAGAAATAAAAGTGTTTACTCTCAGAGAAATCTTTATTGTGGTGATGGAGAATGCATTGTCACTAAAAGCTTCCAATCTTTCCCTTGCAGACCCTGCCAAAAGATCAGGGGTGATCTGCTGCTCACAGTCACATACAGAAATCTACATTCTACCTCTGCTAATACACCTTTTCCCCAGTACAAGATGATAGTGCTGATGAGGCTGCTAATTTTATCCCAGGGAAACTGGGATATATTCTTGCAAAGAGCTGAGATTAAAGGCAGTTGTTAATTTAAGTGAGGAGGTTAAAGCATTCCAAAATACACCCCGCTTGACTCACAGGAATTTGGAATGCCTTACACAAATAGCTCTAGTTGGTGACCATTTTCTACAGCTAAACAAGCTGCTTAGAAAAATGGTTCATGCTGAGTCTTAGAACCACTAGTAAATTAAACAACATCAAAAAGGGAGAAAAAAAAAAGTTTACTACTTGATTAACACAAGATCCTAGAAGGAAGTTGAAAAATAATACAAAACAAAATCTCTGTTGTATGGAGGAAAAAAATTTTGCATGTTATCATATGAAGCTCTAATTGTATTTCAGCACATAAACAGAATACTCTGAACAGAGATTTATGTGAATATGTAGGAGTCAGAAGTGTTTGATACACAAACCTTCCGAAAGAAACTCTGAATTTCTTTTCTGTGAGTCGGTTTATCGTATCACAGATGGCAGCCCAGGAGGGGAAATGAGTTCTACAGATTCACCACCCACCGGTAGGGGAAGGGAGGGAGCAGACACCGAGGCCAGTTATGACCCTACCCCCAAGAATACCAGACAGAATCGCTTCAAGTCACAATTTCCTTCGTACGCTGCTCCCAGGGCAGCATGCAATTATGTACTGCAACTGGCTTAGGGCAGGCTGGGTCCACAATTAGTCCCTTGACCTTGCTGAGACTAACAGTGTGAGTAAGGTGAGCATGACATATCTCCCTCTCAAAATTCTCAATTATTTAATGCAACTAATGTAACAGTAATTTCCCTGCATCCTTAAAAAAAAAAATTAAAAAAATTGCTCACGATCATAAAAAGGGACTTGCCTATAAACTCAAATAAAAGGTCAAAATGATACTTTTAATTCAAAGTTTCCATAGCTTTCTTGATAAAATGAGTATGAATATAGATTGTCTCTTTATTTCTACTTTCCATTAAAAAGCATAGGATTTTCTTCTACTTTCTGTAATAGTTTTATTAGTTATAGCTCTATTACAACAATACTCAAGGAAGTTCCATTCATATCATAGACAATTATCTGTGATAAAGCTCATGGCAGAAACTGTAGATGGAATGAATGCTGACATGGGTACATTAATGCACATGCCACTCACATCGTGTCAGGTACAGCTACCCCTTAGGTTTGAAGATACAAATACTCCTTTCAGCACTTTGGCATATCTCAAGTAATTAGAAGCCATCTGCTGAAATCTTCTACGTTCAATCTCAAACAGCCATCTTGAAATGGTTGGGGCTTTATGTCATGCTGGAGGGCATACCTTTCCCTCCATGCTCAAGCTGAAAAAGGCCTCAGACAGTGAGTAAGAATGAGATCATGCAGAGAAAAAAACACTGCCAGGAGTTTGACCTAGGCTGTCCAATTAATTGTCAGTGAGTTAAAACAACGCAAATTCATTGAACAAATAAATACAAATCCAAACTTATTTTGTCTTTAAATTAAAGATGAAACATGGGTCAGTTTAGGACTCAACCATAAATTAAATAATCCATAATAGCCAATTAAAATAGAATATCAGGAACAAGTGAGGCAGGGAGAGATGGCTCAGTTAACCACAGAGCGAGCAGAATGTGTTTCTACTCATCTTGTAGCCAAGATGCAACATACACCTACTGCATACAACTAATGGGGACAGAAGCTGGTATCCACAGTTGCAGAGGAAAACTTTCCAGGACAACATTAAAATACCATTGCAAAGCAAAACTCCATGAAAAGTCACTCTTCTGTTCTTCCTGTCAGAGATCCACGTAAGCGGGGTGGAAACCTGTCTGTATCACCTGCCTTCCATGAGTAGTAGAAAAAACTGATTGCTACTCACTACCTAAGGCCACTTTAAGAGACAGACATAAACATAAGAAATAAAACATGTCACAGTAATATGCGTTGAATGATTAAAAATACCGAGAGGTAAAACTGTTTTGACCATGTGATCAGTTCAGTGATTTCTTCTGTAAGCTATATACAGTAAGATAAAGAGAGGGAGTTATTTTGATAGGGGCATACAATAAATTATAAATGGAGAAAATCCCCAATCATAAAGTTGAAGAACATTTCTGAGTGCACAATATTAATGGAGATCAAAAAGGCAGCTAACCCATGTGTAATACATGAGTAGTGAGAAGTAACCTCCAGAACTTCCATGTAAATCAGTTAGTTATATAGCACACTGGGTCAAGGTTTAGTGAAGCAACTTCTCAAAACCATAAAAATCACTTATTGGAACAGCTGACTCTACAGCATGTATGATGAGAAGATGCTCTTTGGTAATCCTAAGTAATTCAAGATGTTGCTTTGGCCAGTGACTGTAGTTGGCTGATCAAGAGCAATCACAACAACGCTCTCGTAAGACAGGTGTCATAGCGTGGCCCTAAAAAAACACATCATAAAGTCCCTGAACCTACTTCATTTCAAAGGACAAAAGTGAGTCATGCCACTCTCATAAAACCTAGATCGCTTTCTACACCATCTCTGCTTCTCTGAGCTGAAGACTGAGAAGTGGAGTCAATGCACTGCCTGGATCATGTATGATATGGAGAACAGAGATGCTTCAGTAGCTGATCTCCTGAAGAGTTTTGGTTAAGAATTGAAGCCTATATATCATAAATATCTAAGTACAGATCATTTAGTTTAATGAAAAATGAAAATATTGAAGGTTATGCCAGCTATTTTTTACTTAGGATGAAACAAATTCATCACTTATATGAAAGGACAATATGGTACAATTACTCTTCCAGCAATCCACATAATTTTTTTTTTATATGATTCTGAGGATAAATTGCTCAGAAATACAGAATATTATAAAAATAACTTGGGGGATTTTGCAAAAAACTACTGGGTGAAATTCACTTCTTAAAAGAGTTTATGATTGCAAAGGATTGCCTAGTTACCAAAATTGAATACAATTATCTAGAGTCCTTAGACCATGCAGCTTTGTGCTGATATCCTTGAGTAGAAATCCTGCAGGCACACTACTCTCCACCTGTTCAAGATAAATTTCTTAACTATACAGATCCCTACAACAGCTGCACTTTCACTTATTCAAATCACTGCAGTCATACTCTGACAGGGTTTTTGGCTGACGTAACAACAAAACCCACCTATCTATTAATCACTTAGTATGTCAAATTGATGCCATATTACAATACTATTTTGTGAAGCCAGTAATATATCTATATTTTCTGCACAGAATGATTAATCATACATTAAAAGTGGTTTCTCTGGGTAGTGCAAATTTGCCACTCGTGACCACAAAAATACCTGGCTAAGCCCTGGCTGAATCTCCTCCAGCTCTCCCTGTCTCTGTCCATGTTGCATCAACATAGCTTCCCACATTAAAAACCTCTCACAATGTGAGAAACCTAAAGATGCTCGGAGAAGACAGAGGTGTTAAACTCTTTCCATAACTCCTCCTATCCACTGGAGCCAACATCAGGAGCCACAGAGTTGAAGCTCACTAGCTGGAGAACATAAAAGCCAGGAAGTCCCAGGAGAAAAGCTTTCAAAAGGCAAACAGGATCCATTGCTAGGAAGTATTACTCAAAGTCCCGAAAAAAAGCACAAACACACACTCAGTGCCTCTAGAGTTTGGTCAGTAGCTTCAACCACAATAAAGGAAAAACTAAAGATCTACTAAAATTGCCTTAACTATGAAGTTCTGTAATTAAAAGTGAAATCAAATAGAGAAACGAGGAGCAGATGTTGGTTTTATTTCTGTATGTTGATTTTATTAAGGAAACATTTCCCCATTCCCCTCCCCCAAGACATCCTTTTCTTTCATTTATTTGCTATGTTTCCTATTATTTTCTTTTCCCACTAAACAACCATAACCTTCATCAGTACAATGAAGTCATTTATGTCTAAATTCTTGTTGCACTTGGGATTTTTCTTTATGTGCTTTGTAACTGTTGTAGTTGATTTATAACTTTTATGTCTCAGATGTAAAATGGAAGTAGGATACAACCTTTTTTACTCTACTCTGATTAACACCTGTAAGAACACAAGAGATATAAAAAAATAATCTATTTTTTTTCATAAAAGAACTCCTTCTCTAATTACTTTGTTTTAGAAAGCTACTGAAGATCTCCCCTGATACGAATTAAACCAGCACCCAGTGTGTGCTTTATTATCTCTTCAACAAAATGATTTATTGTTTGTAGTCTGAAAGCAAAAGAGGAGGAAAATTACAATTTCTGTAGCAGTAGCAGTAGCCATATCACTTGCTCTATAGTATTCTTTGAAGATTACAATGACCAATATTGTAATGATATCAGAAATAGTTAACTCTAACAAAGCTGCTTACACAAAAGCAGTGACAACTGAGATCATTGTAGCTCATGATGATTTAACCTTAGATGTTAAGTCCTATGTTTCTTACCACAGCATGACCAGCTATAATGTTTAGATTTCAATTTATCTCATACCTCAGAGGCCGGACATAACTAATTTTTTTTTTTTTTTAAGATTTTAAGGTTTCCAATGAAGAAAGTTTAATTGAGAAAGAACAGGTAAAAAAATGCAAGAAAAAAATGTCAAGAAGAGAAAGTTGCAAATTCTTTATGCATGTGACTAAACTATAAATAATAATCTAATTTTGAGATGATTTATTTTGTATATCAGTGAGAATTTAATGCTTTGGTTTTATACAGTGATTAAAAAGGCAAGACTATTAGTGCTTATAGAAGTGTTGTAAAAAGGCAAAAGAAATTTCTATCAAGCTGCATGCCTAAAACCAAATGTACAAGATGCACATACATGGCAGATAAAAAATTGGAAACTCAAGATGCCATGGTGAAAACCAGACAAATTATTACAGTGATTGTGCTGTGAGTGCAGGAAGTAGTTTATCTTCCAAACTCACGGCACCTTTGTAGCACCACAAACCCCTTCAACATAGAGTAAAAAAGTACAGTTTCCTCCAGCAGTTAAGCCAGTAGAATATGCTGAGTAGAATATAAGCCAAATACACCTCTTTCCCAAAATTCTTCAGCAGTTCCACAGAATCTGGATGAAAATCAGTATTAGCAGAACACAACTGCAACACATCCAGGAAGTTCCAGAAGAACATTTCTGTGAAGCTGGCTGGGCTACCTCTTCTTGGGAACTATTTAAGAACTGGGATTTCTTTTGATTTGGATGAAATAATTGGAAAGCTTCTGATACTTCATGATAAGAGAGTCAAAGAAGGGAAATGCATCATATTGTTAACAGAGATGTTGTTTGTTGGTACAAACTCGGGATGATCTGCATCATGATCAGTCATGAGTATTGCCAGAAAAATCTTTTATGTCAGGTCATAACCATCATGAATTATCTTTTTTCTCATTATAAATTGGTTCTATTTAGACAAGACTGAGAACAATGACTAAAATAACTTCAAAACAGATGAGACATCACACAATCATATAATTATCTAAAAATTGATTATTAGTTGCACCAGTCTCATCATTAATTCTGGACGTTACAGAAAGGAAAATCTTTTAAAGTAGCATTTATATATGCATACATTAAGGCGAGCAAGAAATCTTGAAATATTAGCTCTGTTTTGGAAAACATCCCTTTTTACTGTCATATTAGTGATACTGTTGTTCCCTGAGAACGGGAAACTGTGTTGCACAGGCAACTGCAAGCATCAGAGGTCTATTCAGTTGCCTACATATAGGAATCTGCTGTCATTTCAGGTGCCCTGTGATATCTGATGTATCCCCACGGGGCTTGCAAATATACCAGAGCACCTAGCTGCATATGATCTCTGCCATTCAGGAGTGGAAGCCAGAAGCCAAGTGGGATGCCTGAGGGCACCCCAACCGGTACAAGGTACCTGTACTGACTCAAGTTGCTGATGTCTTTCTTGCTGGAAGCACATTCGTAACAGTGAATTGTCAGATAGTAGAAATCTGCTTAGCAATCTGCATAATGCTCACCAAAAAAGCCTGAGTGGAAAACCACTTCTCTCTCCTACAGTCTTTAGAGAAACTTCATAGCATTGTCCAGAAAAGTGTGATTTATACCCTGCAATCTTAAACTAATAAAAAAATCATACTTTATTCTATGAGTGTTTGCTCATTCAAGCCTACAAATAATTTAGGATTTTTAAATACATATAATCTACAATAAAGTTTCTATTTTAAGAACATCTTTCTTCTTAGTAAAGCCAGGTAGAGTTAAAAAAAAATATATACTTTGGACGTGAGAAACTGGAGTATATTCAAATATAATTTTAACCATGTTATGTCCTATAATGAGTTGACCTTCTCTTCTGCTTAACCCTTTTTTTCATCAAAGCCACCTACACCCACTTTGCCTTCTGTTTCTCTAATCTGCAATTATTTATGTTTTCTTCATGCTGCTCTATCCGCCATGGGAGCAAAATTGTATTTGGTGAAATATAGAGCTAATTATACCATGAACCCAACAACAAAAAGACAGAGCAGATGTTACTTCAGACGTGCTAACAGTCCCTATGCTTAATGCACACATAGTGAAGGACTGAACACAGCATTTGAAAAAAAATGTGATGGGCTTAAACATGTGGAAAGAAATTAGCACAGAACTCAAACAGAATGACATACTTAACAGGCTCTAAAACATTTATTCAGTGATCATATTCAGCATCAATTTTACTTTAATTCAATACATATGTGAGGCTATATGTGGGGTCAAATATAGTGTATTAGGTAATTGTGCTCAGTTTCTTCTGATCTCAGTACCCAGTTTCTTTAGCATCCCTTCTGCCTGTCCATCAGCACCTCCAGTTCTAGGATGAAATTTGTCCATCTCTTTATCTACCTGAACACTTCCCAAAACACAGGAACTATATCTAAGAATAAATGTATAGGCCAAAACTATTTTTTTAAAGTGCTTTGTAGTATTTTCTTTCGCAAATCAATGTGAGCAAGGAAGAGTTAGAAAACAGACCTTAATAATGGAAAAATATCGGACACTACTTAAAAATACAATTTGCTCTATTTAGTTTTAAATTAGCTTGTTGTGATTGTTTAAAATGTAGGAACCCTATGGCTGACTCTACACCAGTCCTCAATCCCATCCACATGTCCTGCTGCATTTAATAGTACAGGTGGTAGCTTCAAAATGCAACTATAGGAAGAGCTGACACAAACAAAGGACTTTTAACACTCATAAGTGCCACACACCAAACTCGTATCTAGAATAACTGGGAGACAGTTTGGTGTTTATTATGAAGGATTTATCAGGATTAGAGTGGGACCTCTCAGCAGCCTACAGAGTAGTCTCTGCAAGTAGGGGACTACCAAGAGCATACTTTCCCCCTCTCTTAGTACCAGACTTCCACAAGACTATTAGTTCTCTTTCTCTAACTTATGCTAGCTATTTCAAAACTAAAAATGAGCCTACAGATCATGGAACTGAACCGAAAACTGCAAAATTTCCCATTAGTCTATTGCTCACCTTTACCGCTTTCCTAAGTAGGACAGTCACACAAGTTGGAAGTGATTTAGGAAAATTTGCAGACTTTCATGTCAGGTATAACTCCTGTAATTCCCATTATTCTGTATACACTAATGCAATATAAATTTGCCATGTCCACTCTCACCTCACTGAAAAGGAGTCTAGTGACTCCTGTGAGTCGCTAAACTGTTCTATAATAAAATAAACTTCACTCAGTAAATACATGGTGCTTTATAGCAAGATACTTAGATAGTTCATCATCAGTCAAGCTTCAATAGAAAAACTGAGACCATTAAAACGGAATTCAGCAAACACAAATTTGAATTATTAGCTGCAGGAGCACTAATTACATTATCATGATAAATCACTTTTCACAGATGTGCAGTACTGAATCTAAAAGGGCACTTTCCAGTTCACTAAAATAGATATTATTACCACACAACTAGTTCAACTCCACTACAGAAGGGGAAAAAAAAAGATTTAAAAGGTGTGATCTTAAAATCAACTTTGAAGGGATACATGCCTGAATAAATGTATCTGCCTGTTTATAAATCTTGAGAAAAATAACTCTAGTAAGAGATCTCTATGGTAATACAGAATTTAAAATAACTGGTTAAAAACGTGCATAACCAGATTAATCGCAGTACTCTAGAAAGGAACATGTCTTTAACAGCAATCATCACAGTATGAAATCAACTCTGAGCTTATTATATTTGGCTGAATAATCTAAAAATTGGAGAATTAAAAATAATTATTGATAAAAGATAAGACATAAAACCTCCCTAGCTGTTTGAACCTAAGAATATCAGGGGATGGAATGAATGTTGAATTTATGTTCTGGAAAATTGGTCCCAAGTTGGTTTTACACTTCATCAGAAAGCACTTTTGTCTTGTATGCAAACAGTTAATGAAGCATACCAAAACTGCAACTTTTTTGCTAGTGGTGGTATGGTAAGACTCACAGCATATTCCATAGCTTGCAGAATATTTAAGAAACATTATAGATTTTTCATTTATTCTCCTTTGGTAATAATGCAGAATCCTATAATTTTAAATAAGGTTCCTTCTTGCATTTTAAAGTATTATTATATATAGCTAGCAATTGCAGATACAGTATAGCCTTTTATATCTAAAGCATTCCCTTTTGTTCCTTTCACAGAGAATTTTCAAGAAAAGATGACACCACATGAATAACTGGTGCCCTAATAGATCCTAAGAATGTACAGATTCTTAACTACTTCTCAGGCTGGATACATGACTGGTTTTAAAATTTTATAGTTCAACTTTTCTCTATATTTTTTGTAAATTTTATTTCAGCTATTCTCATAGCTGGAAATTAGAAGCAAATATTCCAAATGGATACGAGTTGTACTATCATATCTTTTCTAGAGAAAAAGGGTAGGACAGCTTCTTTTATACCAAAACTGACATAAACATAGAATAGGAAAGACTTTACTTCCTTTCACACTGCAGTTTTATGACTTCTGCATCAAGAACTTGTCGGCAGAATTATATCTGAGTATGGCAACCAGCTCCATTATCTCAACCATACACACTGTTATGATTAACTTTGGGAAATTAGTGGGGCTTACACAGCTGAACAAATGATTGGCAAACTCCAGTCAATCACCACATCAAAAAGAAAGTCCCAACTGCAAAGACAAACTGCATTAATGCTCTGCAGGAGGGGAACAAGCTGCCTAAAAATGGTGTAATGCAGGAACGGAATGTATTTATTTACTCAAGAATCACAAAAGCTGTTTTATCTGTGGAATCCAGCCTTTTACCACTTGTCCTGTAAAGAAGCTCCCATCAGCAGACCAACATAGTAAAAGCTACTAATGCAGATTATGTTGAAAGCTCAGGCTTCAGAAAATGTCTTCTGTCATATATCCTCATTAATTAAGCCTATCAATTAAGGGCACAAAGTACAAATTTGAGTGGCCCTTGCTAAAATTAAAAAATAAAAATTATTTGTCATTAAAGTGTTACAGGAAGATGAGTCCACCAAGTCCCAGATCAAGGGCACAGGCTGGGGTACATTTCAACAATTACTGTCAGCAAACCCATCCAAATTCTTGGATAACATAATAGATGTTTTTGGTACTCTAGTTACAGCTCGGACTGCGCAGGTTCATAACATTTCAATTAAAAACACTCAGATGAGGTTGTGATGCCTGTTCATAGGCTTGGGTGTCACTGAATTAGATTTGAGATTAAATACAGAATAGAGCTAAACCATCTTTCTTAATAGTTTTATAACAGATGCTTCATGTTTCCACAATATAAGATAGCTGACACATAGCCTTTTCATTTCTATTTTTTAAAATTATTTATCATGCCATAATATGCTGATATTAAAAGTCCTTTTAAGCTTTTGCTAAACTTGGTCATCTTTTTACTACACGCTTACACTATTTCACTTTGAGCAACACTTTTACACTCATCAGAGATTCTGCAAAGGTGGCCAGCCCAGAAGGGTAACATCTCCCACCCCAAAGAAGCGTTTGGTAACGTGTCATCTTACAGCAAGCTACTTCTGGCATAGGCAACTGCACTCATATTTGAATTTGGATAGTGAACTTGTTGGACCTCATTAGCTAAGAAAGCTGGGCTTGATTAATGTTTTAATACTAATCTTTCAAGAAAGCCCAGCTGCAGCAAAAAACGGCAGTGGTGATTCAGGAGACACCACTCCCTCCCTCTGAGTCCATCCTGAGGAACTGCTCCAGCATGGTGCGAAGGGACATCATGCTGCTGGTGGTGCTGTCTTTCAGATGAGATGTAAAACTGAGTTCTGACAACTTACAGTCATTAAATATCCCATGGCACTTTTCACAGGAGTACATGTGTTAACCCATATGTCCTGGCTGTATTCCAAATGCATAATTGCATTCTGCCTACCTAAATTCCCTACGCAGTTTCAGTAGCATGCAGTACTTTTTATTCTCCTTCTCACCAACATCACTCTTTAGCATTTATGCTCAGGTACAAGAAAAGGCACAGATACACCACAATCTCTACCTTTTAACTGGCTGACATAAAAGAACTGAAGGCGACTCAGATCTACAATACAACACATAGGAAGGGTGCCCACGATTCAAGGCAAGGGAAAAAAAAAAGTGTGGAGCCACCTAAGTTAGGCAGTACAGAAATATCAAGGACAAGAAAATCTCAGAACTGTTATCTTTCTCAGCCTGGGTCTTAAGTACCCAGCAGTTTTGAAATGTACCTCCGTTCCTCTAGGTTGTGCAGTCCCAGACCTTTGTAGGCTTCTAAAGGGATTAGCAGCCTTTTTAAGATTGTACTCTGGGACTTAGATACTTAAATTACCCTTAAACTCCCCATAAATTCCACTCCTGAAGACAGGCATCTACTCTGTTAAGTTAAAAAAGGAGTCATTTCAAGGTCTATTTCTACATTTTACTTTTTAAATAGAGTGTGTAAAAACCATTGATAAAACACAGAAAGAGAGTCTAGATGAGAACCCCGGAGTATTGTCTGAGCATCCTAATTATTGAACCACACAATAATTCCCTCTTTCTTTTCCAATAAATCTTGCACTCGCTTCATCACAGTGGTCCTGATGCAGAAAGAGCGAAACATACTTAGAGAGAACTCAGACTGGCTTCCACACTGCCAATTAATATGTTTTCACAGGAGATGGGCAAAAGAGGTTTGAGTCACTCATATTGTCTGTATTTCCTTAGTGATGCTCTATTGACTAGACCACTATTTCTGAGCTCCATTTACCCAATTTGGTGAAACTTATAGTGGCTCCTTGCTTTATGCCTAATGCCATACATCAGTAAGGGTTTGCACTGAATTCAGCCTTACAGATCACTGAAAAGAGCATTCCATCCGCTCTTTCGGCATAAAACAGGGATTGTTCTACTCGGTGCAAAGTGGGGGCGATCTGGGGAAGATACAGTAATATAATTCCTAATGTCAGGGGGACTTTACTGATGAAATGGAACTACTCAGGGCCTTTCGGATAAAAAAAAAAATAATACATATATATATATATGAGCTTCCCCTCAGTGTTTTCTGTAGTTAACTTTTTATTACAACTTATGCTTAAGACCTTTCCAGATACAGGTCTGAAACTGGTCTATCCGCATATATTTTTTCTTCTACAATACCTTTATTGACCATTTCTCTTATATATATTTATGTTTTTCTGCCAGATAAAAAATAAATAATACAGATACTGACTAAATCAGTCCTGCTCAATGTCCTGATCCAGGACACACAACTGTGCTATAAAGCGTTTGGATCTGGATTCACTTAATTGAAGTTTTCACTTTAAGTGACCAGTTGCCTCTGATAACCTGTGTAGTCAAAAAATGGGCAATCAGCTGTACACAGTATTTCACATATTCATTGGTACTAATTGTCCATGGGAGATACGTATCTCTTTTTGAGCCCTGGAAAACTGGATTCCAAATTTAAGCTCCTCATGAAGTTAGGTGGGCTAAACATGACTGAACACAAACACTTTTGATTTTCCCTTTTTTTGTGATAATCACGATTATATTCTTATCATAAAACTAGTACAATCAACGATGTAGAAGGACAACTGAAATGGAGTTTCTAGGTTTTGGTGAAACTATCTATAATCTCATATGTCGTCTTATTCTGACCATAACTCTAAATGGTTTTCAGTGGCATACTGAGTGAATCAAACATTTTTTCTTGTAGCCAAAATTGCTGATTATAATCATATCAGGTGGCAGAGTCAAGTGAGAGAGATGCCACCTTCACATGAGGTTCAATTTGACACATCTTTCCTCTTCTGAACCAACCTGCTGCCAGCTTTTCTCACTCTTAAATTCACTGTATGTTGGGGTTTTTTTGAGGACATACATTCTGGTCTCAGATTATATCGATAAATTCTCAAAAAAACAAAAGAAGCCCAAAAAAACCTTCATATACTTTGTGAGCACGACTGCATGAAATAAAGGCAGGTCTGATGGATGCTGAATTAATGTAAATGACATTTTGTAATATATGGCCCTGATTCTCCTTTTACTTATGCTGCTGTAAATCTGGAAAAAAAAACACCTCCATGGATTTTCATAAACTTACTCTGCTCAAAAGCTGATACAGCTGAGAAAGAATCAAATGTTCTTTATTTAAATATTGATTGTGCACTTAGGAAATTAAAATAGTTGTGATGCATATACTGAAAATAAATAGAATTTTTAATATATATTAACTTCTGCAAGCTCATAGGCTTAGAGAGAATTCCAAGTAACTAGCTTGTCTGAAATGAAAACATGAATATTTCTAACAAAAGGGTTTTGTACTTGAGGGGATTAGAGGGCAGCAAGTAGCTTGGAAGCCTTCGGAATATCCTGCATAAAAACAGGTCATTTTGAATATATAAAAAAAAAAAACCCACCAACCAACCAACCAACAACCTTTAATATTGAACAACAGATTGTGCTAAACTCGCAATCCCCTTTCTTCTTCTCCCTCTGACATGCAAACACCTGACACACAAAGGGAGTCACATTCAGAAGGAGATTATGATGCAATGATCTCGTTGTGAATGTTGCATTATGGTTTCAGCATCGCTGTAAGAGCTCCCCTGGCACTTGTGCTTACAGCAATTTGAATTTCTCTGGCAGCTAGGTATGATTTGTGACAGATTTCAGCCTTGCTCTTCATTGAGGGAGTACACTGGCAAGTGCTTGAGGTATTTACCATGGAGACTGGAAAGAAGAAAACGTAAAGAGGAACATTTGAGGTAGCCTTTTTTTTTTCCCTTTTTTTTTTGTGAAAAAAATGATTCTTTTTTTAGCAGTTGTTAAGTTATCCAAACCAGTTATTTTCAATGTCATCATTTTGTGCATCTTAGGAAAAGTCATCTCACTATGCTTTTCTATTTGAACGATTATTCCATTCACCATAGTAGTGAAACCCTGTTAATTTAATGACTACTATGAATGCATATATCATTACCCAAATGCTCCACATAGAGTGCAAGGAATCTTTCAATTGACTGTACTGTAGTTTGTGGCATGAGTGGAGAGAAGTTTGCCTACACATTCTTTGCACATGAATTACACATCTAAACCTCTTTACCTGGTTTGGAAAATCTTAAGCTGACAAGACAGAATTATCTGTTTATACTGGAAAATATCTTAAACTCTTCCGAAAAAGTAGGGGCAGCTGGTAGGTTACATGTTTGGCACTGGATCCCCCAAAACTTTGCTGAGTCAAAGCCTGTACATTTAAGCACAGACTAATTAGTTTCCAAAGCTGGCCCGCAAAGATTGTTCTCAGTATCTCTTCTGCCATAAAAGCAGTAACAAGCATCCACATGCAGAGTTTCTCTAAAACTTTCTTGGTCTGCACACTAAATGTAACCTTGATTCCTTCCTCATTCCCGTACGTACGTATTGGAGGTAGTGCACAGGGAATACAGATAGCTCCATAGCAAAGGCTGCACTCTGAGCACAAGCATTCAGGGAACAATGACATCACGCTGACTGGCTTTGGCATGAACTGATGAATGAGAAATTTAATAGGGAGATATTGCACAGCCTACAAAGAGAAAACCCGCATCTAACAAAGGACTGAGGTTGACTGGGTTTAGGCTAATAAAGTTTGTACCTTATCCAGTAGAATGAATCCAAACTTCCATTCACATGTAAAAATAGCCTATCGATTAAAGCATATTTCTTCCTCTTTGGCCCTGTTTTTCAATTATTTTATTTGAGACAATAAGTTTGGCGAGTTCTTTTGTTAACACAGTTCCTGTTATTTTAAAAGCAACAGATTTTATGGCCCGTGGTTATCATCTGATACTTAAAATATGTTCATGAAAGAATGCATAGGAGGTGTCAGGTGCACCCTTGGGAGGATAAAAATGTCCACATGGTCCCAGGTCTTCTACAAGCATAAGTTTCTGTATGAATGGATGAGAAATGTCCTTTTTCATTTGCAGGTGTTCTATATTCAAAAAGTACGGCATAAGTATGATTTAAGGATTAACCCTCTGATCTGCTAGGCATCCTCAATGCTGGGTTCCAAATATGAGAAACAGATCTTCAAAATAATTTTTAAAAAATATATACTAAAACTATTAGGTTTATATATAAATACAGGGTTTTAAGTATGTTTTTGTAACAATGCAAGATTTTTTTTAACTTTACTTCATTTTTAAATACTATATGCACACAATCTTAAGAAACTAGTGAAACACTGCAGATTTGATTTCTTTGATTTAGAAAATATTACAGTACATTTGGCATATCACGGGTTTGTTACCGATTGCTAAGTGAAAAAGTGGAGCTGTAATACATATTACATACCATTTAAAACAGAAAAGAAAACCATATTTTACAGTGATTTATCAGCATCTATCCTTAAAAATACATACATCAACTACGTTAAGAAACAATTCTAAAAAAAGAAAGTAATAAATGGAATCAAATAGAATATGTGGATTTATTTGCCCTACCAACTGATCATTGTTTCATTTTTAATGCCACTGTATCCCCTAAGAAAATACGTCATAGACACAGGCTGTTGAGAAACTGCTCAGTGTGAAAGCAGTTTAAAAAAAATTGAAGATTATGTAAAGAAGTAGAAATAAAATGTTGAAAATATATAACTAGCGCCTTTTCTAAATTAAGATCACCAGTCTATTTAGAGAGATGGAAGTGAAAAAGATTATTAATATATGAATACGTAACAGTAAGTTTGGCACAACTGTTAGTCCTTCTCACTATACGAGAATGTGAAAATATTCCATGAAACTGAGATACAACATATCAGCACATATCGCTTTCTGGAAGAAACAGAATTACTTGTTTAAAAAATATTTATAATCATACAGATGGAAATAATTGAGAACAACAGTTTGTTTAAACCAGAATTTATCACTTAGTGTAGTAGTGGGGAAAAGCTCTCCTTACATCAAATATAAGAAACAATTACATGAGATTAAAAACTTCTAATTTCAGATTATAAATCATCACTGACTGATGAAGACTAGGCAGGAACTATTCATGCACAGAAGATGATTCTATATCTGCCTACTGCCATTTTCCTGAACTTTCCTCTGACGGGTGCTGTGATTGATAGGATACCATGATAAAATCACCACAAGTCCACTCCAAAGTGGAAATGCTATGTCACGACAACACTTGAGCAACTGTCGTAACTGAGGAATGCTTTAAAGTATTTATACTGACATCATAAAAATGCCATTATTATAAGGATACATCTTCTTAACATTTTGGTTACAATGCTTGAAATATTTTGATTCAATTGCAACTGTACATTATAAAAAATAGATTTTACTTAGAAGTGATATATTTAAAAGTAGCATATAACATACTTATCTATTTTATTAATGTATAAATAGTTACTAATATTCACATTAATGTATATACAAAAGACTAATGACTAGAAATCATAAATTCATGCAGAATTTATCAAATACTTAAACCAAAACATAAGTTAAGTTTGAGGGACATAAAAAAATTAAAACAAAGTAGAAACTATTTCTGTATACAGGGTACTAATTAAGCCAGAGTATTTAAATGTAGTAATTGTACTCTTTCTCTTTCTTTCCCTCTCTTCTCTCTTTTTTTTTAAGCTTTGCAGAGAAAGAGCTATTGACTTATTCATTTTGGTTAGCAAGAAAATTCTCAACTTCCTTGGGTGCTCAAGTGCAAGAATATTTTAGACCCCATCTTTGCATATTACTTTATCTTTCAGTGGTAATTAACAGAGTCTTAATCTGGCTAATGTTAATGACCACTGTTCTTTCTTTAAATCCCAGTTAAACCAAGCTTATTAAGGGCCAATTAAAGGAAGTCTTATGTGATCTGAATAACACTAAGACCAATTTTTAACAGCTATAACTCTTTATTTTGGATGATGAGTGTGGAAAAAAAAACCTTTCTCATTATGGCCTTTGTCTGTTTTAAAATAAACTGTCAATGGTTACTGGGAAGGATGGGGAATCTTAAAACGTCAGAGATATCACTCAACTTAGTAAAATGTTATTTTCTAAAAAGAATTAGCTATGTACTACAATTTTCACTCCATCTTATAAAAAAAGATAATATATTACTAATTTCCACTTCTTTTTTCTTAATATTAGAGCACAAAAATGGAACGACAGTTTGCAATAACTTTCCAAGCAGTAACAACACAAACTAAATCTGTATTAACTGAGTACCATGGACAAAATAAAGAAAAACTCACCATTTGAATAGGAAATGGAACATATCTACCTAAATATGAAAGATTTAATAGGGCTTTTTTGGTTTGGGGACATTCTGGTAGTTTTCTCACTGCTCAACTGAATACATTTTTTGACTCCAGACTTTTGAAAGGCTTGTTTAAGAAAGACCGTGTCTAAGGTGACCCTTCTACAGACACGGTGTTATAAATTACATCCTACTATTTCTTACGCATCTAAGATTTCACTCATTGCTTTACTTCTCCATTACTTCCCTTTCGTCTGGACGGAAGCAGTAATGCAATCTGACTATTGCCTCTAGCTATTAAACAAAATATTACTCTTGCCACCACTCTCTAAAGTCCAAACACCCTACAGCTAAACCCTGCTGCAGCAAGTCACCGCAGGACAGGTCCTTTGCGAACTCTGCAGCGCAAAACAGACCTAACTCCATGGAGACAACTCTTAAATTCTGCGGTAGCAGCTACAAAATCCATGGCAACATTAATTCATTATTGTCTCTAAAATACTCTTCATCCCCTACTTTCCCATTCTGGCACAAACATATTCAGCAATGACTCACTGCAGAGAATATCACTGACGAAAAACTTGATGGTTATTTTTAACAATAAACCCTGAATTATTTTTCTCCGTGCTCCCCAGATATTTTGGCTATAATGGCCCTCAACCTCTAAAAGTGTGCTGCAGAAATCAT
The DNA here is from genome assembly GCA_033628505.1 of Tringa tobata. Lineage (NCBI taxonomy): Eukaryota > Metazoa > Chordata > Aves > Charadriiformes > Scolopacidae > Tringa > Tringa tobata. The sequence continues at coordinate 25,768,720 of JAHREE010000279.1, read as the reverse complement.
CTTTCTATCCTGATACCAGCGCAGAAGAAAACTTGTATCTGGACTCTCCAGCTTTCTGTGTCCCACTTGCTGCACTCCTCGTCAAGCTATTGAGCTTGCTTGCGTCGCATTCAGTCTTCCATCTATCTAGCTACAAACTGAACCTCAACTTCAACTTTTTCTGTCCTTGTTCCTGGCACCATGAGACAATACAGCTGTATTGCAGCTGTGAACTTTATTGCAAAAACAAAATCCCTTTCAAAATCGAAAGCGGAATTTTGCAGAAAATGACGTGCCTAGAAGAACAGCAGGCTTCGCTCTGCACAGCTCATCTGATAAACCCACAGCTGTCAGCACCAGTAATGCAAAAGGAAAGTATACTATTTTTTCAAAAATTATTATCAAGGGATGATGAGGGGAGTCAGAGGGGAAAGAGAACACTGCAAAAATCGTATCACACCACAGCAAAACAGGAAGAGGGCGGTGACATTGTAAAGGAATATTCCAGTACTGAAACAGGGGTTGGCATATCATAGCCAAAAATGCACTTCTAGGTGAGGTCACACCTATAGTACTGGCCGCGAAAAAATTTGGAAAATACAAGTAAGTTTAATGTCATCCCCAGTCATACATATCTGTTAATGTGGCTTTTCCATACAAAACAAAAGGCAGACAACCCAGAGTCTTAGACTGTCCTGTGCACATCTCTGTGCGAACCCTGAAGCGACAGCAGTAAGACAGAAGAGCTTGCCAGTCACAGAACAAAAGGAGAAGCATATTTAGAAGTATCCTTAACTGACCAGCACTTTCCCATCCTGATCTTTTTTTCCCTCTTGCTCCCTTTTTCCCTTAGTTCTCCTCCCTCACCACTTCCCACAATTACCACTGTCACTGATCATTAGACAGCACTTTTGGATTTCAAGGAAGAGCTCTCTTAGTGCCTCTTCCTCCAGTTAAGACTTCAGCTGTAGAGCAAGGAGCTTCAATCCCAGATCAGAGCGGGTGAGACTCCAGCTGCTGTACTGGTACAGCAGCAGTCCTGTCTGTGCCCCATGCCACCTCCGCTGTGTGTGAGGATTAAGGGTAAGGCCTGCAAATAACTTCAGTTTTACTGGCCCCAAGATTTTAAATATATATATAATCATAATCACATACGGAACAGCTCATCTGCTTTGGCAGAAGTAACTTAGTTGTGATTATGGAGAGTATAAAGTTATACAGGCAGGCTCCTTTGCAAACTCAGACCTGATGTGGAAGCAAGTGAATACATCTCCTGCTCACCAATTTTTTAAAAATTGTTTTTCAAATGAAAGATCTGTTAAAAAAACACAGTTTCACAACTAAAGGCTTCAAGGGGCTACTTGGGGGAAAAAAGGCACCTGGCACTTTTCTGCCATGACCATGGGAGCAGCTATCAGGACTTCCAAGCACGTTCAAGGTGTGGACTGTTTGCACGTCATTGCACATGAGGACCTGGGCAAGTGAGATGACGCCAGTAAAGACCTGAACTTCACTCCACACATCTCTCATTTTTTAAAAGTCTTTCTAACATGTTGTCCGGGAAGAACAGTTTAGTGACTCAGGGGCTGGGAGAGGAGACAGAAAGTGAAGGCTCCAGTTTCTTTAAGAGGCCAGAACCAAGACCCTGTGATCTTGAAAGGAACAAGGACCTTCTTCCTCCTAGAAAACAAAATAATCTACAGAACTTTAGCGAACTCTGCATATACACTCAATTCTCCATCTTCCATGGTATTTAAATACTATCTCGGAAAATGCATGGACTGCAAAACATTATTCTATAACATCTTTGTGACATCTGGCCAGCACCGCTGTACCGATTACTAACAAGTACAGCCACATTTAAGCTGATTCCTGCAGAGCCACTTTTCTGTAGGATGATCCTCAGCCTCTACTCACTATCAGAGCTAAGGTAGGTCCCTACCCAGTCCTCGCTCAGCTCTGGCTGTCCAGGACAGCTTTGTGCAGAACCAGAATTTAGAACTGGTTGCTAATAGGGACCTTGGTGCACCTGCATCTGACTGGGGTCTGTGCGTGACCAGTGTGTCGCATCAAAGTTTACGGGTTAAGCTACGTGTCATCATAAACTGACTATTTTCCAGCCCTTGAAGTAACACAGTATCCATATGGTGCTTCACCCCAAAGTGGCTAGGCATGTTTGGAAGAGCGCTACACAAAAAGATAAATTCTATTGCTGGAATCCATGGCATTATAAAACATGTTCGTGGATAAATAAAAAAATTACCTGTCTTCTCTTTCATATAAAGAAATTACTGCTAAACCTGAGCTGCATACAAAAATAGTTGAAAAATCCTGTATATTTGCAAGAAATATACATCTCTTAAAACAAAGTGAATGGGGACTCCAAAGTCAGAATGAACCACATAAACATCACATGGATTCCAAAAGGACAGAGACTGGTTTCTCAATTGTTAAGAAAATGTTGGACCTAATATAATAAAAGTGTCTGTATATGAGAAAAGAACCATGTAACCCAAGGAAGAGGAAGAAAGATTTAATACAACTATCCTCAACATGAGGCTTGTGAAATTGCCTTAAAGAGATGCCTAATGAAGGCTTCTGTTGAGTTCTGCAGAACACAAAGAAGATATGTTATCATAGTATCACCTGCTTCCACCCCATGGGGTGAAAACTAGATTAGACCTTCAGTCTGTATGTGGGAAAGACATAGATCTTTCCAAAAACTCTCCATGTCTTATTGCTCCTGACTTCCCACTTGCTAATTTAAACTTCTTTTTCTGTCCAGACCTTTTATCTGGGAACTAGAGATGTCAGGTTGGATTTTTTTTCGTAAGGATGCCTCAGGACTGGCTGAACAATTACTATTGGAGCCATGAAGTACTTTTTTCCCCTTTGGAGCCTAATGGATTTTAAAGCATCTTGGAGTTTTAGTTCAATTGACAGGAAAATTTGGAAGTAACGCAAAACCCTAGCTATTCCTTCTTAACTTTGGAGGACTGCTAGTAAACATATCACAACAACAAATGAAACACAGAATTCTGCTGGCAAACTTCTGCATCTGAAAAATGCACAGAGGTCTCCCTTTGGCAACTTTTGCCTTGCTGCGGGAAGAAAGAAGGAGAGAGACTTATTCAAAGGCCTTGAAAAGAAGAACTGAATTCTAGAACAAACTGAATCCTACAAACTTTATTCCATCGTCTGGCGGGCCTTGTGTAGCTGGGGAGTCTGGGAAGATTTTCATTGTTTCAGAAGCTTTCCAGTGTTAAGTTAATAAAACTGCAGCCTGCTGCTTAAATCCATTCCTGTGTCTGTCTTCATTCACTTGAGCATCCTAATCAAGTGTCCATTTAAATAGAAAGGTGGCATTTTGAGATGCCAGCCACTCACATGAAGATGAAATCTTCCATTGTGGAGTAAAAACAGTTAGCTGCATAGATAAAATATTCATATATAAGAAACAGTACTGTCTAAAATCCTATCTATGACTCATTTCAAACTTACTATACTTCATAGCAGAAGATGAATTGCAGTGCTCCACAGAGATAATCAGATACAGAGGGGTGGAGGAAACAAACCACATGAACAAATACTTAATACCTAACTCTTAAGGCCTGATTTTTGTCATTGAATTCTAAATACTAGCTTTAGAGAAGCAGACATGCTAGAAAATTAATATCATAGGTAATCTATAGACCACTTTTGGCTAATTTAAAGCTCCAATGTGTATTTGTTTTCTGTATAAATTTCTTTCTTATTATACTCAGTAAGATACTCTCAGCACGATAAAAAGAAGGACATTACCAGCAGCGTTTTCAATCATGGGGGCTATATATTCAAGAGCAATCAATAAAAACCACACAGGGCCTGACAAACAACTAGTCAAAGGAATCATTTTTCTCAGATACTTAGCAGTATCCTTTTAAAGTAATTGCTTTTGGTCAATGTTACCCGTTATCATTTGGTCTTCTCTTTTTCCAAAATAGAATGGATGTCATTTCCATTAATATTTCAGCTGTCTATGTAGGTTTTCAAAGTGCATACTCCACAAAAAAAGGAGGATTTTTGTTTCAACTTCAGTCAACTAACAAAGAACTCTAAAATGTTATAGAATAGGCAGTGTCATATCATCCGAGCTAAAAGGTAATTTTAAAGAAAATGATTACAGAATATAGGATATAGTCTGTCCTCCTTTTCGCTCCACACAAAACTATTAACTCCAATAAAGACAAATAGAAACAATAGGCTTTGGGCAAGACAATCCATACTAGAAAATCGTACTACCAGATAAATATGCTCAAAATGCTACTTAAAATAATGACATGAACATTGATTCATTATTATCGCTTGGCTTAGGAAATTTAAAGAAAATCTCACTACTGAAAAACCTTTGTATTGCCTAACCCTGCCTGTGACAGCAGGGTAGTTGTTGCCTTGTGCCAACTGATCATTTAAAGATGTCCACAAGATACTGAAAATACCCGGCATAATCTGTAAGTGTACAGCTGGGATACCAAATTAGATTAAGAAAGGCAAAGAACATATCTTTTCAGTTGTAGTAAGGCCTCAGAAACTGTCTTGTTATGCTTTGTACTAAATGTTCTGGCGTGCTGCCAAGGCGCTTCCAAACATTTCTGAGTTCACTTTTCCACAGAACTCTTTTAAAAATCAATTAGTAGTGAAAGTCTTTCAAATGCAAGTGTTTTAAAATGTCAAGCTTGTATTTCTTTTTTTTTTCTTTTATTTCTTTTTTTTTCCCCTTGTTGTGCATCACTGGTGGTATTTTGAAACCTTTATATTAAATTGATCATATTCTCTAATTAAGCCTGTAAAGAGAACAATATGTGCAGGCAGTTTAAAATGCATAGAACAAAAGGTTCGTTCTTCAGAAAAAAGAAAAAAAATAAATAAGGTTGAGAGAGATGCTGTAATTTTCTTAAACAAGGATGCCCAAGACATTTGTATTGATTTCAGGGTGATAAATGTTTTCATCATTATAAGGCAACTGTAGAAGAAATGAATACTCTATTTAGAAATTCCTGGATTGGGGTATTTTAAAAGTATACTGCAGAAGTGTTTTAGAACTTCAATTTTAAGTGCTGCAAAGAACAAACGAATGAAATGGAGGCTACTTTAAATATTAATCAAAATACAGAACATAAAAAAGTAAAATTAAGAATACCATCAGCAGGGCTTTCTCATTATCAGGAAAAGGTAATCTTTAAGGACTGCAACTTCTCAGTGGACTTTGCGGCACAATGAAGCATACACCTTGGTCTTACTGTTGCATTACACATATTTTGGATGATATCCCTGCTACATAACAAAAGAGTTAAAAGTATATTTTGTCCCTATGTCACATAGTCTGTTTGCTCTATTTCATTCAGCTAAGTGCCCAAAGGTTTACATAGATAGCAATTGATTGAAATCAGTTCTTTATGTGTAACACATTTATATTAATTGGTTTGTCCTTTCAAGTTGTGTTTATCTCTTCATTTCCATCACAGTTTCAAAGGTCACTCAGTTCCATTTATAAATCCAACATGACAGAGATTAGTAAAAGAAAAAAAGGAACAACTAAATGAATGCATCATCACACAATCACACATCTCACAATTCATTTATCATATTAATAAATAATGCTGTCAAATGCTTACTGCTAAGTTTGTTTGCTATCATCAAAATATTTCTGTCAAGATAACTTAATCAGCCCTGTTTATGCTTGGAGCTAAAAATGAGCTACAAAATATTGAGGATATTAAGCATATTAAACATTTGTCCCCTTGATCTAAGACTGCAACCTGAAAGTTTT
>JAHREE010000279.1:25655432-25757932 GCA_033628505.1 Tringa tobata | reverse complement strand
TGCTGTTTCCGAAGAGAATTTTATTTTATTTTATTTTATTGTCCATTTCACTGTGTGTTAGGCACTATTTTGCCATTACTGTATCAGTGTCTCGGAAAAAGACCTGTTAACTCATTCAAATCTTATTCCAGAAAATATTAATCGCATGCACTGAGAGTGAGATTCAGTCATTTAACTTGCTTTACGTAACTACAACTCAGTAGTGGCAGGACTAAGCACTTTTAAGGTGCAATTTATCTGACCTAGTTTTGCCATCTACTTTAGGATGAGATGGATCACCCCTGCAATTGCTTATTTCTGTCTGTTGAATCTAAGGTGACTAACTCAGATGCAAATGCCTACATTTGTTCCAATGAATCCCACAGTGAGGATTTAATCTAGATGAAGGACTCATACATAACACAACTGACTGTCCAACATGAAATGCTGAATCTTTGCTAATAATTCCCCTAATTTACTAACTGGAGTTCAGATCATAGCATCCAATTCATTGCCTTGTTTAGCAAATTTAACAATCATAATTAAAGGCTAGGGAAGCAGATCCAGAGAAAATATATTTTTGGCTGATAGACTAATGTTATATTTGAGCTAGAAAATGCAAGATTTTTTTTTTCCATGCCATCATGATGGCAAGCAAAATTCTAAACCAAAGTTTTGTGACCTGACTATAACCAAATGATCTGTTTCTGGTATTCTGTGTGTTCCCAAAGCACAGTTTTATGAAAGCATTCCTTTAGCTTGAAATATGATGTGCTCAACAGCACATTTTTGCTTAAGGCTGCATGATTATGCCTTTGCTAACACCTAGACGACACTTTTCATCCACAGATCTCAAAGAAGTTTACAAAAGTAGATACATGGCACTGACAAGCATTTGTCTTATGTCCCATGATGTCAAAGTTACAGGTACAGTTTTGTCTTTAAAAGAATTCTTATGTAGCATACAATTAACAGTGAAATACTGCAAATAACATTTCTGGTCTGAAGTGATTGTTTATCTTACTTTTATTTTTGCAACTGCATATTTTTAGAAAGGGAGCACATCCATCTGCCTAGGAATATATGCATTCAGTTTACATTAAGAGAAAAATGCAAACTAATAAAAGTACTAAAGTAAAAAATATATATATATCCGTGTTGAATCTGTTAAACAATAGAAAAATTCTTATGAACTAGTGATACTGTCATTGAACTGGAGAGTTTGAGAACAAGCTTGCTCTGGCTTTTTCACCCTATGATTTGGAATCTGCTCACAGTACTGCCAGCTTAACCAAAAAGGATTAACTCTCATATCCAACTGAGAACACAGATAATTCTCAGTAATTGGTAAAAAATGAAGATGAATGGGGCTGAGAGATAAGGAGCAATTAGCTCATCAGCAGTTACAGCTGTGCACTCAATCCGGATCCATCTCTTGAGTCTCGGCCCCTTTTAAAGAACCCAAGCAGAATAAGCACAGGACACCCCCTCCCAAAAAATTGCCGTACCTGCCCATCATTCCTCTCCCTTCCATTTTATTTCCGTGCTATACAAAGACACCTGTCATAGCATTCTGTGTAAATTACTACCTCTCCCAGGACCTGTATCTACAGCCAATCTTCTTTTTACACTTAAAAAAAAAAAAGAGGAAAAAAAAAAGAAAAGAAAAAAAATCCCCAAACCCGGAAACCAAATGACTACTGTAGACACTCTTAAGTTCCCTGTCAATCGTTTCATTATAGCAGCATCATCTGTTTGAAAATATAAGCAATTCCCTCATCTAATTATAGGGAGGATTTGAGGTTCATTAACATTGCCAAGGCAGAGAATCAGATGTGCAACTGCAGAGCTGTGCTCAGTGGCCTGCATTCTCTGTTTCCTTTTATTTGCTTTTTCAAGGTCTCCAAGACTTTTTCCTGAAACCATAAAAGTAATTCTTTCCTTCAAAATAGACATGTGTGTTTAGAAAAAGGAAATGACTACATTTTGTACTGTTCTATTATTGGGCAAGGTCACTGGAGAAAAATAATTTCACCTAAATCATTTTATCTCTGATTCTGGATGAAGAAAAAAAAAGAATAATAGTATGCAAGCAACCATTAGTTTTGAACAACAGATCACAGGAAACCTTGCATTTGTCTCATAATTTTAAATATTGCAAGGTAATGCAGATGAATAGGAAACCTAACATGCCAAGAAGACCTCTTAATTTTCAACACGTTTTGTGGTTGTTTATGGATTAACGTGCTAGCCAAGTGTAAAATGTTGCCTTGTATTTCCTAACTGTGTTTAGAAACTGAGAACACCAAAGTCTGCATGATTGCTTCACTTCCTTAAAGAAATAATAGCATATTTTTTTTTGTATGAATGTAGGTTAAACAATGACATTTTCTTGGGACATCTGTTTTGAGATCACATTTTGAATAGATATGAACTCATTTCCTACTAAGCAAGTAATTTACTATTGTTGATAGTTGTTTACAAGTTTTATGAGTCAGATTTTAGCAAGTGGCAAAGGTCCTTACAAATCCTTTGAGTATTCCCTAAAGTGTATGCATAGTGTTTTCATTATATAAAATGTTCCGGAAGCAAAAGTATAGGGACTGTTCTTCACTTCCTACCAAGTTATAGATAGCAAAGCCTAGCTCACAGAAATAGCTTTAAATGTATTTATTTTCAAAGGCTTCTATCTTTTGCTGCTGCAGGTTAATGAAGTATGATAGGAGGGCTGCAAGTACTTAAGCAGCAAGGAAATAATTGAGCTGCTCTACCTATCTGTAACTTTGGAGTATTAGACGGTAAACATACAACCGATCCTAATATCATCCTAAAATGTTAATATGACAAAAAGCAGAACCTCTTCAAGGAAATTTAAAGTTTGACCTTGTCACTCTCTTTCTTTTAATTCTGCAATTAAATAAAGAAACCCCTCCCCACAGCATAATCTTTTTTTTTTTTGTTTGCTGCCATAGATAATTCATTTTTTAAACAAAAAGCCAGTAATTTATCTATCCTGCATGTTGTATGTAGAATTGCCACTAAAAAGAACCCAGGACATTTTTCCTTCTTATCTGCAATGTAGCTCATATCAGCCAAGCTGTCACAAGACAGTACTTGATATAAACAAGAGATTGCAAAGACATCTCAGTAATCAATATTAGGATGGCTACAGTATGGAAGCCCCAACCACTGCATATCATTTGTCTCAGCATCTATTTCTATGACCAAATGAAGCATTAATTCAAATCATAAATCTATGGTGATTTAAATCTGGGAATGAGCACCTGCCTGCTTTAATGATTTATTTTGTACATTTCAGTAAGCAGGAGATTTGTCCATATGAACTGACAGGTCACCTTCAGATGCCAGTAGCAGACTGTTTATCACCATGCAGACTAGCATCTCATCTTAGCAAGTAAATATTAAACTAAAAGAATCCAATTGATTGTGGATGGGGGAGAAAGGCGTTGCAGCCATATATTTTACTCAGTGTGCTAATACCTCACCCTGATTCCTCTGTAATTTCTTTTTTTTTTTTTTCTTTTTTTTCTCCCTTCTAAAATGATAATTCTGGTGGGAGGATGCAAGCTCAAGGTTACCATAAAAAACTGAGGGACATAAAATAATTACTTATTAGTATCATTGGCTTCCTTTAACTCCTTTCACTCACTAACCTTTTGGCCATTGCTTGAAACGACCAAGTTAATAAATAAATAGTTAAAAAATTGGTGTACCGCTCTGTATAATGATACAATGTTCACCTACAAAAAGTACTTCTATAATTCATATTAAGCACATGATTAAAACCAAAAAGCAAGACAATCCAGAAGTAAACCTGACAATTCAGCTCAAGAGCGCATATTTTACTTGTCTTCTTTTACATAAGCATTGGAACAGCCAAAGAACACAGTATTACCAATCCATGTGCCCTAATATACCATAATTCCTGTTACATATAGGCTAAAATGTAGCAGTTAAGCATTTAGCCTGACTGGTTAGTTTGTTTGCTCCTTTTCAGTTTGGTCAGGCACATAACAATTTAAAATATAAAACAAAATCAGGTTATTTTCTTTTGTTTTATTCCTTCTTCCTGTCAACATTCAATAACATAGTATTTCAAATTCATGTCTAACAAGCTACAATTTAAAACACTGATGCTATATGGACTTTATAATATTTATTTGAAAAGACATAAAGAAACATCTGAAAAAATGCAGGGGAAAAAAAGCACACATCTACTACAAAGGTGAAATATGAGTTCTTGTCAAGATAATATAATATGCTAATTTTCAAAAATGCAACTAGTAAATAGAGACTTAACTCCTCATGAACCTAATAATGCTCTGGCTTTAGTAGTAGAAGGAATCACTTCTCTGATTCCACAGGCATAAGCAATGCTGGACAGTAGATAGGGCTCACTATAAAAGAAACAAATAAATGCAAACCATTTTTGAGAAAACCTCAGTAGGAACAGTATAGCTCAAGACGGGATGCACAGACAAGAACACTATATTTCCAGAACGACTCCTCACAGAATAGAGAGAACTGGAATGCTATTCACTCTACTCAGAAGAGCCATTTTTTTCCTGAACAAAATGAACTCAATTCTTCATCCAGTTAAATTAGGAAATTAACTGAAGTTAACAAGTAAGTTAAGGGGCTGAGAGGAAAATTTGACAATGACAATAAGTAATCTTGCTTCTCTAACTTTGCCCTACTAAAATATCTAGAATGTATTTTCTTAAACAGGGAAAATGATTACGCTGCGTAAGAAGAACAGATTAGTTATCTAAATTATGCCTCAAACAATAATTCCAAAATAGATTTATTTTTTTTTATTCAGAGGAAATTCAGACATTCCCTCCATCCACTCTCCTCCTACAAATATTTCGTGTAGTTTACATGTTGATTACCTGTTAACCTTCTATGTGCATGGATGTACAAGTGGTTTGTCACTAGAACTGCCAAGCAGAATAACAGTTCCATAATCCAGTATTTGAACATTTTATTTCACACAATGCAGGCATCTAGGTTTGAAATTCAAATCTAAACTAGCTTCTAGTTCTAATAAAGACTATTTATCCTCCTAGTTTGTATTTACACTTTTGACTCTTTCCCATTACTTCACTTTTCTTCCAGTATGTTAGGGGCCACCTGGTCCTTCCACTTCATTTGTACCTTTCTCCTCCTCCTAGATTTCAAAGACACCTGCTCTCTACCCGCTCTTTTCTCCTCTCCAAGAGGACAATCTTTCCACTAACGTTCTAGTGGCTGCACGTGTTGGTATCTGAGTACTAACACAACTAATCTAAGACTATTTTCTTCACCGTCACAGATGCATTTCTTTAAGCCTTTCTTTAAAAGGAAAAGAAAAAAAAATCTGGTTGTCTGCTTATGCAGTGATGCATACATATTGTCGTTATTTAAAATAGCGTGTGCCTAGGTGAACCAGTTCTTTGAACTGCAATTCACATTATTTCTAAATAATAGCCTACCAATGCTTACCGAACTGTACAGAAATGCTGTACACAAACACATATTTATTTATGTAAAGGCTAGTACATAAGTCTCTAAGACTCATTTCAAACGTATTTAGGAGATGAAAAACTAGAAAATAAACACAACTAAGCAAAAGAGCCAAAATAAAAACAAAAAAACCCTATCTTAAGTCATTTTTTTTCCAATATACACCAATCTTGCCTGCAGTCTTCTGAACGTACCTCTTTGTCATTGAATTTCTGTTGCTGAGTTAATACTGTCTCAACATGATAAAAGGAGCCAATACAATGAAATGGCATAACAAAACATTTTACAGCAGACACACACAGATGATTAAAGATTTAATCAACAACAACAAAAAGTTCCTCTAGCTTTGAAGTACGCTTTAGCAAAACAAATCGTCCAAACAAATGAATAAAGTATACGGAAACAATTCTTTTTTGAGAAAGAACAAGAGTTGCTGATGGGTGCTTAAGAAATGGAAAAACCTGTTAACTACATTTTAGGAATGTGTTTATTAAAATAAAATATGATAGGAACTGCAGAGCATGGCAATAATTTATTGTGTATGTATGTTTTCCTTTTGTCACAGGGCACATGAAAGTATGAAATATTTTGCTTTCAAGCTTGTGTTCTGAATTACCTAAAGTCGATACCCAGCACACTGAGCAGGAGACATTGTTAAATTTTGCTTTGACACCATCATCTGTCACCCCACCTGTACTTTGAAAAATGAACTCTAAGCAATCAAACCACTTTCTCTCATGGAAAATATTAACTCAAGTCTGCAAAAGTAACCTGCAAAGGAAAGAATGTTTTTGTAATAGTAACAACCACACTGAACGCTGGTGTAAAGGTCAGATACAAAATAAAACTAAAGCAGTAAGAAAAGGAAAATAAATATGCAACTTTTCACACTACATCAAGGACTTCAGAAGGAAGTCCAGAAGGATCACCATTTTAATAAAATATCAAAGAATTATGTACATATAATAATGCTGTGTCTGAGACTTACCAACACTCGAATTCAGATCTCCATTTTCAGAGTCTGCTCCATGCTGGTTATTATTTGCATGATAGTTGGACATAGCTTCCAATTTAATTTTTTTCACTTTCATTGCTTCTGCTATGGCAGCATTGGTGGCAGCTGCTGCTGCTGCAGCTGCTGCTGTCAGGCCTGCAAAAAAGCATGAACAAAATTTAATACACATTATTCCATGATTCTTCATTATTGTAGGGACTAAGACTACTACTCCTGCTTTATGCTTGCTATGTAATAATGAACGTTGAATATTGCAGAGTACTATTTCTCTTATTCGATTTGAGGTGTGTCAACTTTAAAGTAAAATGTTTCTCATCCTATTTAGATAGTTACTTCTATATGCCCACCTAAATCTTAACTTAGCACCTAGTAACTGCAGTTGTTACTCCACCATAACTAACTTGCTTTCTGAAATCCAACCTAGCTTCAGAATAGTGTCTTACATGTCTGGCTATGAATAGGTGAACATGTACATATCTGTACTTAGGAAAAAAAAACAACCTTTAGTTCTCAAATGTTTGCCATGATAAAGAAAACAGGAAAAAAAAAAAACAAACAGGTCTGTAATTTCTATTTAAGAGTAACAGATTAAAGAACTCAGACATTTGTTTCTCATTTCACACCTAACAGCAAGGAGATATATGGGCATTCTAGGAAGTGCTTTTAGAAGAAAGGTTAGTAATGCTGAACATTGGTAAAATACTTATTATTCTTTCCCAAAAACTTCAAGGCATTAAGGCATTTATGGATGAGAAAAGGAATTATTAAACCCATTTTATGCCAATCTCAAAGCCGTCTTCAGGCAATCCAAGTGCTCTTCCTACCAAACCCAAATTGCTGCTATCCAGCGATTTACAAGAATGTCCTACAAAACCAAGAAAAGTTCTCTTTACCAAAAGGAATCACAGAAATGGTCCACCAATGCCTTCAAAACACAAGATACAGTCTTTACTCAATGTCATAAGTTTTTGAGGCAGGATAATTTTTCTGGATCCCTGAACAGTGCTGCTACCCACTCAGACTCCTTTGCCCCAGCCTGGGTGGTAGCAGAGAGAAGTCAGTGTCAAACCTCACAAGAGCTGCCTACCTCACATGACTGATCCAGGGAGCAGAGATGGAAATGAAAGAGTATGAAATGAAAGAAAATACAGAGAAGTCATTAAATCAGGTAAGTTTTACACACTGGTGCAATACCAGCCCTTAGCCCGTGATGCCACACGAGGAGAACAGGCCCACAGTCATTTCGAATCAAGATTCTTGCCCTGACTGTGGAGAAGGCTTGAAAAAACGGTGTGTAATTAGTTTAAAGGTGCCTGCTTGTCTGATTTTCAGCTACTCTGAGAGGTGTGAAGTGTCTTATGGATCTCAAGAGGAATTAACTGCACAACTTACTATTCTAGTGGGCCCAGGCTGCTGCCCAGCATAGGAAGAGTGCAATTTAGCAGGAAAGACCAAATAAGCAAATAATCCCAGGCTGCTGAGGTAAACATTGCTACCACTGTTGCTTCCAAGAGCCTCTGGTTGTCTCCTTTGCCCTGTTAAATGGAAAATGAGTTCATCTTGCCACGTTTTTGACTAGCGATAGGGAGAGACAGAAGGCAAAATCCAGTGGGGAAAATGCTGAAGGTGAACGGACATCAAGAATCTCTGCCATCCCAGGGAAAACAAAGAGGTGGCATATGAGGTGCCTTTGAATATATATATATATATATATGCAGTGGCTTGACTTCAGGTTGTTTTCCTTTCTTTGCAGATTAGCAAACAGTTCCAGCCTCCCAACCCTCCTCACAGGCTGACTTCTAACACCTCCAAGCACAATGAGAATTAACAAGTATGTGATAATTACATTCTGCATAGGCAGATCAATATTATTTAGAAAACTGCTATTTCAGGTAGAAGACAGAATGACAGAATCACAGAATCTTCATGGTTGGAAGGGACCTTTGAGAGTGAGTCTAACCGGGGGGGGGGGGGAAAGTCTACCTGGACTTTTTGTAAGACGTACCAAAAGCCAAAAATCAAATCAGAAGGTGGATAAATACACGGGTTTAATTTTATTTAAGCTTCTTCTACTACTACAAATTGTGCATGTTTTGATCTTAAGAAGGTATTGACAATAACATGGATTGCTTCCAATGGTATTTTTACCTTAGAGGAAGGATATGAAGTTATACATTATACAAATTTGGTTACAGTCCCTAAATTAGGCCACAGAAAAAGGCATGGTGCACCTCTGAACTTTGGTTTGCATCCTGTGCTCATTAAACAATACAATAACCTATACTTCCTTTTTTTTATATACATCACTGACAAGCTAAAACTAGCATCTTTAAAGAACAATCCTTTGGAGGGATATTCAAATACGATACAACTAATGAATACACCAGCAGGCCTCCAACTTTTGGCTGTGACTGCACTTCCAGACCAGCAGTTTTTGAGGGCTTCCAAAAATACCATATTAAACAGTCACTGGACATTGGGCTTGTGAGCCCACCTGTAAACATTATGTCTCACTGGGTCAATGACACAGTCATAGACCACTAAAATACAAACTCTTTTGCTACAAAATTTGCAAAAAAGTCTACTTCAGCGCTTCTCTCCAAAGTAGGCCAAAATGCTTCTCTCTAGAGGAAGCCTTTGGATAGGGACAGGGAAACTAAAATACAGATTGCTTAGTTCTGTAGTACGATTTTCGCAAGATAATGCTTGTGATAATAAACCATAATTTACAAAAGCAGAAATTAAATTTCCAATTTCATTCCTTCTCTCTTACAACTGCATAAGTGACTGAAATGATTATATTGTTATACAGCAATTAATTTAAACTGTATAAATCTGAAATGT
Organism: Tringa tobata; assembly: GCA_033628505.1. Taxonomy (NCBI): domain Eukaryota; kingdom Metazoa; phylum Chordata; class Aves; order Charadriiformes; family Scolopacidae; genus Tringa; species Tringa tobata. The sequence continues at coordinate 25,748,568 of JAHREE010000279.1, read as the reverse complement.
GCATCTCATATAAGCACCGGTGTAAGGGGCGGGAGGGGAGGAGAAGGTGAGTAAGGAATAGGCTTCAGAAATATCACTTAACACTGTTCTGCACAGCAGTCCCTGCCTACAGCACAGTTTATGCTTTACCGTTACTTTTTTCTATCCCTTAACTATCACAATATAGCAAAGCAAGTGGTAAGGAAGGTCCTGAGCCAGTTACCAGAGCCCCTGCCATTATAATCACTGTGGTATGGTACAAGACAACACTTTCTCTCCAGCACAGGGCCCGACTTATCACACTCATCTCATTAGCAAAGGCAGCCAAATATACTATAAACAGAAGAGGTTAATAAACTGCTATGTATCTATATGTATATTTTAAAATTCTAAATGTTAAAGCCCAGGTATAGGTACATACTTTTGTAAAAACTTGGATATTTTTTTTCTTAAATTGGCTGCTTGAGAAAGCCTTTTGACCCAAACATTATTTAATACCACTTTACTCTTATAAGTAGCCAAGGAATTTCTGAGGTGCACATTTTTTCTACATTACAGAATTTTTATCTTCAAACATGAGATAACCAGAAGTCACTTATACAGGCAACTGAAACGAAAGAAATAAAGATCATATCGAACAGCCACTTAGATATTTTTTTATTCTTTACAAATATTTATTTGAACAGTTAAAAAGTATCCAGGCCAAAATATTCAATGGATTAAAGTCAATGGTAGTTGTCATTAATATTCTGAAATTGATAAGTTGTTTATGTCTGGCATTCTTCCTGCTGATTATGCAGTGAGACAGGCAGCTTTATAAATATCTCATCACTCCATCGTCACACAAATTTCATCGACAGTGCTCATGCACAGCTATTAGCAATATGAATCTAACCATTACAAGAGGAAAGAAAATCGAACATGTGGCATTAATACGCAGTCCTGGTTCCTAACCATCTGATAGGCAGATGGTGTAAAGCGGATTCTCCAGCTGAAATGAAGGGGCACATCATTTAAAACCTTGTTTGCATTCTAACTGATATCAGTGCCATATTGATATACATGATACATCATGGCAGTATTTGAACAATCTAGTTTGTTTCAGTCATAAATGTTTACAGCCTTGTTTTTTATCTTTAGAAGCATGTTCTGAAGAGCGTATTTTTAATTTATGAAACCTATTGTTTACTTCTGTTGAACCAGAAGATTAGCGAAGAGCAGGAATATTAAATTACCACAACCACAGCAGTATAACTAAGATGGATGAATGAAGTATGGTTTTTCAATAAAAGATGTTAGTAAAGGAATTAAAAAATTAGCCTAGACATTTTATGCATTAAATACATTTATTCATTTAAACCTTACAGCTTTTTTCCCATGTGACATACTTAGAACTTTAATGCTTTATAAAGCTATTCATTTAAATCTCTTACTGCGTGCAATTAATCTTGTCCAACAATTTAATTCAAAAAGCAAAACATCAGAAAGTAAAGTTCAATTCAGCCATCACGCCTCTGAAGTAATCTCCGTACTGCTGACAGTTCCTATAGACTCATCAGCAAAAGTCTGTTCAAGGTGTCTTGTAGGAGCCGTATGAATTTGAATTACAGCTCAATTGAAAGCTCTCCAAGCCTTAGTAGGAACTCAGGAACAAGAAGCAGAACACCAAAAGAAAGCGTGAATGATCCTTTCCTACAAAGACCTTCTCTCTTCTGTCACTAGATCACTTTGGCCTGTTGGGTGTGTTTGTAGCTGTTAATTATGTTAATAAAGTTGCAGCCTGCTGCCTCTGCCAAATATAATCATAAGCTTTCTCCTGCCAAGTTCTAGTCTAATTTACACCCGTGCAACTCTTACTGCAGTCAGAATTTCGTGGGTGAGAATGAGACCAGAAGTATGCCCAGTATGTGTGGTCTCTAACGCTGAAAAATGAGTGAATGAAATGGAAAACAATGACAAAAAACATAGCATCTTCAGAAAACAATTCTGGTTTAAAAGCAAAGCGCCCGGGAGAGCTGTCATATATCATGACAGATTTTCAAAATGTGTATGAATTACTGGTGGGCACTAAATCACATCCAGGGTTTCTGCTTTCCAACAAATACTGTTCCCTGCCGTAAGAGAAAGCTCTTAGAACTTGCAGTTTTGACGCCACGAGCAGCTTACAACACACTTTATTTGCAAAAGAAAAAAGAAAAGGACCTATGAGTGTAACTTTTTCAGCCTCAAATATGTCTCAAAATAAAAATTTTTGAATTGTAAGCCTAAACTTGGCTGTGGGACAACTTACAAATTATTGATCTTAATTCACTTTTAACTGCCTTCACAGAACTATGCCTAATAGTAATTACAATTCCTAATAGTTATTCCAATAAATAATTAATAACTTACTGAATATAACTATTACCTTCCTTTACATATACCATGTATGTACATATTTATAGGTACATAAAAAATTCAGAAATATACACATATGTATTTTTACAACCTCTTTCTTTAGGACTCCGAAAACATTTTCAAGATACCTTACCTTTGCCATCACAGAAGAGGCAGAAAACCAAAATACAACTGTCAGTAATGTGTTACATTTAATTTCATTTATTTACTGTACAGTCCATTCTGCAGAAATGCTTTATTCATTGTGTGGGAGGAGGTCCAAATCTCATCTAAATTCTAAAAGAACTCCTTTCATTATTTCAAATTAATGTTTAATCCTTTTTCCTATAGTTTATTTCAGTTATTTCTTTTCTTGACTTAATTCCAGATTTCATATTGAGGTCCTTACTTGGGCAAAATTCTTACTAAAATCTGAAAAACTCCGCCTGCAAAAAGAAAGGCAGGGTTACCTCCTAGGACTTGACCCCGATCACTGTAGATTATTGCACTGGTTTCACGGGTTTCAGTAGTTCAGGTACAAGTTTTTGGTAGCTTATTGCGCTGCTGCCCAGTTATTTCAAATGAAATAGGATCCCAACCTTAGTCTCTGATCTAATGGGTGGTTTATATAGTGTGATACATAAAACAAGAAGGGGAAAGCAATCTGCAGGAGGACAGAGGTCTGATTACATAGACTGGATTGCAGAAAGGGGAACTTCAGACTACATCATAACGTTCCGCTAAAACATACTGAGTTTCATTAGTAGCATTCTTTACGTACAATATAGGCCTGTAATCTCACAGTTGTCCAGAAGCCTTTTTTCTGTTAAGCTGCCTCAATTGATCCAATATTGCTATACCCTAAAAATTTCACTATTTCTGTTATTTTGGGATAATCAAGAAATTCTTGTCTGGCCCTACTAGCTGTATTTTCTTGTTCAGCTTGCGTGGTTCGGCACAAACTGCTCATCCTGATAATTTTTTAACATCTTTAAAAGGGCTATTATTAAAGGAGTTGTAAAAAAAAAGAATAAATAAAAAATATTGTTAAAGAAGGAATAGTTAGAAAAATTCAGCCGTGTGATCTGGTTTAGACTGGTGCAACTAAAATGAAATTGCCAGTCTTGCACTGGGAGGAAACTAGTGTATGTGAGGCTCAAACCATCTGTTGTTCATCAGACTAATCAGACCTTTTTCCTGTAACTACTCCTAAATTGCAATATGAATTTTGAGGTCTGGGTATTGCATTTAAAATCAACAAGCAAAAGAGCTAAATTTCCACAGCAATCTTCAAATCTAAAAATATTTTTATTTACAATGTGTCTCTGCAATTAATAACACAATTGCAGAAATAAAACATTGAACTAGAAAGAAGTGTCCTCTTGATTTGTTTTGTTAAAAGTACATAAAACAACATTAAGACTGTATTTTTTGAATGAGAACTAATGGCAGGTTCAATGACGCTTCCAAAAATGTGTAAATGTAATTATTTTATCAGTAATATTTGCCATTTAGGGAACTGATGGATTTGCATTCCATGAAGTTACGCTTTAGTATATATTCCTTTGTACTGAAGAGTAAAAAGGGAAATCATAAAGTGCATTTCAAATACCACAACAAATTACTAACTGTTATAGCTCAACAGGGTTTTGTAATTTGTGAATTTATTATTGACTTGCTGCAGTTGTGACAGAATTAAACAACGTATACTGCATAACTGCCTGGCTATATTATACATTTCAGCAACAGTTTAAAATCCTACTGGAATGTATACAGCATCACTACAATACAATTAAGAGAGAACATTCTTTCTTAAACAACAGTCATCGTTTCAAAAGCAATAGATTCTCAGTTCTCATTCAGTCTGTTGCATTATTCATTTCATGTGCAACCTCATGCTGGACCATAAATTGTTACTTTATCTAATCAAAGGCGACTTAACTCCACTGAAGGTCAAAGGTTTAATTTTGTGAAGTATTATCTTACGCTATGAGTTTAACGGAAAAATAGAAGAAGAAAAACAGCCAAGAAACTGGTAATAAATGAACCTTTATTGCCTCAGGCATTGGCCTAGTTAATAAACTTTCATTGAAGGTTTCTTTCAACTGTTATGGACAATGAGGTAAAAAAATCTTAAATTACAGCCATGTGTGACTTTTAAAGCAGGCATTCTTTTTTATCTCAACCTCCCCAGCTTAGGAAAAAGACAAAGAGATTGTCTTCAATTTCTTAACCAAAAATGTATGCTTCTAAACAGATGAAAAAGTGCAGATCAAGCCTTTTTAAAAGCAGAGGTCAGCTTTGAACAATATAAAAAAATACTTTTCCTTAAGTGTTGAATCTTGATCCACAATGTCTTTAACTGAATAGCATGCAATTCCAAAAAAAAAAAAAAAGGTATGTGGGAAGGGAAAATATATATACTAACAATATATTATGCTAACAATGATGCTTGGTTCCTAACAGACTTTCTGTTTTACATTTGCATTGCTAGAGTGCAATAATGGCTCTTGTTTAATAGAATGACTTATTATGGGAACAACTTCCCTGCACTTTTTGCAAACAGAAGTTCCTTTCTTCTTTTTGTGTGTATTATCTCATGTTCTCACAACACTATTCTCACTGTTACAAGAAATTAAAAAGTTTAACATAATGACAGTTGCTGGTAGTTATTGGTGTTCCATGAATTTTCCTGATTTAACATTCTTAGATTTGACTAAGTACAATGTCTTTTACTGACATATTCTTTGAGTCCAGTTTAGAGAAGTGTGTTTCAGTTCAAGGTATACAGTCAAAAACAATAAGAAAATCAGCAGTACTTAATAAAGCCTTAGCCTTTAATTTTAGTCTAATTTATAACTAGACAGACACAATTAATTAATTGTAACACTGCTACAATTCAAAAATACTGAAAGGACGTGTTCATGCCTGTAACAGCAGTAATGTAGCTAAATACTCATAATCTTTCAACCAGCAGGAGCTTTTGTAGTTTTTTTTATAAACCTAATCCACAGCTTGACACAGATTCTGGGGTAATGGCACACAGTTCTTTGATTAAACTAATATCTAAACACTGTGGAGGCAGCCTGATGGCCCCGTGGAAGCACGTCTCCCTACAACTTCTGAGCTCAGCCTTGCAAACAGAATTGCCAAATTCTTTCCGATAGAGCCACTGTAGTCCAAGCACCTAATCATGTGTGTGAAATTTAACTTATTCATGTGTATAAGCATTTGTGGCATCAGAACAAGTTCAGAATAAAATGAGATTTCAGCTGTGGACTGCAGCAGTGCAGGTTTAGCTTTTATAGACTTCTGGTGGGATGGATGTGTCCACAGAGGGACCTGTTCTCTGCACCGGGTCCACACACTAAAGAAACAGCCCACCAATATTTACTCAATGGGGTATCTTTACAGCTTTGGTCCCAAAGCAACATTTTTGCCCAAAGAAAGCAAGATCGGATTCTCGCTTTCGGTGCTACAGACTTTTTTCAGGCTCCTGCCTTCCCCAAGAAATAAAAACAGCATTATTTCTCCATGTGAAAAGAGAAGGAAAGGAACGCAGGGCTTCAGCTGCAAACAATTGCCTTCCCTTATAGCTTCTCACCAGTGTATCTTCAGTAGATGTTTAGAATATAAGCTACTATTTCAAGATATTTTAAATAAAGTTTTCATAGGTTTATTCACTAACAGTGTAAGAATATGCTACATGTATAAATAAAAATTAAAAGATCTTTAAAGAACGTTTTTGATTCTGGTTTGTCATATTGAGCTATAAAGTAGGTATTGTTGCCAGAGGTCAATATAACGCTGGAAAAAAATCCCAGAAATCCACTAGTTATTTCAAGGCATATATAACATTGTTTTAACACAGAAAGTTGAGTAAGAGAATTTTAAGGTTTTGAAATGTAAAGAATTCACTTGTAAGGGTCAGGAGACTCCTCTCTGCTCTACCATCCCCTATTCACTTGAAGTGCTGTAACTTCAAGAGCTTCACTGTGGCTTTGGGGCTCTTTTTTTCTTCTTTTTTTTTTTCCTTTTCTTTTTTAAGTTTTGTCAGATCCATTATGCATTATGCTGTGCCAGAGGCAAGGCATGGGGCTAAACGTACTATTACAGCACAGTGATAGCAGAGTATTGTACTGTGATGCAGGACTGTGATACTCTACAAAGCAGCTGTGATAATGACTTACGGGGAGCACCGTGTAGTCCTGATTTCAGATGAAAAGGCGGTCAGTTCTTACAGCCAGCCTTCTCTCACCTATATGCTCTACCTGTTGCACCGGCTAATGGGACACCAAATTCCATGGGCAGCACCTTGAGCACTGACCAAGGCACTAGACAAATCACACTCTGGTGGCTTCTTACAGCTGAAGGCACCCATATCTCTTTGTAAAACAAGCAGTGGCATGACAGCGGGATGATGTGCGCTCGTGTCTTGTCCCAGCACTCAGTCAAAGCATCATCAAATTATCTCCCCAAATCAAAGGAGCTCTTTCAAGCCCATGGTGTTATCACAGAGTGACATCTCTAAATACTTTTATTTCATACCTCAGAATTGCCCGGTACTCAAAAAGTAAACATCTGAAGACTGTTGATAATGTTAAAGGGGAAAATGTGGTATTTATAATGCATACATAATTACTGTATTTGGTTATGATAAGAAAACAAACACGCAGCAACTTTTCTACAGTCCCTACCATATCAATGTAATTGCAGTATATATTATGGAAAACTGCAGCCATCTGTAAATTCAGATTTACATATGTGATCACACATGCTTCCAAAAGCCATAATCTTTGAAGCTGAAAATGGAGTAGTCTACCTTATTATGGACAAGTATTCAAAGGTCACCAAATATGTAAGCATAAGGGGACCCCAAGATTCTTTGGCAGAACCCCAAGAAATCTTCATTATATCATGTGTAAATGAGACATTATAAACACATTGCTAGCAACACTTTGTAAAGACAAAATTTTATGCTACCATGCTCCTCTCAAGTTGGTGGCATCAATCAATAGACAAAATACGATGACAACAGTACTCCACAGGTTCCCCATTTTTTTCGGGCGAACTGGTGCACATAATTTAAATAATTTTTTCTTCAGCCATTAATAAGCAGGCTATGAATAGATTAGGAATTTTAAAAATCTATCTGTTACTGGAAATCACTTTCCTACACCTTATCAACATTTGCACCGGGATGGATGTTCATTTTATCATTTCTCATTCTGCTGGGTTATGACCTTCCTTCTTTTAATTTCTAAATTCCAAGTTTTAGACTTCTCTGACATTCAGATTGGCAAGATGGACTGTGCATTTAGCACAAAGTGAGTAACAAAAATAATTGACAAAAAAATTAACTAGTATCTAGATAATAACTTGCTTTTTTATCCCAACTACGCATAATCTAACTTCAACCAACTGCAAGATGCAATCTCAATATTTAGCAATGAGAGTACCAAGACTGGAGACGAAGCACATGGAGAGAATGTCTTTAATTTTTCATGTAAAAATATGCATAGCCTGTTTTTGATAAGTAGTACATATGCATATGAAGACATTACTGTGACTTCTAGACTAAAATTTGACTTATGAATTGTTTGGAAAATGGAACAGGAGCACTGGTATTACTTCATCCTAGAAATCAGAACAACATGCACATTCTAATGATTTGATATTAATGTTGATTTGAAGTCACTTTGAAAGTCATACAGGTAGCTAATAAGATTTCAAGTCTAAGCTGTTGATTATAATTTACAGCATTTATTTTTACCTAGCCCAGTGAGCTTGGTGGCCACTTTCTAAAGTGAAGTAAAGAACACATGAGCTCTGAAACATGCCACGTGGACTGCTAAGGTACTTAACTCCAAGCTTTTTTGGCATGCATAAGTTTCAGAGGAAACAAGGGGAAATGACAGGGTTTGTTGCAATTCCTTACACTAATTGTTTTCTTTAAAATTGAATTCTTAATTAGTAGATAAGACATATTAAAATATGTGCTCAGTTTTGGAAACACAGGAATTACCTTTTAAAAGAATGCAGATCTATTGTTGAACTTATTTTTTTTATACACTTACAGCCCATAAAATTAAGGAATTCTTTTCTGCCAGCAGTACAAGAAGTTTATTTGACATTTCTAGCATTCTCTTTGTTCTGTTTTTCAACTGGATGTATTAGTCACATGCTATATTTCTTTGCCAAGCTTGAAAATGAGTAGTTCCTCCATCTATCAAAATGGATTTTCAATGGCAATAACAGGCCACAAGAGAATTGCATTTTATCTAAGCTGCATGCTAACCAATGGCTGGTATACAGTGAGGTTTCACATAATAAAGGCAGATGAATCAACATGATTCTGTCCTTCCAGCAACAATATTTAATAAAGATGCCATATCATCTACAGAGACATTCATATATGCACAATGCAGTATCATGATCAAATCTGAAGAGTGTACATGCATTTGTATTTACATTTTTCTCTCTTTGCTGTTGACACCCTGCCCTTCTCAACTACAGAAAACACATTTCAGAAGTGGCACTATAATGTTGTCTCAACTGACCATGTTTTTGAAGAAAAATATTTACAAGTAGGTTTTTTCCACTCTCACGTTTGTTGTAAAAAAGCTTACATTGCAGGAAAACTTTAGTGAAATTTAGTGGAATGTTCTATTTTTGTTAGAAGCTGCTACCATTCAAGCATAAGTGATTGATATTCCTCATATGAAAAAGTATGAAATACAAAATGAGTTATAAAATGGCTTCAGTGCATGGAAAAAAGATTGCCTCCTACAAAGTTAATGATATACAGGAATTTTGGATGGATTCATACTTCCAGTCACCTAAATGAACAGTTTGTTGACACTTCTACACCAAACAAACAGAACACCAGAAAGCCAACTGCATCCTGGGCTGCGTCAAAAGCAGCATGGCCAGCAAGTCAAGGGAGGCGATTCTGCTGCTCTACTCCCCTCTGGTGAGAACCCACATGGAGTAATGTGTCTAGCTCTGGGGCTCTCAGCACGAGAAAGACATGGGCCTGTTGGAGGGGGTCCAGAGGAGGACCACAAAGATGATCAGAAGGATAGAACACCTCTCCAATGAGGAAAAATGAACAAATTTTGAGTCGTTCAGCCTGGAGAAGAGAAGGCTGCGGAGAGACCTTACTGCAGCCTTTCAATACTTAAACAGAGCTTATAAGAAAGACATAGGGAGACATTTTACCAAGGCCTGTAGTGACAAGACAAGGGTCAATGGCTTTAAACTGCAAGAACGTAGACTTACACTGAATATAAGGAAGAAATTTTTTACAAAGATGTGGTGTCCCATCACCCACAAGCGTTCAGCGTCAGGTTGGATGAGGTTTTGAGCAACAGTCCTAGTGAAAGATGTCCCTGCCATATGCAGGGGGATTAGATGGTCTTTAGAGGTCCCTTCCAACCCAAACCATCCTATGATATATCAACTTCATCAATAGGATCAAATATTCTTGCATCCAATTGCAGCATCAATTGCCTTAATCTTATTCTTTTAGCAAAAGGATATTTTAAACAATGCTTTTATTTCTAGCTACCATACAAATGCCAAAAAATTAAGCTTTAGTCCAGTTCAAAGCTCCTACCTTTGTGCTCTCTCCCCACTCACACTAGCATAGAATGTTTCACACAAGTGTTAACAGAAGCAATAATATCTGAGGAATGCCATTAGCAAAAAAATACTTCACCATGTATTTACTTCCTTTTTCTCATCCTATGTGTACATACAAAAGTTCCAGATGCAAAATTACAGAAGGTATTTTTTCTAGCAGTAGGATTTGGCCTTTTGACAGATTCCATAAACAGTTATTTTGGCAGCTTTAGAGATGCCCCTAGGTCAGTCACTTGGTTAGACAGCTGATGGCCTGTTTGATTCTCCTGCCCACCATTTTCTTAGGATTTATCTTCAGTTAGTTGCAAATTAAATCCAAACAGATCATTACCCTACACTTACAAGACCTCTGCTTAACCACATGTGCCAAGCATCCCTTCTACAGATATCCTTAGTGGGTAGCAAGAAGAATCTGAAAAGAGACGCTGAAAGAAAATATCTGAATATTATCTGAATGAGTTTTGAAGTAATTTGACCTTTAAGTTAAAAATATGATTGTTTTAACAAACGAACAGAAGAAGAAAGTAAAGACTCTTTAATTTTAATTCTCGTATTACCAGAAGGTATCAGATATGTCATCTACATTTTCATTTTATTCCCATCTACCTATTAGATGGAGATAATACTTCCTTACCTTACAGAAGGATTATTAATATAACTCAGTCAAGAATTGTACAAAGCTATAAAATAAAAAGAAAGTGCCAAGCATATATTAATATTGTTATCAGCCCTGGTTCTAAATCTATAAAGTCAAACAAAGTCCATAAAATGCAAACTAAACTTGCCTATGAAGCAAGGGCAGTGGTTCAGTGTGAAGCGTACATGGGTAAAAATCCACAAAGGAACTATGAAAGTGAAACATTGCTTTCAAATTTACCATGCACCTTAAAAGGTCACAAAACACTTTTGAGCCCAGGAGGCATTAACAAAGCATAGGAAATAAACATTTAGGATTTTTGTTAGTTTATCTGGAGTTTGTGTTGGGTTTTTTTGGTTTTTTTCCTTAAAACCATCAATTTAATAGATACAAGATTTTTTACTAATTTGAAATTAAAGTTAGTATATGGTCAATTGCAATTCTGAAGCAGGGATGGAATAAGATCAAGCATTTAGTAACTGTACAAAAAGAGATCAAAAAACCTTCCAATTTGTGATGATTTATCAAAAAATCTTAATTCTCTGAAAGCTACTTAGGGCTTTATGAAAAGGAAAGAAATTTTTAAAAATCTCCATCCTTCTGTTACTACCTGAGCTAGTTAAATGTAAAATGTACTTTTCTAAATCATTGACAATAACAGCAGGGAATATAATGATTTTACCTTATGTTTGTAAAATGGACTAGGTTTTTTTGTTGACTGTAAAGGAAGTCTTATTCTGAAAAACAGGATATTAAGGATTTAAAAAAAATATACTTCTGATCTAATTGTACTATAAAGCCATCAGACATTTTTAAAAATGGCCTGAAGATAAAGAGGAACAATATGATTATCTAATAATCTTTCCATCCTTTACAGACAGGAAAAAACAGGTGTATATTTGAGAACTATTACAACAGGTTACCTGTTCAAGGATACAGTAGGAAAATACATCATTTTTTATCTTCACATTCATTTAGAGTTAAGAATCTATTTCTTAAAAGCACCATTCTCAACTTTGCTTCTAAACTAAAATGAAATGTAAACACACAAAAAGGAGAAAATTAAAGTTTGTTTTAAACAGAGAAGTATAAAGTTGGAGAAAATTCTCATGCAAAGGTCAATCTAGCATAATTTAATGCATTCAAGCCTTATGTGAACCACAGCCTCTTCTTTTGTTGATCTGTTTTTCCAGACTGATCGGTTCAGTCAGTCCTGGCACAGACTTTGTTCCTCTAAAATACCTTTATGGATAATATCTGACAACTACAGAAACTCTCTAATCAAGTTTGAGTCAAAACTGTGTATTTTCATTTGTTCAAATGAATTGTTCCAAGCAGGTCAAGTACTGAAGACCACACAGTAACACCCAAATATTATCTTCTGTGAAATAATACTGCCTGATTGAAATATGTGGGTATCTTTCTATTTTCTGAGACTTTCGCTGGTAACCAAACATAGACATTAGGGTAGACTCAGTACTGCTTTAAAGTGAAGGCTTTTTCCAATATAGAATTATTTCAAATTGTTAAAACATGGCTACAAGAAGTAATTAAAAATTCAATATATTTCCAGGGTATCATCTGTAGATATATTTTGAACCTTGGACAAATAAATATCATTAAACAGCACACACTATCCTCAACAGCCCTAGAGAAGAAAGAAATTACAATTTATTTTGCAGGTCACGGTTAGCAAATACAGGCAGTTCTGGCTGGGGTAAGTGAAAGGTGAAGCCGTAAACTGTAGCTGCAGTACTCTAATTCCTAAAAAATGAAATATCTTGTATGTACCTAATCTGGTTAACCTAAGGTCTATGAGGGTTTTTCCTGTATATTTTTAAAAAAATATTATACTATGTATCTATGTATCTGTGGGGGTGTGTGTGATGATAAAAATAACATAATATGAATCTTGCAGTTTGAGTACATGCTACTCCTATTGTATCATTTCTGTACTGATTGCACTCCTATCTTATTCATTTAAGAAGTATATTCCTTATTTTTATTGTTATTATTATTATTTACACCTTCAGCCTTCCTGTGCCTTCTTAACTTTATCAAATAAGATTAATATTGGGAAAAAAATGAAAATAATAATATTAAATGTCCAAAATATACTTTGGTAAGATCAGTATATTTTTATCAATATCCAAACTTTATTTTCAGGAACTTGTACTTTTAAAGCTAACTGTTTTGAGGATGTCTGAATTTCCTACCGAATTACCTAATAAGCCAATTCTGATAATATCTATTTATGGTTACATGGTTTAGTTACACAGGTAACTCCTATGTAGCTCTAAAAATGAACATAAAACCAGTGCAGTAGAGAGAGATTTGAATTTGTAGTTCAGAAGCTGCTGACATTAGGCATTAGACCATAAGTGGGTCAGAATAAACACTTAACATTCAAATTTAAATATAATATTGTGTAATACAAGAAGATCTATAGAGTCATAATGTCTGAATATATTAGGTATGATGATAATACTTTTATTGATTTCAGTCCGTTAAAATAATGAAACTGGATTACACAAATCAATTCTTGGAATGCAACACAAAAGCATGAATTATTTCCTTTACACTTTCAAAATAGGCTTTTCAAGTGAGATTGACTGTAGCTATTTTAGACTGTAACTAAAAACAAGTGTTAATTTTCTCAACCTCACCTAAAAAAAGGCTTATAGTAGTCTTTCTGTTATCTTACAGTTGTCAAGCTTAACAGTCTTTTAACCATCTTACAAACAGCTTTCTCCATATGATCAATTATTTAAGGCTCTCGCTCTTACATCATTACATCTGCAAGGAGAGGAGGTGTTTCAATAGGAAGATCTACCATTAAAGACAATTAGAGCGGTCCGTTTCCTTGCACGGAGGGAGGACACTCACAAAATGCTCTAAAACATTCAAGAACGCACAGTTTCTCTTAATGTCTTCACAGTTATATATAACTAAATATTTCATAACTTCTCGAAGTCTAACAAAAACTAAGGCATTGGCTTTTCAGGCTGTCAGGCATGATGTTTTTATTTTCAGACAGAGAAAGTGCTCTTCCGCATATTTTACATTCATTCTACTCCAGATGGGAATCAGTCTGTAATGTTGAAATTACACTTCTATAAAATCATTTAAAAGGTTATGTTTGTCCAGTATCACTGTTACGGTTAGTAAAATTAATAAAAAATATGACATTTTTGAGAACGTATGTTACAAAATGAGCGGTGATCCAGAACACGGAACGCAATCAAATCTGCAAAGCACAAAGCATGTATTCAAACCTGACGTGTGAAGCAAAGAGGAATTTGCATCGTGAATGCAATAAAAACTGTAAATCAGTTCTTTAAAAGCAGAAGACAACAGTCTGAGCTAAGGGCTGCAGGCATCACACCCTAAACCGGGTGTGCAGAATACTACAGATTTCCACCCTGGCATAACAACTTAAAGGTCTGCGATGGAGACTCACACTCCACTGTTGTTACCAGGAGGTAATTATACAACAGTATTTCTAATGATGGAGTCCCAAAGCAATGCTTCTTCTCTTCCCAGTGGAAAATATCTTTTGAAGCAAAGAGTGGCTGTGGGATTCAAGAGGAGGGAAAACACATACCATAAAATATAATTAAAAATTGTGGAGGCTGCCTATGACAAGAATAACCATAAAAAACAGATACAAACCAGCTGGCTGTTAACAACTCCTGAGTTATAAAAATCTTAAACCTGCTGTAAAGCACTCAATTCGATTTACATAACCACAGAGCTGACATTCCTTTTAGGCTCCTCTGCTGGGGATTATTTTGACATGTTTTAAGGCAGCATAAAAAGCAACTGTGAAAGGAAGACATGTATCATCTTACATAAAAATTCATTCTTGCCTTAAGATTGGACTTACACACTTTAATCCCAGCATCTTTACTGAAACTGGAAAATATCTTCAATGGCTACTGGTGATTCAATTTTATAACATTATCCCTTTGGTGCTCATATTTTTGATAAAGTTGATAGTGTGTGTATACTCACAAACAAACAGAAAAAAAATCTATACAATCACAGAAGCTTAAGTTTTGGTATTATTACACAAAATATCAGCTCCATGAGAACCCACTACAGAGTGCAGCATATCTAGCCTGAGATAGATTACATAGCTTAAGATTGTGATCGGCCTTTGCTAAACAAGAAAAGCATTTCTTAGGAACGTAATGATGCAGACAGCGTTTTACACGACTAACACAGCTTGCTGTAGGGAATTAAAATAAACAAAATAAAATAAAATCAATCTTACATTGAGTGAAGTTTTGATGTATATGTGCTGGCAGCTTACATTGCCCAGAGCACAGAATGAGTTTTGCCATTTGATAATTTGCTTGATTCACTGTGCTGCCTCATGCAGGGCATTTTATGCCTGATTTATGTTTAATCGAGTCACCTGCTTAATGTTAAGGAGGGTCACAGTTAGATAGAAGGGTTACGACCATATAGGGCTTTCAACATCTCCCAGTTTGACATAAGAAATGGGTGTAAGTGTGAGAGGTCAACGTTTTTCTTTTATTTTTATTTAATGTTCTCTATGGAATATTGCATAAAACATTAATGTACCTCAAAACCAATTTGATTCCCTTTTGAAACACAGTAGGCAAATATGGATTAAGAGACTTAAAACACTGAAAAAATAAAATAAAAGCGATCTGTAGTCTAAGAAGTGATCATCTACATGTGAATTTTTTTGAAGGATTATAAGGTACGTCCTGACACAAAAATGAATATAAGTTTTCCCTTTAATAGATATGCAATCAGATTTAGTCTGGTGTCTGGGAAAAAATAAAGATTATAAAAACGAAAGGGCAATAAACGTTTAATATAATTAAGGTGTCCAGATTTACTACTCAGACTGAACCTTCATCCTTTCAAATATATGTAACTCAACAGTAGGATTATCAGCATTTTCTTTCCAATAATGATATGAAATATTCACCTATATTTAATAAATAAAACTAGATGCAGACAACTACTACAGATCAGAGAGCTCAGACACTTCCAATCTTCAGAAATATTTCTGATTCTCTCAGTGTTTCAACATGGTGAAAATTACTGCAGGACATTATGTATTTTGAGATTAAAGTCCTCCCATTTAGCACTGAAAAAAGTAGACAATGTGCCACATAAGATGTTTAAAGATGTATTTTTAAGGAGGAACAATTACAGTCAGCATGGGAAGATGGAATTCAGCACTTACCAGTTTGGATAGCTGCATTTCCAAGTTCACTTAATGTTGATTCAGATTTAAAAAATAAAGTCTTTGGGGTTTTCTGCTATTTTGGGAATAGTGTATATTTTTTAGAGGGAACAGTGTAGAATTACTTGCATCACTATGGACATAAGTTCTAAAAGAATCTGGCATTGTATCTTTAGCAAATTAATATTACTTCATTGGAACATTCTAAATAAGCAAAATGTTTATACTAATTTATCCTTGTATACAGCACTGAAGGACTGTTATGTTAGAACTAAAACTAGCGACCCTATTGCAGTTAACATCAAGAAACACCATGTCTCCAGTTGCTTAAATAGCATATTAGTTCACTATCACGGGAAGAGATTTATCAATCTTCTGGGTGCACTAAAATACATACATGTTATGTCATGAACTCAGCTACCAGAACCCAGTAACAGACACAATTCACAGTGAATCCCGACGGACATCAGAAGTTTCAGTCCTTGATTAAAATGTGATTTGATTGTCTGCTAAATTGCATGTGTGTGATATACAGGATTTTGTGCAAATGATAAAACACAGTTTGTCTTACTTCTTTTTATTACTATACCCAGAACATACTAAGCTTCTTCAAATACTTTAAAACATATTGATCATTTCCACAGATTCATCTAATGGACAACATACAGACTCAGTTCTACATCCACCCTTTTAAAATAATTTACCTACATTGACAGCTTCACCCATCTAATTTAACATTAACCTTCTAAAATTTAAGCATTCAGTCCAAACTCTTCATCTTGGTTCCCTATAGTCAATGAAGAGACACAGGCATTTCCAGAGGGTGATTCATGTGGCCTATCTCATACTGAGATGTATCACTCTCTAGAGATGTCTGCTATTTTCCACTGGCTATGAAAGGAGATGACTTGCTAAGATTTCAACAGCTACATTTCAGGCATATTAGCAGATGAATCTCCTCCTTGATAGCTAACTTCTTAAATGGCTAAAGCTAGGGAAAATTAGTTTCTTTCCTCGGATAGTGAAAATATAACTGAAGATATTTACCTGCATGCTTGCCGTTTCTAAAGAAATATAATGAATCTGCTGCTTTGGAATTCAAATTTCAAAGTACATATTTCCTTTAAAATTAGTTTTATGCTCACAAAGAACTACTACAAAATTATCTCAAGATCCTTTACATCTACTTGACTAAAAAACCCTACTTCTCAGCAAAATAAAGTAAGCCTCAAAACGATAAATGCTTTGTATTGTTCTTTGAAGAAGAAAACAATTTCTATTAAATTGTTTCTTTCCTTCTTTCTTTCAAGGACTCTATTTTTCCACAAAACTTTAAAAAATAGATCCTGATAGACAACACAGAATAAAATTCACTTTGAATCCTCTTAGTTCTCTTACCTTCTATCAGCTTCTGTCAAGTATTTTGCCAGGTTTTTTTTTCCCCCCTTGTTCCAATTCCTATTAAAATCAAATCAGGGAGGCAAACCAATTTCACAATATAAACATTCACCTTTTAGTCAAAACCTAGATTTAATGTCAGAGTAAATATTGCTAAAGAATGCGAAGCATCTACTGGATTGAGTCCTTCCCAGCTGGATTACTGATAAAATCTGGCCCACATCAGCAGTAACAGGATTATTGGTAGGAACTCTACTGAACAAGAAGTTCACTGGCTGGTCTCAAAAGTTATTGCCAAATCTTGAATTAAGGGTAGAAATCAGTTGTGGAGTAGGACACCAGCAAGTGTCCCAGCCACTTTCATGTAATACAGAATTCACCATATCACTGTTTCTGCTTTTTATTGATGCATAGAAAAACTTGAAAAAAAGAATTAATCAGAGTAGTAGCGAATCTCACGCTCAGAAAGATGTAGTTCTGTTCAGCTGAGTAAACTTAAAGGAATGATAGCAATGTTTATGGGTCTCCATTTAGTGGAGCATAGTAACTGAGATATCAGAATTAGCATGTTCACATGATACATGCAGGTACTAACTCAGGAGTGGAAGCTCTTCTGTCATAACAGTGATGCACCCAGGTTGACAATGAATGGTCTCTTTGGTATCACAAATACGCTTTTATTGCCACCTTCTTGAAGGCAGTGGCAGAACAAAGAGGGAGAAGTATCTGAAATGATATCCAACTCTGAAAAGAACTTATGAAAATCTACCAGCTTTCCCTCTGCTTCTGGCTTTCAGGACAGGCTGACAGTGGTTTAACACCTGTGTCCAGAAAGCTCTGTTCTCAAAAGTGCACTCACTCTCTAAATAAAGTGCTCTTACATAGTATATTTCACATGAAAAAAAGTAGATGGTAACAGCCAAACATGGAGAGTGGAATCCTGAAAGCCTCAGCATCAAAGAGATGCCCATTGTGCATGCTGGTGAGAATTATTTCCAGTTCTATAAACCAGACAGGGAAGTTATACTAAGAAGAAAAGGGAAATTATTTTTTTTAAAAGGCAAATTTTTCATCATAATTAAAATTTTAAAAGAACTGTGAAAATTCTCTTTGTAGATGATTTTTAATGGGCTAGGCTTTTTGAACAGTCCTTTTTGCCCCTTTGCACCACAGATAATATTTTTATGCTATGATAAAATTGTAACACTTCATGTTTTTTTTCAACAATTTTTTATTGTAAACACCTCATGCAAAGACAGCATGAGAAGATATATTTGTCAATATAGTCTTGACATGGTTTTATACAAAGCTGAAGATTTCTCATAAAGTAGCCATTTTCTCAGGTGGTAGGGTTTCTTGTAGAAAATGTATGCAGTATATGAAAGAAAAACAATGCCATTCAAAACTATTGCATTGTTTGAAAATTTTCTGAGAAGCAGGTAAGAAGCAGGAGGGAGCTGGGAAAAAAAAAAGGGATAAGAATTCAAGTCCGTATTTTCTTTGAACATTTGGCAAAATGGCCAAGAGATACAGTTAGGAGAAATAATGAGCAATGTTAGCACTGGAAATCCCTTTTTATTTGCAACCTATTTATCCATCAGTGTTTAGTTTCTCATTTTTTCTCTGAAAGACCATTACCTAATGGCATTTCTCCCAGATTTACTAGATTAGCCAGACTGGCGAGATAAAGGATTCATGATTGGTCAACAGGCTAAGAATAAGGAAAGGTCAGGCAGTTGGACTAGATGATTGTTGTATGCCCCTTCCAACTGAAGTTATTCTATTCTATTCTATTCTATTCTATTCTATTCTATTCTATTCTACATTTTATGCACATTATTGACTTAAAAGCAAAAACAGTTTTGAAAAACAGGAGGAAGTGGTGTATATATTTATAGGTGTGCTCTACTTAAAAGACAGGGTAGTAGACAAAATTCAGTGGCCTGCTCAAAACTATTCAAAGAAATGAGGAAGCATCGTACCACACACCACGATATCAATACCACTCCCCCCAAAAAAAGTTGATTAGGATATAATCAACTTCAAAATCTTTCACATCTCTGAAAAAGATGTTGAGATCTAGAAGACAGCATAACATAACATTACATGTAAGATAAAGTGACTTTTGAATACAGAGATAAAGTCAGGGCAGCGGAAACAATATCAAAGGAACGAAACAAATACATAGTAAAATATGGTAGAAAGAATCACTTTAAGTAACCATAGGAACAATGCTATACAAAAAGTGACATGGACCGAAGCAATGAGTGAGATTTTAGCATTTAGTGACTCAGGATGAAATGAGGAGCCTTCTACCAGGAGCAGGCCACAGATGGATCTGTGTTAAGTGAATAAATACAATTATATCATGAATAATTCTAAAAGAAGCAATGACGCAGATTCAAATAGAAGTCCAAAAGACAGTGTTATCTCAGAGGTTATATAAACAGTTCTGAATTATGCAGCTAAACAAAAAAAAAGACACCACATTTTTTTTTTTACACAAAGGAAAAAGGATTTTCCAAGGGCAGACCAAATACAGTTTCTGCGATTACACTGAATTAAAAGAGTCTAAGATGTGAGACAGAAATTAAGTTAAATCCATTGGCAATAACCTTCATCCAACTCGATCACAAGTTATATAAGGGCTGCATTAAATATCCTTCAGTTTTGCCTATGCCCTACTTTAATCTGGGCTACCTACTGAATCTATTAACTTACTTGATTACTTAACAAAAACTACAGTCTGAAAAATAAATAAAATTTCTGAAAAAATACATCATCATTTGTAATACAAAATCCTGGTACTCTTTAACTTTTAAAGTATCAGTCCATTGGATGCAGAAAGTTCTGTGAAACTCTTGCCTGATCAGCTGGAAATAAAATATTTGGAATGAATGGTAAGAGAAAACATCCCAGGGAAAATCTGGTTAGGATTTACTGTTATTCTTTGTTTATTGTTATCTTTTCCAAAAGTATTTCTTTCCATTATTAAAGATTTAATTAAATAAATCAGAATATTAAATAAAGACAAAGTAGGTTTGAGAAAGGAGTGGGAAGAAGGAAGATAAATTAAAATACTAATTCCTACCACAGTTCTGTGAGTTTATAAAGATGAGTTTATATAGTTCAAAATTCATGCCAAGACTAAATCTGTGTAATCTGGAAGCAGTGAAGTTTCCAGTGCTCATTAAGGAAAATGTCTCAAATTGGGATGGATAAAGAATTACGTATTCTAGTCCTTCTATCAGTTTTCAGGAGAGAATAGGAAATAACAAGTCACAAACAAAGGTGAGAAGCCAGATTACCTGTATGAAATTCTACAGTATTTGTTCACATAAAATAAGAGTAAGTATTTGCTCAGAGCATGTGACTTGGAACTCAAGACATTTTGAGATGATACAATGTCTCAATACCAATATTAATATTTTCACTGATATCAGTAAATTCCCTCCTGGTAATATAAGTGGAGATTTAAATAACTAACTAAATAAATAAATGGAAAACAAACCACCACCAAAGCACATTATAAAACGCACTCATAATAATAATAGCAAACTCTACTGAGCCTATGAAGACAGCAACTAACAATTACAAAGCAATTTAAAAGCAAGTATTTTTCTTGAGAAAAGACAGAAGTCTGCATAAAAAGAAATTCGGTGAAGGATTGCCCATAACTTAAAGACTCAGATAGCTGGAATTATAGGGCACGTATAACTGCTGATCTCATGATGACCTTAAATTTTCCACAAAAAAAAAGGATTAATTTAAAAGACTTGTTTCCAAGTGCAAAATCAGCTAACAATTCCTTGACTTTCTGAGTAGATGTGGATATGGTAATTACCCCATGTTTGGACTGAGTGCTTCTTTTTGTACACAGGTATGATAAGGGCACCATATATATAGGAAAATGTGTGGGGTTTTTTCCTTCTTCATCACAAGAAAGTTAACTTGGGGCCTCCAGAACAGGACTAAAGAAGAGGAAAAGTCAAAAGCTTTTTCCTGGATTAATTGAGCAAGCAATTAAAGAATCAAAAAAAAAGTATACTGCATGAGATTTTAATGAAAAAAGTCATCATCTTTAACATGCACTGGACAAACCTAGCTATTCAGCAGAAGGTGGAGAAACCAAGTTGCTTAGACTTAAAACAGCATTTCCATATAAGCATTTTTAATTGCTTTCAGATGCTTTTAGATCTTAGTAGTGATTAACTTCATTCAGCAGACATGAGTAAGTGCTTGTGTTCCAAAAGCTTGTAAATTGTTGGCACTTGGTCTAATAAAAGATAACACTTCCATAAAAACTTTGCCTCTAGTTTCTTTAAACCAAAAACCATACTAGAAACTCAACAAGTGAAATATTCATCCTGATAGCAATTTTGTAGTATAGCTACAAAACATGTTCTGTAATTGGTCATGGACAGTACACAAACCAGAACCGGCCAGGAACTCTTCCTCAGGAGAAGATATAGATGAGGGGTTTTTTTTTAGGTTGAGAAAGTTTGTAATAAGAAAAAGAGTTGCAAGTTGTAAGCTGTAGGATGCAAGCCTGCCTTCCAAGTCAAAGAACAGCTCTGAACTGTTTTATTTATTGGTACAGATGCAGCCATGAAAGTCATAGTCTTTACAGGAATAGTAGCCTGAATAGGAGCCTAAATAGTAGCATCTCTTGCTCAGACCTTCCTGGTGTGTAAGTATTCAGGGTTTTTTTGATTTAAGAGTTATTTATTTTGGTTCTATATACATGTCACCTCCTGCTAACAGTCTTTCCATATAAAATTTTAGCCCAGGTAATAATAGAAATAAATTTAAAGAGAAATCTAAGTCATTTACATTTTATATAAAAATGCTCTTATAGCTGTATTTTAAAAATAAAAAGCTAAATCCTATTTCATAATGAGTCATTACATAATCCATAAACATGAAGCTCATTTTGTTATACACTATAGAGGCAAAAGTGCTGTAATTTTTGTCATTCACCTCTAGGAGTATGTTGTCCTCAGTGTGTTCAGCATCTATATATCTGCGACTTCAAAGGCCGAATATAATTTGAGCTTTCAATAGAGGAAAAAAATTACTTTAAAAATTGTTTTGTCACACAGTGACTGAGTGCACAGTAACCACTGTTTTCTTCCACTTGAATGAAATATTAATCTACTAGAATCTTTTGAGATACTTTTCAAAACAAATGTACTGATTCACAAGAAATCACCTTTCTCTTCTCAAATACTTGCACTGAATACTGATGGGATGCTGAAAATCATTCGGGGTTTTTGTTGGCTTTTTTTCTTTTTGTTGGTAGTCTAGTACTTAAGAAAAGAATGTACTGCTGTGAGCCACTGGTGTAAGCCACCTGGTTATTAAATTGCCCAAGTCCTTTTATTCTCATATTCACATACATTTATTAAGCAAGGGTATAGGCAAAACCTATCATTGTTTGCACTGTGTTAAGCAGCTTTTCTCAACATCTGAACTCCAAGCTTGAGTGACATTACAGTCAGTATCCTCATACAGTAATTATATCTAGGTCTCTGTAAACTGGATTGATGTATCATAGCATATGAATTAAGGAATTAGTTTACAGTCAAAATAAAACATAAAAGTGACACCATCCTTTTTTAGTAGTGATGTTTATTTGAAATCCAACCCTTGATTTTCATGGTACCTAGCAAGGCAGCCCCAGTAACCTGATGTAATCATAAATGAAGTTTACTGGAATACACAGCTGACACCATCTCATGGTTTGAATTCTGTATTTGCACTATAAGAGCCAGAAACATTCCTTCTAAAAAGTAGTTGGCAGAAAACAACACTATTCTATTAACTTTCCTCTCACTAAGGGCAACTGGATTGTTCGTTCCCTATGTGTGGTCTTAGTGCCTGTGATAGCACACAGCATAATGAATGCAGAGAAAAGGAAATTTAGTAGATGCATCTGCCCATTTAGAACACTCCGGGCAACATGTTCTACTTCCCCTATGTCAATCTAAATCTCAGCCACCACCTAACGAAAAGGTAATGTTGACAAAACCTTACTTTTCAGTAAAACTTGTCAATACACTGTCTGTCTATCTGACATTGCTATGGATTTTGATAAGTTAAAATGACTCAGTGACATTATTAATTTTGTCGTGACTAGGTGCAGTTTTCATTTCCCCAGCTTACTCAGTCCTTGCATGCTACTGTTTTCATAGTGAGAAATTAATACATCAGTAATTGATGACCTCATCAAAGCAATGTAATAATGGTAACATTCTCCTCAAGCTAAGATTTTTTTTCTAAATGTCCATAGTAGTCACATCTCTAATACTAGTAGTAGCAGTAACAGTTTATTCTTTGCTGACAGCTTAAACACAGTATCTCATTGCAACGAAGACTGTATTGAAAGGAAATGATTTAAGAGTTATTTGTAAAACATTCATAACTAAGAAATGTTTCAGAAAGACAAAATAAAGCCTCCTGTATATGGACTGTTGAAAGAGGACAACCCCTGAAAGTAATGATACAAATACTGCAACAACATAGCTTTGTAACTTCTCAATAGTGACAAATTAATAGACAATAACAAACAAACAAACTTGTATTACATTAAACAAGTTTGTTATATCAACTCACAAAGAACTATCTCTCTTCCCTCCTCCTTTCTTGCTCTCTTTCTCTCTGTCTCGCACACACATACACACAAATTTTTTTTAGCCCCTTTCCATCCCACTGTTTGCCTTTCCAATTGCTGCCTCAGGCAGACAGAAACCAACCATAACAGCTACTTATTTCTGCATCTTGAAAGAATAAAAGAAGTCTTCTCACCTGACGAAAGCAAAATGAGGTTTCCAAACTTAGCGTTTGGAACTCATGGACCAACAGTTTTCATAAACCACAAGCTCGGGAGGCAACTCCATGACCAATAACTGACAGATCATTTTATATTTGCAATACAGTCCATCAGCACATCTTTCTACATGCTTAACTTCACGTCACAATACAGTTCTCACATAAATACTCTCTGACTTCCAACCAAGAAGAAGAACGTTAAGCAACTTGCAGACCATCTAGAATCAAGTTTGTAGCACAATCTGGCCCTGAAATCCTCAGCCCGGGACTTGAACCAGAATAATCCTCCTCTTCTAAAACCTTGTCGCAGTTAAGAATACTTTATGATAGCTCTAATATACTGCATAGGACAACATCAGTAACAACAATGCAGTGCACTGTCAACAAGTGATAGTGGAGTCATTATAATTCTGATAGTATGTTATCCCGTCTTACCAAATTCATGTAGGCAATGTTACTAGAGCTGCAAGTCATAAGGACAATTCATAGTGACTGGCTGTCCTTGGAAAACTGACAAAGTTCATTTTGTGTTCAATACATTTCTTTCCTGTATCAAACACAGATAACTTAAAACAAGTACCAATAAAATCAGCTAATACATTACTTAGGTCATTCTTCTTTTCTTAAGTTGTAGTCTTCTACAGTTGCTCAGATATAATAATGTTTGCTTGCACACTTTTCTTGAAGATATCAGTTGAGTAAATTTGTAAGTTCACTTCCATCCTGTATCGTGTAACAAAAATGTCTGTGCTACCTGACATCTTTTCTGATATTCCCTTCATATTTAAGTCTTTGGATGAGATCTGGAAAACTCCACAGCACATATTGTTCTTAACCAGGAGACAATCATATGAAAAAATGATATTTGATTCCACCCACCAAAAAAACCAAACAAATCACAAAAATGAGTTAAATACATTAAGCTGAAGGGGATGCCCCATCCCTGGAAGTGTTCAAGGCCAGGCTGGATGGGGCTTTGAGCAACCTGCTCTAGTGGGAGGTGTCCCTGCCCGTGACAGGGGGGTTGGAACTCGATGACCTCTAAGGTCCCTTCCAACTCTAACCATTCTGTGATTCTGTGAAGTTTCTTCCTGTACTTTAGAGAATCCCCAAATATACAATAATGAAATCATGGGCCATAAATTTGGAATAAATTTGAAGTCATCTTTTATTGAATTAAGAGAATATCATTCACCCTTCGTTGATCATGTCACACAAGGACATAGGTGGTCTAATTCTACAGGAAAGACAGGCATCTTGATATCATCCAAGAGCTTCATGCCATCATGATGATGCAGAACCATAGTTCGCAATGTGAAGATTTGTACCAAATCTTCCTTCACTTACTCTAAAGATTACCATCTCTACTATATTGCTATAGCAATCAACATCATCTGGTTAAGATAACAACATGCTTGTAAGACTAACATATTATTCCAGATTCAGCAGCTTAGGTTCATTTCTAGACAGTGTTTAATAAAATAATATTCTATATTTGATGTTTAAAACAGCAATGCACATCTTACTCTGTAAAAAGTTTGTTTTGAACTAATTAGAAATTAAATAATTGGGGATCAAATTATTTTGCCTAAACACTCTCATTAAAAATCAAGAATGATTGGAGAAATATCAGGTTTATTACTAGAAACACTGCAAACATATGAGGAAGATCTTGATGTTTTCTATTGAAAGACTTTGCCTGAAATCTGAGCTACAAGACAATCTCGGCATTTCTCACAATTGGTAAACTCACATTTTGCATAATTTAGTTTTATGAAACAATCAGTGTACTCTGCAATATGTATCTTTTCAATAACTTTTTCATTTCAATTACAAAAAAAAAAAGCATGTTGAAATTCAGTAAGTTATAGTAATCACTAGTAAATACTTCCATTACCAGGCCCAAATTTAGTTACTGATAACTTCACCACATACCTGACTTTAAGAATAAGATTTCAATTGCTTTCTTTTGTATCAAGAGTTTTGAGGTTTGCTTTGTTGTTTTTTTTTTTCTTTATTCTGTTTTGGTTTGCATGTTATTTGTTTTATAGGAAACCCTGATGGTAAAATACCTTCTTTTGAAAAATGGGCGTCTTTTTCCCCAAGTTTCGTGACTTGAAACAAGAAACTGGAATTTGGGTAAGCGTGGCTTCTAAAGTCAGAGAAACATAATTTTTTTCTGATCATGTTAAATCTACTCTGACTTAGCAAAGCTATATATATATATTTATGAAAACTATCACATATCATTAGAGGTTTTACTAATATCTTCTAATAGTTCATCTTTACAGAATATGGTCCTTCAACTGGGATCCTACATAACTGGTACGGAAATGTCATTCTTATGGGGAAATTCACAAATCAGTACCATTACACCTTTAGCCTTCAGAAAGCAAAATTATTGTGATCCAGGAAGAAACAAAAAATTCTTATCCCAGATTTTCCACTGAAAGGTAATAAATCTGTGCATAAAATTGTGATGTGCACAGTAGCTGAGTAGTTACAAGATGCAAGTAGAAGAGAGGATTCACTAGCTTATAACTACGGTTTAAAATAACTTCACTCCTCAGTTCTTTCTTGAGTACCTTGAGCGTGTCAAGGTACCTGACTATCTTCACTGCTTAAATATTTAATCTCAGAGCCTCTTTTGAAGTGAACCAACTTGTTCCCTTTATATCAAAAAAGGTGGGAGCATTTCTGGAAACAGTTCAGTCCAGGGACTCCTCTCAAAAGACAGTGGGTGAACCTGCATGAGGTTTGATTCTCTGACTTACAGAGTTTTCCAATAGTATCCTGTTGGCTTTGAACATACATAGTGTTGTATGGTATAATACTGCAAAATGTACGAGTTCTTACTGATTTAAATTTATTAATAAAAAAAGGCTCTATTTCTGTAAGTATTTCTTGTTTTTAAAAAGTTTTATGACTGAAAAAGCTATGTCTACGTGGTTTATCATAAGCAAAGATACTCAAAGCCTCCTCATGCTCAGAAATGGCAAGAAAGAGAACAGTTGTCAAAAGCAAATGTGGTTAAATAGCTTTAGATTCAGAGACAGATTATAAACTGTCTGCTTGGAGACCTTCCATACATTTGCCTATAATAAACCATGTAGTCACATTTTCTTACAAAGTGCTACCGAAGTCACTGAATGTTCACAGGATTCTGATCCTTGGATTACTGGGACTGCAAAATAAATTCTTATGGGGCAGTATTTTCTGCTCAAGTACTAAATAAATTTCATTTTAACAAAACATTTAAAATGAAGGTTGAGGAGCAAAATATCAAAAGTCAGAAAAGAATGAATTTGGGTATGCCCGAGGTTATACAGCTAAACACTCAAGTTCACACTGTGTCTTGCATTCCTACCCTAACAGTTGCTGCAACAATTATTTGATTGGGGGATTTTTATCAAATTTTGTGGCTACATGGAAAATCAACTTAATTATTAACTAGTGAATGTAAGGGACTCATTGGACATTAAAACTAGTCAGCTTTCAGAACTGGTTTTCAGTGATAAAAAGTCCCTTGTGATAAAGTAGAAGATAGCTAGCCATTCAACAGGATAATATGACACAATTATGACAGGATTTTCAGAAAAGGACAGGTGGCCTGAATTACACTTTAATTATGATTTTAAAAACTATGAAATAATATATTTACAGAGTTAAGTCAGTATATCTTCTCACTGATATATCAACTAGTGAACACGATAGAAGCTTTCACATTAATTATAATGACTACTTCCTTAATGAAGTGCAAAAATGTTAGTGTAATCTGATTCAGTTTCTTGAATTACGTTACAGTTTATCACTCTGAAAGAAGGATTTTGTTGCTTATTTTTACAATCAGTTAGTTCAGCCCCAACAGATAAACAGTATATCATCCTATAACACCAATCAAAAGCAACGCTAATGTTAAAAATGATTAAACACTAATAACCAAAGCACTGTGTTAACATGGAATGCGTTTTAAAAGAAGTAAGCAATAGCTACTCAATTTTATTAATATTTATCTTTTTAAGCAACACAGGATCACAAAATGTACACATTATATAAAATAAATAACTGAATAAAAGATTTGTTTCTCAAAATTACTAGGTATGTAACTTAAACTTTTAATTTCTAGCCCCTGGAATACTCATAGAAATCAACTCTCTTCACTTCGATAAATTAAAAATATTCTCAAGCCCTTACAGGACTGAGTCTACCAGGAGAAAATACTTCCAACTACAGATTTTGTTTCTTGGCAATATCCAATATGATGTGGATATAATAACAATGATAATTATATTTTAACCATTCTTTCAATTCTGCCTAATACAACATCAATAACTGTGAGCCAGAGAAAATGAAATTATTTAATTATGTGATTAATCTTTCTTTAAACACCAAATAATTCCATCTTCTACTTCAGCAGAAATGTTGCTGCACTTTATCAACAGCTGCATCTGTGAACTCCATTTGTCCTCCAAGCTGAAATAATCTATACTTTCAACTCTCTGCATACTCTAACCCCCCATAAAAATGCTTCGTGGCTGAGAGAGTTTTGTACAGGATGGAAGTTGGAATATATTTCTATTGATTCAGGCACACAGACAGAGAGAAAATAAGGATGAGATTAGAAACTACATTTTCAGATTATCAGTTAAGAGAAAAAAGCAGAATAGAAGTTTAATACAGGAAAGTAGTTATAACTCGTACACATGAAACATTTCAGAAGAAGCTTAGTGTCTTTACACTGGAAAAGAGTTGTATCAGATATGGAATGGGGACAGAAGTAACTATCATAAAGCAAATCTTTTCAAAATAATAACAATCATAATATTTATTAATAAATTAAACATGTAAGGTGCTTTTAAATTACTTTTTTTTTAATTGACAAAGATGTATCTATATAGAGAGAGATATATGAAGTAGTATTCTTATCATGCCCTATAATAGTGATTTCCAAAGGCACGTTATATTCCCATTTTCTCTTTGAGAGAAAGATGCAGTTCTTGAAATAAATACAAGAGTTTTGTAGTTAATTTTTTCACCACCTGTAGATTACAGGCTCAGTAGGCTAAACTGCAGAAGAATTGTCAGGAGCTTTATGAAACACTTTCAAAACCTAAAATATTTAATAATAATTACAAAAAAATAAAAACTGAAAACTGAAGAGACTTTCTTTTCAAAGTTTGTATGAAAAATAATGGAAATATCATTTTATATATTATATAGGAACTACAGACATAAAAATACGAAGCCCAATGTATATCATACACTCCGCTCAAGAACTGCAGCACTGCATTTCTGATTAATTACAATTATCTACCATTTCAACTTTAGACAACTTTTGAAGCCTTCTAAGCACATTAGCCAAGAAAAGATCTGCAGTACACAGAGATATGAGGATCAAAGTTAACTATGATGAGACATCTAGTTTTGGAAGGGCTTCAAGGAGTTATCGAGATAAGCCTGAAAAGTCAGTACACCTGTCTGAACCTACACCAAACTCTTCTTTTTTTCTGACTACTTCATTTGTAACGTAGGCAGATTTTAATTCTCTGGATAATTCAAGAAGCTCTTCGTTTCCTGTTACTACATATTTCTCACTTTGTTACACCTTCAAAGGCCCTACATTTATTTTAATAAACATAAGACTGTCTTTTGTCAACTGACCAGTCTTTTCTAAAGTTGGGAACATTCTGTAAGTTGACTCTAATGAAAGGCAGTGGTTAGATCAGCAATTGTGGGTAGTATTTATGAATCTTGTGATTAAAATGGACAGGATATCACCCAAGAGGTGATCCTCACTTCTTCATTTTATGCTCCCTTAAAAAAAAATATTATTCCTTTTTCCCTTTTGTTTTCCTTCTCAATGTATTCCCTAAATCTCAGCTTAGTCCCTAAATACTTCTCTAAACCAAATCCATTCTAACTGATGATGCAACATTCTCTGCATGAGGTTTCAGTTTGGACCAGTTTTGTACCACCATTATTTGCATACATAAACAATGCATGCAGAACCAGCCCCTTTAGAAACCAGGATTTCCACCTTTAAATGTGCATTTCTGTATCATGCAGCAGATTTCAGGAAAAGGAAAATTTTCAAGTAAAACTCATACGCTAAATCATAGCATTATGTATCCTAGATATACCTAATAATTGCAGATCTCTGTTATTTAAAGAGCATTAAATAGCACATAATTGTTTGTGTGATCACTTACACTCTTTTGTAGGCAGGAAGAAAACTTAGTTATTATACTCAGATTATTAGATCAATCAGACAGCTTAAAAAGAAGAATTTGTTACCAAAAAAAGAGAGAAAGAAAGGGAGGGAAGCACTTAACAATGTGGTACTTTGATATTTTTTTTTCTGCTTAGAGCTGGATCCTAACAGGAAATTCAAACTTCATAAACTTCTCGAACAAGGAGTCATCAGCCACAAAGATGGTTAAGGAATTGGAGCACCTGACATATGAAGAAAGACTGAGAGAGCTTGGACTGTTTAATCTGGCAAAGGCTCAGGGGAGATCTTATCAATGTGTATGAATATCTGAAGGGGATAGGGGAAGCAAAGAAGATGGAGCCAGGTACTTCTCAGCTTCTTGCCCATTGCCAAATGGGCACAAATTGAAATACAAGAAATTCCGTTTAAAAGTAAGAAAAAATACTTAGAGAATAGTCAAACACAGGTTGCAAAGAGACATTGTGGAGTGTCCATCCTTGAAGGTGCTCTAACCCCAACTGGACGCAGCCCTGA
Source organism: Tringa tobata (assembly GCA_033628505.1). Lineage (NCBI taxonomy): Eukaryota > Metazoa > Chordata > Aves > Charadriiformes > Scolopacidae > Tringa > Tringa tobata. The sequence goes on along the minus strand of JAHREE010000279.1, from coordinate 25,717,731 downwards.
ACAACATGCTCTGTGTCACCCTACTTTGACCAGGGGAGGCTGGACTAGCTGATCACCATCCATGCCTGCCAGTCTCAACTGTTCTGTGGTTCTATGACTATACAGGATACACAGTGAAAATACAGAGGAAAACGTTCACAAGCAACAAGAATTTTCTAGTATCAACTAATGTGGTAACACATAACTGCATCTACATCACCTATTGCAGTTAGAGCAGTTCTTTCTTCATAGGGCTCTTACAGTGGTTTTTGGACTTACAGCATAGCTGCACAAATGTTCATTGATTTAAACTCACAAGATGAGATTATATACCTATTTTTATACTTGCCTGTCTAGAAAATGCTGAAAGGACTGTCATGGGGTGCTGCTGTCATGATGTTCCTTACCTCTGCCAAGCCACACTCCATGGAACACTACACCCAAGAGTTTGTTGCTAACAGTGTCAATGTTTGCATTTTTTTGTGCTGCTTGAGATTCAACACCACCACAATGGGAAAAAATCATGCGCACCCCTTCTGTTGTGGTAAGCCATGTAATGTGAAACCAGTTCAAACTTAATAGCGATTTCATTTAAACCTTTCCTCTTTTGCAAAATACTAACAAAGCATTACCATCCTAAAAGGATTTGATGAATGATAACCTTACATATGCCTATTTTCTTTAATTTTGAATTATTTTCTTCCTTTTTTTTTTAATCATCATTTTAAAAGATCTACATCTGGCTTTGTGGGCTGATATTGGATCTGTGTTTTTAGTACCGTGTATTTTTATCATTAACTTGTTATGACCAGCTTTAAAGGACTAGAGAGGAACTGGATACTTAAGGCATTGGTTGTGGTTTTAAGCTGCTTTCTTAGATAAAAAAAAAAATGAAAAAAAACCCAGAAGATATTATATCAAGAGGAGATCTGCTCTTATATATTAACTGTAACACAAAACCCCAAATGATACTGTTGACAAAGGGGGTTTTTCCTCTCTCCCTCTTTTGGCCTGCTTATTTGTCTCTGACTTCTTTCATGTCATCTCCTTTCTACTTTTCACATGCATTTTTTCCTTTGATATTTTCCTGCCTTACTTCCCCCAAATAATTTACCTTTGCTTCTGTGATTTTTGATCTTTCCCCGATAAACACAAATGCTTTTGCCCTATGAAGCTTGCTTTCTTTCCCCACACAGACCCTATCTATTATTCTCATGTTGCATTCACGCTGCAACTTTATGTCCTTTACTAGATTTCATCCTATATGTCCTTTTGTGTAAAGTATTTTAATCCTGATTCTTTTTTTTTTTTTTGCTGATCACATCTGCCCAGACGACCACCATGAGTCTGACCCTCCCATGGTTGCCTCCACTCTCAGCCTCATTCCTCCTTCCCTTTGCTTACTTTATATCTCTCTTTTACCAATCTTAGTTGTCTGATCTGTCACTCCTCGTGATCTTTAGCATTTTGAAAAACTATAAATTTCTAATAAAATACCTCTGGCTATGTGTCTCTCTCACTATGTAAAGCAGCTCTTGAGCCCTAAGGCCAAGAGACATGGCCTCACTTTTGTCCCAGAGCTAAACTCTCTTCACCTTCCTCCCTCCTCCAGATAAGACATTTGCATCCAAACTGCCAACAGTTTCTGGCACATGGTATTTCCAAACTGTGCCTTTTAGAATCATAGAATGGTTTGGGTTGGAAGGGACCTTAAAGATCATCCATGGGCAGGGACACCTCCCACTAGACCAGGTTGCTCAAAGTCCCATCCAGCCTGGCCTTGAACACTTCCAGGGATGGGGCATCCATGACATTTTCTTAAGAATGTTAGCCAAACCATGCCAAGGACCATGCTCATACTTAAACAAACAGATGATCACGGGCATGTATACAAACATCCAGCCATCTAGTCAATCTCTGATACCCAGCAATCTTCCTCTCTATTGGGATCTGTCTAGTTTATTATCTTTCCTTTACAGAACCACAGAATGATATAGGGTTAGCTATGCAATCAAGCAGGGAACAACTCAGGAAGAAGTGGAAGCTCAGGTGAGCTTTGCTGAAGCAAGTGAGAGAATTTAAGTTATCTGTAACAGATGTAGTGCTGAGAGACATGTTTTAGTGGTAACTTGGTAAGTCGAACTTAACAGTTGGACTTGATGATCTTAAAGGTCTCTTCCAACCAAAACGATTCTATGATTCTGTGAAGAGAGAGAATGTGGCACCACCATCAACAGCTTGACCGTTGGGTGCCTCCATCTTCAGCTGGCTCTGTTCATCTCCTTCCTGCAATACAGCCCTTCTTAGTTTATCTATGTCTAAAGAGCAAGTCACTGCTAGGAGACGTTACAGTAACTTTCAAAAGAAAATAGTAGTTTGAGAAACAGATTGTTACATGACTTTAGTATATGGCCTCAGGAGATGTATCAAAAAATAGAATTTCAGGATGAAAAATTAAGAAAGACATGTGTGCAGTATGGAGTTATTTTAACTAACTCAGTTTCTTCAGGCAACTATATTCATGATGACATTATCGAATTAAGCAAAGCAGCAAAAAATCAGAAGATATCTGATCTATTAAAAATGAATAGGGAGATTATTGTCTAATGATAGGTAATTCATGCTTTGAAAGGTTTTTTGTTTATAAAGAAAAAGAACAGGGGAAAAAATTACAAATTATAATTATTATTTGCTCAGTTATTTGTATCTTGAAGTACTCGGCTGCCACAGTTTCCATTACATACAATACATTTATGTAACAATAATGTTACATTATGGAACTCTGTTGTGATATTTGGTTGCTGGTTTCCTAGACTGTTAATCTATTGACAAGTGGGTATAAGACAAGTGTTCAAAAGATTGTCCGTTGTGAAGGTGTTTCTAACGATCCTACCTGTTGGCGGGATGATTCCAGGAGACATTAGGCCTGGGACAGAATGTGGCATGATATGAGAATTCTCTGGGGAGGTGACACTTTGAGTCCTCTTAGGAGGCCTTCCAGGTCTAGAACTGAAACAAACAAACAAAAAAATTTTTACAATTAAGCTGTTGTCTTACACATCATTTCAAAGTTGTTTCAAGTGGTAACATGGACTGTAAATAAATTTGTTTCAAGGACGGTTGCTTTTGCAGTTAGATGTAATAGACTTCCATCACTAATTAGATTACATGCTGAATTCATTTTCCTCATTGAAGATCAGCCGCTCTTGATGCATAATTCATAGCCTGCACCTCGTTACCTGCTTCTTCATATTAATATCTATACACAGTTTGAATTGCCTCGTTTGCATATGCTAAAGTTCTGCATGCAGCCTTCAGCACGAAAATTATGCACTAACTTGTAATAATTATTACAGTCAGCCTGCTATTGATTTATGAGACTTTTAAAAACCAAATATGTGTAGTACTTGTAATGAATGATATTTTAAGGTTCTTCAGGAAATTAAAAGGCAATGGCTGCCTAAGGAAATGTTCTGCTTGTTTGATTTAATACTACAGTTAGCTGGGAGGTGGAATGAAAGAGTGATTCAGACCTATAGCACATTTTTCGATGATATGTTTTATTACTTTGCACTGCTAGCCTGATATCTAGATGATAAATGACAATACATATCTAATGTGTGAAAAGGTCTTGCAATTTCTTTATTTTTTGTCATTTAAAAGATAAGTCAAGTTATCATTTAACCCTTATTCTATTTAAAGTGAAAATCTCACTAAGACACCTTGCTTTAAATATACTACTTTATGTCAGAAAGGACTCAGAATTATTTGTAAGATATTGTTGAGCAACTGCCATCATAGCAGCTTATATCTGTCCAGTATGGAAAAATAAAGGGCTTCAGGTTTAAGCACTCCTTGTCTGTTAAATGCTCACATACACAACTTTCCATCTCCTGGACTGTGTAAGTAGCATACAAATTAGATACAGATTACAATGAAAATACTTATTACCCACTTACATGCAAATATGTACCTGCTACATACAATGCATATCCAAAGGCTTGTATTCTTGTGTATAGATCATAGCAGGGTACTATTGCAACATCCTACAACTGCTTATTTAGGGGACACTGTGGAATAACTTGACAGAAAAAGGTAATGTGCAGTTCTAACACTGCAGTGTTAACCTATGCTTTGCCAAATGTTTGAGGGTCATCATTTGTTTCAAAACAAGAAAGAAAAGAAAGGTGGCTATGAAAGGTTTTGCTCCTTAGGTCCTCACACTAACAAAACTCTCATCAAGGATAATGGCATTTGTAGTTATGCTGGGACTGCAGAAGGAGGCAGAAAATAAAATACCTTTATTTTCTGTTCATATTCATCCCCCTTGTGTTTGGAAATACCCTATTTTTTATATTATTTTTTTTTTTGCTACTTCTACAACCTACCTTTAATAAACCAAAAACAATCAAAGTACAGGGCATTTTCTTGGAGTTTAATGACTCAAGGCATTGAGTCATTAACCTTAACTGATCATTAATTCCCAACTTAATGTCCCGAGCTGAGGTCATTATTAAAATTATAAGCTTGATAATTTCTCTGATTGGTTTGGTATTTTTGATTTTCTTTAATACAAACAAAATTGTTGTAAGTTCACAACAACAAGAAAAACAGTTGTAGAAAAAGATTATTATCTTATTCCAGCTCACAGAACCAAATTGTCTCCCGTCTTTCTTTGAAATTTCCTTACAATACAAATTCCTTACAATAAAAATAAACATACCATGAATACACATAAAACTGATAAAAACATCATAGACAAAAATGATCTGATTTAAATGGAGTGTTTCTAATATATTCACCCACAAAAAAAATGCCACTTTGTAAGAAAACTTTAATGGCTTAATTTAAATACCTATGATGATGAGCTGTTCTCAAATCACCGCTGTGATATAAGTATGGAAGGGTCTGACAACAGCACAAAAAACACAAGCAGGGTGCCATAGCATAATGCACAACCTACCAATGACTTCCAAGTGTTTAAAAAACAAGTTCACTCCTGCAAAGATTCTCTTTGAAGAATTAATGCTTATTACCAAATCTAGCCATGCTGATGTCTGAATGCTTTTGTCTTTGATTTTGAGGAATAAAACCACCCCTCTTCAAAGCCTAAGAGAACATACCCATAGACCAAATCTGTAAACGAAGGTCAGCAGCAAATTATAGATGAGTGATACTGAAATATCCAAGGCAAAACTCTTCCTTTGGTTGCCTTCTACCATCAAGTTGATTGTGCTGCTCTACATAAAAGGGCTGTCATACTAAAAGCCACAAATGAGCCCAGGAACCCAACTCTACCTCATGATTTATCTCAAACCTTACCAAATAACTCTTAAATTCCCAATTCCAATCCAACTAACAATATTTAAATGAAATTCCTGAGACATAAACCTCTTTTATCCTGATATAATTTTTAAGCACCAACTCCAGTTTACTCTAATAGGACTTTTCTCTATTTAAGAAATGTTTTCCCTTCTGACAAGGCAGAAAAACAAATATAAGAATTATTTCTGAAGGTCTGGAAGATCTGATTTAGAGTCACAGCAGACTAGACAATACACAATTTAAATGAGTAAATCTTTGATTGGTTAAAATAAGCACACACTGATTACCCCCAATAACTGATTAAACAACAATAATTGTCTTAATCTGTTATTTTTATTATGTACTTGCTTCATTAACCAAATTCCTAACTTGAAATACCACCACTTTATAGATCTGTTTTCAAACTATAAGACTTGCAAAAATCTTGTATAAATCATTACAAGAGTTATGGGGAAAAAAGTATGTAAAAATTACTTTCAAAAATAGTAACTTTGATTCTCTTTGAAAACTTGCATGTTGTTTTGTATTTCATTACCATTTTTATAGCTATATGATAAACTCTTTTTAAAAAAAACATTAAAAGCGTAGCAAATGAGTTTAACTATCATAAACAGAATGATAAAAATAGCTTAATGAATCATTTTGTTAGTGGTTTTCCTAATCTTGTGTATAGTAAAGACCTACTTATTTTTACATTAGAACAAGTTCACTTTCATTCCAAGATAAGAAGCCGGCTTCAAGGTACTCACATTGCTATTTTGTACCCAAATCAGTAGATTTGTCTTCAGTATTAAAATAAAATATAATTTAAATAGGCATGAGTTGATTTGTTATGCAGAAGACATTTTTAAATGCCAGAGCAATGTAAGTTACTCTTCTAGTTCATATCACCGAGATACAAAAATCATCATTTAAGAACTGTTGATAATGCTCTTTTTACTCAAATTTAGATGTTATATATAAGTTTTCACATAGATATAAAATACTGTAAATTTTTTATTTTTATCTGAATAAAATCACTGGAAGAATAATACTGTTTTTTTTCTGAAGACACGTTTGACTTCTTAAGGTAATGCTAATTATCTCAATGGGTAAACTACTCGAAGCTGACTCATTTTGATTTTGAAGATGACTACAGTTTGCATTTTTTTAGAGCTAAGAAAAACACACTGAAGTGCCAAAACTCAAAGAGCCAACATAAGTCTTGCGAATACCTAGGGTCATAGTACAGAGAAGTCAAGGAGTCTTTTGGGACATTGCAAGAAGACACTAGAAGAAACAGACCTACATCTGGAAGTCATAGCTGGTCTTCGTCTCTACTGTTTAATTTTTTGAAGATTAAATTAGAGGAAGCAGAAATTAGACAATTTCAACAAAGATTGAAGGAAGCCACAATGATTAACTGACCTGAAAAGAAGTAAAAGGGAAGTTACCAGTTCCCTGTTTATCCATTAAAAAGGATATGTAATGGAAACATTGTCATTCTTTCTGCTTTTAGAACAATAAATATGTAAGTTAGATTTTTTTCTCTCTAAAACTGAAGCTTTCATGTGTGAGATATCTTAACATATGTTAAGAAGAAAATGAAAGTTTCCTACAGGACCACAAAAAAGATGTTGAGGTGCTGGAGCGGGTCCAGAAAAGGGCAACGAAGCTGGTGAGGGGTCTGAAGAGTNTGATAATGCTCTTTTTACTCAAATTTAGATGTTATATATAAGTTTTCACATAGATATAAAATACTGTAAGTTTTTTATTTTTATCTGAATAAAATCACTGGAAGAATAATACTGGTTTTTTTTCTGAAGACACGTTTGACTTCTTAAGGTAATGCTAATTATCTCAATGGGTAAACTACTCGAAACTAACTCGTTTTGATTTTGAAGATGACTACAGTTTGGATTTTTTTAGAGCTAAGAAAAACACACTGAAGTGCCAAAACTCAAAGAGCCAACATAAGTCTTGCGAATACCTAGGGTCATAGTACAGAGAAGTCAAGGAGTCTTTTGGGACATTGCAAGAAGACACTAGAAGAAACAGACCTACATCTGGAAGTCATAGCTGGTCTTCGTCTCTACTGTTTAATTTTTTGAAGATTAAATTAGAGGAAGCAGAAATTAGACAATTTCAACAAAGATTGAAGGAAGCCACAATGATTAACTGACCTGAAAAGAAGTAAAAGGGAAGTTACCAGTTCCCTGTTTATCCATTAAAAAGGATATGTAATGGAAACATTGTNACCATTACGTGACAGGGGAACTAAAGGCGCAAACTGGTGAATCTTGAAACTCTCAAAATGAGAGGGAAATATCTTCTTCATTGGCATCACCTAGTTAGATATTTAGAACACTTTCCAGAACCACTGAAAATAAATCCATCAATTTTTGGTCAGATTTGTATTTCATCCCTTCAACTTCCACAAATGGAATACTATGGCTCCAGCATTTTCATCTTTGAAAGAAAGAGCGTATACATCTTCCGCGCTGTGACTGACATGAAAGGTACGGAACATGAGAAGCAATTTAGAGTATATTGTCTTTAAATACAGCAAATTCTCTGAAGTAGTTCTTTTTTTGGTCTTTCAATCAACATATATTAGTCTTACATCCTTCCTCTGTTACTGAATCTAGACAACAGATGGCTGAACTAAAGAATAAAAAATGGAAGAATCAGTGGCTATTATCAGCTAAAATGCTGTGCTTTGATTATACTTTTAAAGTTTTATACACCTCCAATTGCTTTATCAAAGTATGAGCTTGCTCCTAGAAATCACTTTGATAAGTGCAAAACAATTAAAAGCAGACATAATCAGCAGAAGATCTGGTCCTGCACGATCATGTGGAAAGAGGTGAAGGGAGAAGAGGTACGGGTTTATCTGCAGGCTTTAAAAGTAAACAGAATCAGCTTACTTTTCATTCAGCTCTTTTCATATCTGCCAGAAGACAGCCACAGCTCTAAAATTTAAGGGTATTGTCCTCGAAAGCCTCAGACACATAGACTTCCTCCCACTGATTTCTGTTAAGAGTTCAGAGCACCATGGAAGGTATTGGATCCAAAACAGCTGAAACTCTTCAGGAGTAGTATATACCTCTCAGAGTACATAACTAGCATTTCATAGATGACTGATTGCATGGCGGAACATGTACTATAAAATGAAAAGAGTGCACAACAAAGTTCAAATAATGCTGTGATTTACCTTTCTGATGTCCTGACTTTGAAGAATAATTGTGCAAAATTAATGCTGGATGAACAAATTTTCACTCTTTGGAATTATTTTTATTCAACTCATGAAGTATCCCTAAAGAAAACAGCAACTCTGACCAGCTGTAGGAAGGCAAACTGCTTTTCTAGCCAAAACTAATTATTTTCAGGGCTGGTTTTCAACATTTACAGTTTTATTTTTAACCTTGTCTGTGAGCAAGTTCAGTGCACAGAAATACTGTCCTCATTTGAAACTGAGCAAACATGATACAGTGAAGCTGCCATTGGCCAGGCAGTTTCATAATCAGTAATACTGGGGGGTGGTGGGGAGAGTTACACTCCGAAGGTGATAGGCAGCAAATCTGTAACAAGCATTTGGTGTATTTATTTAATGTATTTTTTATGTTCTTGGAACTGCTTAGAACAGCTTTGAATATCAATATCAATTTTAGCAACATCAGCATTTATGCATCTCATTTAGGTACATATTGAAAATCTAGGCTTTATTTCTGAGCTGTTCTACCTCCCCTCAGTACTTCAAAGCCTGAGACAGAATTTTTGACCTCAAAGAAGCTGGCTGAATGGAAGTGAGGCCACTGGAAGGGGTTATTAGGTGTTCGACACACGGTGGCCGCTACAAAAGGGCTGAGGATGTCACAGCCTGAGGCTACCTGCTGACTTGATGCAAAGACAGGGGTGTCCTGTGACAACCTGTAACCCAAAGACAGTGGACTCTTCCCAGTCTGTATACATGGTGTTTCTGTTTTTTGGGACAGCTTCCGTGCTGCTCTCAGTGTCATACGTGCAGCCTTCACGCTTATAAGACTTGAGCCAAGGGCGTGTCAATCCTGAAAAATAAGGTCTAGGAAGACTGAATAAACCTTTTGTGTAATTTAATTCCTTTGGTTGGAAAACACTTGCTTGCCAAGGTAACCTTCATAAATATTTCTAATGCACTGAACTAGCATTTTAAAGGCAAAAAAATGACAACGTACATCGATCTAAACCTTATACTTTACTATTTAAAGTTTTTTCGTTCTACTCCCACTCAAGAACAAAGTGAAAGAATGTAATTCTAATACTGGGTATATATCTATTTTGGCAGTTAGTAAAACAAACATTAGAAATCACACCATGTCCTTTTACTTGCAGCAGTCACATAAAACAATAAAACTCTCAGTGCAATTACCTTAAATTTATTTTTCTTCTCACAGTTAAACAGAAAATGTTCTCACACAATAATTAGTGCTGAACTCATGATATATTAGAAGGAGTTACTGAGACAGCAAACAATGCCGATAAAAATAAATACAAGGATCTGTTTAAAAATATTCATAAAGAAGTATATGAATGATCTTCAAAAGAAATAGATTGTGTTACAGGACTGAGTAATCGAGAAAGCATACTGCATAATGCATTTAATTAACAGAACAGTCCTGCTATTTTTGAACCAAAATGGCCAAACCTGGATATTTGGTCAGAAATGCAGTAGCAGTTTATTAGTGGTCCAAATAATTAGGCTAAATGGAACAAAATATATTGCCCTCCATATCCCATTCCAAAGCCATTTACCGCAGTAATAGACAAGCACTGGTTAGTGCTAGGATACTCAGCTTTTGAGGGGTAGAGAAGACCTTGTTGAATTATTTCTTTTCCTAACAGACCAGTCATGGAAACATCATTTCCATCTTCCTCAACACTGCAGCCCAAACCACACTACTTTTCAGCAAGATCAGGAATATTCTTGATAGAAGTGTACAAGATACAAGGTGCAAGAATATATAGAATATATATTATAGCAACGCCTGCCAGCTCTCACTTGATAGTCCCACTACAAACACAATGAAAGAGTCTAAGAAAAAGATTCTGCTTGATTGACCATACTACTTGAATCTGTGAATGACCTAAAGGGCAAGAAAGCAAATAAAACCAGTTAGAAAGCTGAGCTTTACTGGAGTAAATTACAGTACCAGATTTGAATATAGCTGTGACTGTACATAAGTTTAAAATATTACTGAAATTTGACTGTTCTCTTAATGAAATTGAGATCTGTAAGCCATCTATTGGAAAGGGAAAAACAGATAAGAAATTAATCTAATTCTGTTGGGTGGCAGAATTATGATGTCAGAAGTAAATTAAGCCAAAAAGTTCACTGCTTCATCTAATTAGCTGAAACACTAGATCTGCCTGAAAGTTCTTAAAACATTTAAGTATGTTGGCTCTCATGATTATGTAATAACTGTGAAACACAAGCCTCTGACGATGACAGCCATACAAGCTAGAATAGAAAGTAAGTCTGAATGAACAATGAAATGTAATTATTAAACAGAACTCATGCATAAATTCAAACCATATTGATATATTTTCACTTGACAGAAACATTGCTTCAGAAAGAGTACTCAGAATATACATAGAAGTACAGAAATCACAGCACTAGAGATCCTGAAGAAAGTTATTTAGGAGTATTGGCAATAGCAACAAGAAAACCTTGCAAAATCATATTTATTTCCTCTATTTACACGGCTGTCTTTTCAGAATAATTCTTGTAATTACAAAAAAAACCCCAAAACTGTACAAAAAGCAATGATCTAAAGTGCATGCTTCCCACAAATGCTCTTTCTGTCAAGTTATAACAGATGCCTTTCCCATTTCACTCAACCTTACAGCACAAACCGCACCCATAATTTAAATATGCAAGCTAAATGATTCCTTCTAACAGTGTTATTCACCCACATGAAACCCCAAAGTATAACAGATGCAAAGCTTATTTTTTCCTCAACTGTTTTCATCTTTTCTTAGGCTTTTAATTCTAAAAACATCCCCTCAAAACAGCATTTACTATGTATATTATAAAAGTGTCAAGCATGGAGCTTACAGGCCAGAAAGGCAGGTTAGATCCATAATGACACAATCTAAAAGAATTTTAAGCTTTCTTCTTTTAAAAAAGTTTCTGCTTCAAGTTGCTGAGATGATTCCTAATGTGAAGCAAGTGTAACTGATGTGGTTATGTCTGTTAAGAGTCTGCAGATGGCCTGAAACAATGATTTAAATGTATGAACTTTAGTTGGAATGAACGGTCCTGCTTCAAGGCTTGTTTTCTAACCATCTGCATTCATCTCTGCATAGAACTTGCACATGTAATTACAAATTTGTGAATATAAATCAGATAATTGCATGTACAAATAACCAATTAGACTCAAAGCAGAATTAGGCCATATAATAGCACATTCCTCTTTTGAACACTATATATAACTATATATACATAAGTGCATATCTTCGTTTAAGAAATTTTTGTTTAACTCGTTTAGAAAAATAACACCTGATTTGTTTTCCAGTAGGACCTACTGGGCAGCACCTGCCATTTTGAGATCCATTTTAAAAAAAAAAAACAGAAATATAAGAAGGAAAAACACCTACATATGAACCAAGCCCACCATTGCTCAAGGGGTCACAGAGCTGGTGTTCGTTACCACCTGTATTAAATTAAAGACAGATAAACATTTCAATGCTGATTTAAGCTCAACTAAGAAAGAAAAAAATATTGTACTATTCAAGGTAAGTATTTTGCAAAAATACTCCAGTTCTCCTGGCAGTTTGTTAATTAATATGCTTTTCTTATTCATAACAGTTGATAATGGAGTTCTATCATCTAAGTGTATCCACTGTAATATCTGACTGCATTCATCACTTAATTGGCCACAATTCTTCTCATGAAATGCTGAAACAAGTGAACTGTCACCTTTTTAATGAAGCTGCCTATATCTTAAACCCTTTGCCCTTTAAAAAACTATTTATACTCAAAATGAAAAATTTTATTCTAGCTTCTGCCAGAGACTGTGGTTAATGTTCACTGCCCTTTATTCACCTTATTTTTAATTCTGAAAACCCACACTCATTAACCGTACACTTCCAAAGAATTGCTGGAACCACCTAAATAAAAGCTTAAAAGTGACTTTTATTATACATTTGAGAGTAACAGTAATGATATGAAATACTGAGAAGACTCTCCATTAGTCTGTATAGCTGCAACTGCACAGCTGATGAAACACAGATAGATGGCATCTATTAAAATCAAGAACTTAAACCTTTAAATAGGGTGTTTTGTATTTGCATATATGTATAAATACAAATCTATGAATGAATCAACTGGATGAGCAGTGAACATTAAAATGGCAGGTTTCTTTGAACAGATGATATCTACAGCCAGAGTAAGATATTTATGTTGAGTAGCGCTGTCCAAGAAACACTGGTGAAAACAGTCTCCTGTGACTGAGTGCAGTCCTATCTGATATCCACAAGCAAGTCCTAAACTAAAAGTTAATGAGTATGCACACCATTAGTTTCACATCTGACTTTCGGACTTCAAATTGTTTGGGACAGAAACCAGCAATTAGTATAGCAATGAGTTTGTGCAACACCAAGCACAATGCTCATCGTTCCATGTGGACCAAGAGAGAGCTGGTTACCCTTGTAGGTACCCTTTAGTTAGTAAATCCTTGTGTGTACTCTAGTTGTACTTTACTTCCAAAACATAGCAAATTATGAACTCATGGGGAAAAAAATAAATTATGGTATATTCCAGGAAAAATCCCTCATCTGTGTACCCAGGCCTCCAAAGTCTCCTGTCTGTGAAATTGAGATCCCAGGTGTGTTAGAGTGTTCCAACCTTGTAAGTCCGGATGTAGCCTTGCTTGTCCTTTATATTCTACTACGGAATATCGTGAAATAAATTTGCATTCCATTTTCCTTGTGCAAGGCAAGGAACAGAAACAATCGCCCGAATTCAACCTCCCCTTTTCTTTGCAGAGCAACACCTATGACCATATGAATAGTAGCACAATTTTTCCCTCCTGAGCAGTAGTAGTACTATAGTAATTTGAACGATACAGAATACCAATCCAAGACTCCCAAGTCCTACAAAAAATTAAATTTAAAAAACAAATATAGACAGTACTATACGCTCAAGTGGAAATACTAAAGTGATCCAACCAAAGATACTTTTGTTACCCTTTCAACAACTTAAAAGTCATTCATGCATTGCTATCAAGGTGATTTTGTGAAATATAACACTGTAACCCTCTAGTCAGCGTTTGTAGATATGTTAATTGCAGGTCTGAAATACAGCCAGTGCTCAAAGCTGTCCCATAACTATCTTATGTTTGCCCTATCTGAAATAACAGTCTGCTACTAAAGTGTTATCCTAGGGAAACACTGAAAAGTTAATCAGTCATTTCTGTTAAGTTGTACAAGAAGTATGTTTTCAGATAATAGAGCTGGCAAATGTATCTACTTTTGGTAAGATTTTATTATTATTTATATTTCTGTGTAATTCTGGTAATTCCATTTGGGTGAAGCTTCATAAAATACAGTTACATAGGAAGATATCAAAAGAATTTTTTTACAGAAAGACAGAAAACAATTACAGAGAAGTTCCTTCTAATATGCAATTTAACGTGCCTAACCATGTATCTGCTCTGTATTTACTCTGTGACTGGAAAATTTCCACTTGCTTTAGTCCCTTTACCTCCCATCTGCAAAGCACATTATGAGAGAAAGATACTAGATTTTGAAATTAATTTAAATTACTGCTGCAATAGATCTGAAATGATCTAAGTGTATGTCTCAAAAAACATCTCACATTAGCCAAAATAAAGAAACCCCAAAAGAAAACCCAAATCCATTGTGCAATTTTAATGGCTGTAAATGCATTCTCATTATGAATTCTGATTGAGACAATTTCAGTTCAATTCATCCTTCCTTCTATGAACTTTGTATCTTTAGCAGTGTGGAATATCTATGACAGAATTTCATATAAGAGAATTTCTTACAGGAGGCCAACTACCAAGATGGTCAAAATGGCACCACAGACTTGCAGCATGCTCTCCTAGGGTATACCACAGATGGCCAGCATATATATCCATATGATGGATGCCTGGAACATCTCCATATGTAACATGTACACAGAACTATCTTTTGGCTCTCTCCATATATCTTGTAGCACAAGAAGCTCGAATCCTGACTGAGCATTAAGATGATAATGAAATACAAATTAATCATAATAATTACAAACACATTTTCTTTCCATGCCAATTGTTAGGCAAGACGTAAAGCAGGTGTCAATTTACAATTATGTTTTGACTCTTCATATTTTCTACTTTCCTGAAATCCTTAGTTTCAAAAACTGAGTACCTCAGTTTCTGTTCTGTTTTCTTAATAATAAATATTTACTTTGCTATCACTCTGTCTTGCTCACATGCTGAAAAAGTTCTGAAAATGTTATGCCACATGCATAACTTAAGAATGAAAAATCATCCAAAATCATTGAATAAACTAATCCGAAATTTTTTTCTCCTGATTTTGTTTTGGCTGATAATCTCTGAATTTTGGATGTTGTAAACACCAATCAAAATGTCATGCATGTCGTGGTTTGGGCTGCGTCAAACTAAAAGGGACATTTTCACGAATGCAGTTTTCCCTCTCTGTTTGAGACTCTGTATTAGCTTTTGCGCTTTCAAGCTTCACCCCAATACTAAAGATGATACCAAAGAAACACTAACTCAACCAAACAACATGCTTTCTATGCTGCAGGTCAGTACTTCTGGCAGAACTGGGCAGGTTTCTGTGGTAATGGATCAAGGTTTTCGGAAACAAAAACAGCAGAAGATTATACCTTTTAGAGAACAGGAATGAAATTAGACATTACCCTGTCCAGAAACACGTTTGGTTACACGTTTGGCTGAAGGTCAGAGTGATGTCTTCAAGACCTTCTTGACTTGGATTTCAGATATAATCTGTTTTCATAGAACTGAATAAAGTGGCAAAGTATAATATGTTTGTAATGACGCTTTTTCATTATACTGTCTTTTTAAAGAGATAAAAGTTTTATGGTTTTTATGCAGTATCTTCCAAGTATAGAGTCTCAGATACACAAAAGGAGTCTGGCAAGCAGAACAGTTAAGCAGTCATCTGTTCCAATTTATCCATTTATTCAATGACTTAAGAAAAAAATAATGACAAGACATGCCTTTGAGTCCTAGGCATAGGAGATTTAGTCCCTGCAAAAGCTTTCTCTCATGTGAAAGCTTTCTCTCTTTATGTGAAATATGTGTGTATGGGTCTATATATCTATATGTTCTGTATGTGTATATAGACCGTATAGTGTCACACACTCTCCACATACAGGAGTCTCTAGGCTGATATTCCCAAGGCAATAGGTGGTGTGGTCCCAAAATGCCTTAAAGGAAAGGAGGAATCAATCTAAACTTCATTATTTTTAGTAAGTACCGATTGCCATCATCTCTCCCACTGGGTTGAGAGACTGTGCACCACTCAAGTGAGCTAGAGAAATGCACAGTATGTAAACAGGTCAAATCCAGCTTTTTTGACTTTTTCACCAAGTACTAACTGGTGAGAGGTGATTATCTCTAGTCTCCCCGTTATGACAGAACTGTGATCTATAAGGCTGATCATTAGACCATCTATATACACATATACGTGTGTGTGCAATCTGTCTGTGAAGTACCCTACCATCCCTGCAGGTGATTAGCAGGGCACATTAACATTAACACAATCATTTAAGAAAGAAAATGAGTATGGTAGCCAACTGAAAAAAACAGATGTCATTTGCTAATGCATATCAAACCTAGAAGTGTAGTCAAGCGTAAACAAAGGGTAACAGTGTTTACTTAGTACTCATTTGCACCCTATAAAGTTTCCTAACTCTCACATATGCCAAACAACAACCAAGTATTCTACTCTCTTTTTTTTTCCTTTCCACAATCTTATTGTTAAGACTCAAATGTCAATTCAGTCAATGACAACTGTATAAGGAGCTGACTCTTTTCACTGACCACAGACCTCTCCTGCAAACCTCTGCGTAGACAGACCCTAAGAGCACATGCCTTGCACCACCGTCTTGGAAGATTAATGACACGTACTAAGTCAACAATATTATCTGCATGTTCCCCAAAGATCTTAAATTAAAGTACACATTCATCCTGGCCCAGCTTAGCATATGTGAAATTTGCTTTTCTTAATGAGATCACATTTAATAATAATAGAGGCAGGCAACTCTGGAAAATAACAAACATACACTCACCCCTGTAAGCTAGTTTCCATAACTAACATTGTCTTGAATGCCATTATCTCTTTGACTTGTGTAACAGTCAGACCTACAAATAGCTTCACTTATCTAAGAAGTGGCTTATGGGAATTACACATAAAGGCCTTTATAAATAAAAACATATTGTTGAAGATTATGCTGTGTCACAACCTTCAGAGTTCAGTCAAATTTCATGCAACTCTTTCCGTTAAGAGAATGTTTGTGCAACTTTCTGCTTTACAGAATTTCTTCATATTGGTACAGATAGCAAATTTTATTCTATATTACACCCATTACACGATTTACCTCTTTGAATGAAGTATTCATTGCTGTAAAATTAGCTTTCTCCAACAGTTCACATGTAAAACATACTAATGCTGTGAAAACTCCTTTATCATTTCTCTTTTTTCTTACATATGTAGCTAAAGCGTTTATCTTAAGATTTAAACCCTTTCATAATTTAAACCCTTTCACAAGTGGTTTACAACTTTGCCGTAAATGTTAAACACATATGATGACATTTAAGATCACACTTTTTCATAAAAATGTTTCTTTATCTTATAACCACAATAAAAAGAAAACGCTTCAATGGACAGGTTATATTTTAAAGAAAAAGCAAACATACTTATTTCAACAGGCTTACTGAGAGTTAATTAAAGTGAAAAATACGTAAACAAAAGTCAGTATTATAACAGCCAGTATCAAGTTTTAATTTTTCTATTGACCTAGTAACAAATTTAAATGCTAACAGTTTGGGAGATCAAATTAAATGAATACAAACATTTTGTTTAATGACATCAGCAGTCAATGCAGAACATCTGTGTTTTCCTTTAAAAGTGATCAGAAAATATTCTTTTGTTTACATTACAGATAATCAGGAGGTTTATATTTCTGTGTTCAATTTAGGAGGAAAAAAAAGATCATACTACCTTCAGGGCCCAAGGAAGCAATATGTTACAAATGCAGGATTTCTCCTTTTTTTTCTGTTTTGTAACCATGGTAAAACAATAGAAATGAACTTTCCCTGAACCTTTCTCCTTTAATGGCCTGGGTCCATGTTGACCCAGCAATGCAAGCTGGAACCTGATACTATCAAACTGACTGCTGCTAAAGCAATCAGATTCAGCAGAAACTATACACAGTGCATTATAATACTAATTTCAGCATCCCACAAAGCCAGTGCAAAGGCAAGCTATTAAAGTATTATATTCTATTGTTTAAAAGTGAGATTAATTCAATAGCTTAAATGCACCCAAAAACATTGAACTAAATGGCAGACTGTACAACTATATTGTTATTCTTTTATAATTATAATACTGTACCAAAGTGAAATTGCAGATAAGGTTCTCCCTTCCCCTCTCCCTTCAAAAAAAAAGCACTACTGGATGAATTATTAGTAAACAGATGATTTGAGCCATTACAGGTTCATATGATCCTGCATTTGAATGAGGCATGTAATTAAATTATCAGGACTTTGTTCTAAATGCTTGAAAGAAGGAGAGCATGATAACCACATTTTTAAAAGGTAGAATAACAGACGAAACTTTTTTTTTGTCTTATAGAGGACTACAGGCAACTAATGTATGAAGGCATAATTGATTAATTCCACTAATTAAGATATTTGTTATTCCTGCAATAGTAGCTTGATAAATAATGTATTAGATGTGGCACCATTTCCTATCAGTTCTGAAAAGACTGCGATGATGTTTCAAATTTACACTGTTATTTTTTAGAAGTTGAATAGCTCACATCTAGACTTAAGTATCCAGGCAAAAAGCAAGTAAAATATATTTTGAAGTTATGAAGAAGTCAGTCTTTAAATAGTAAACATTTAATTGCAATGTATTCTAGTCATTTCACAAACTTTTTTATTTACAGGCATTGACTTTTAAAAAAAAAAAAATTTAAGGGGAATATTAATTTAACCTAGCCCAAATTTTCCAGAAGTAAGTATTTGGTCAAAGTTAGTCATTTATGATGTTTCTCTGGAGAGTGAGACACCCTCTCCAAGGCCTATTCATCCCATTCTAATTCATGTCTGTTATGACATAAATCACTTTTGGGATGTGTTTGTGGCTACAGTGGTTATATAGAGACCCTAGTTGCCTAACTATTGGCAGCTACAGTTCTCACCTTTAACACAGCTTCTACAGAAAGAGAAGCATTTACTAACTTGTTTACAGGAGTCCAGACTACTTATCCAGAACATGAAATAAATACAGAGACAAAAAGGCTTTCTCAATCCAGGCAGAGGGATACAACTCTACTTTCTTAAAAAGAAAACTAATCATCATCCTGTTGGCAGGTCAAGATAATAATATTAAGACAAAAGAAGAGACTGAGAGATCTACTGAATTACAAGAGAAAAAAATAATGTAACATTAGTAAGATCATCCAGTATAAATCTAACATTAGTAAGACTATTCATCTGGGAGGAGGATGTGTGGCTGTGCTCTACAGATTTTGCTTACTTTACATTAAAACATTATCTAAGCATAGATTAGCACTCAACTTTTTCACCTTATAGATGAATGCCCTTATCATCATGACACAGGCTCACGCTCATTTTTTCTCTTGTCCAAGAAATCTTTCATTCTCTTCCAGGTACCTGAATAGCTTCAACTGGGATGGAGAGTCTCCTACCCCAGAATAAGTATGGCCTATTTGTGATACCAGTCTTCTTGCTGACCAGCTTGTTGCATTTTCTCAGACAGACAACATTACTGCTACCCAGTAGGTACCCCACATCCCACTTTGACAACTAAGCTATTGCAATTGGAGAGCAAAGGGTCTCTGCCTCTACCTCTTCACCAAAAGGGTTGTCAAGCATTGGAATAGGCTGCCCAGGGAGGTGGTTGAGTCATCAACCCTGGAGGTATTTACAGATGTGTTGCTTAGGGACTTGGTTTAGTGGTGGACTTTGCAGTGTTACATTTATGGTTGGACTAAATGATCTTAAGGGTCTTTTCTGACCTAAATAATTCTATGATTCTCGTATTTCTTCTTTTTCTGTAACCATGTTTTTAAAGAAGATGTTGACCACTCCACTTAAACTGCAGACACTCAGAACACATGCTCTGGTCCTGTACCACATCCTTCACAATAATTATGTATAGACAATTTTCTTCAGGTTACAATCAAGTTCAATGTGTCACCACTCTGAGCAGAAGAAAAATGCAAACTCCAGACAAAAACGGGGTTATATTCGCTTAAACTTGTTCAAGAATGAGAACTTGTTAAAGCTTATGCTGGCTTGCAGCAGCAGCAGCAGCAATCACATCACTGAAAACACTTAAGTGAAATTAGCCTTAAATTGTTGGGCTTCTCTACTCTGTATGTGCATATGAATTTTCATCTAATAAAGTCACAAAATGCAGGGCCAATCCTGTATTAGACAAGCTACAACGTATACAACTGCAATGTAAATGTTAAATGTTAGCATCTTAAGCATACACGCATACCAGCAATGTCTTCCTTTAGTGCCCTGTTTGTCTGGACACGTCAGACAGTAGCCCTTCAGAACAGCTTCTGGTCGAGCATATTGGGAAAACACCTAACACTCTATGATGGTAACATAAATATGAATTATTATGTAATGAAAACCACAGCTTTTAAATAGGAAACAAAGATGTTCTGTGGGGGAGGAAGGAGTGAGACGAGATGCTTTGTGAAACGCAGCCAGTAACTACTAGGTTGGAAGATGCCTGTTTTATTGCAGTTTCCCAACATTAATCTATAATAACTCTCTTCCTCCAAGCATGGTTTAGTACTTTTTTTCTTCAGCTGCCCATATCCCCCCCTTTTTTTTCATAAATTCTAAATTGGCTTGACTGATTTTTGACAATGCATTTCTACTTCCAACTACCTGAGTTGAACATAGCTCATCTGATCCACCTCTTCTGAGTTTATCACTTCTTTGGAAAACTGTACTGTGTGGCAGGTGAGCCAGTTCCACGAGGTGGAGGCAGTGAGCAAAGAGAGGAGGAAAACTGAAATGCTTCCCTTGGAAGCGCAAGCTCAGGACCATGAAAGAGCCTCTGTGTTGTAGCATGGAGCAAAGGTTGCTCAGTACGTTATTAGAATCTTCACTGCCTGGATTTGGCATGAAAGAGGACTTTCTTGATATCCTTCCAGCATCGTTACTTTGCCACTGTTGGCAACAATGGTCATGAGC
The DNA here is from genome assembly GCA_033628505.1 of Tringa tobata. Lineage (NCBI taxonomy): Eukaryota > Metazoa > Chordata > Aves > Charadriiformes > Scolopacidae > Tringa > Tringa tobata. The sequence continues at coordinate 25,696,954 of JAHREE010000279.1, read as the reverse complement.
CCTTTTCTCCATAATCAAAGGAAAGACCTGCTTTGATTTTCATGGGAATTGTATCATAGCCGTGATAGTTCACAGAAAATATGGTCAACCCATCTCCGCAAAAAGTGCTTCTAACTTGCAAGACGTTGGTCAACGTCTCTACCACTTAAAATAAACTAGAAAGAGTAGAACTGAGCAACATAATATTTTCTCTTCCCATGATAGAAGAAAAAGGTGCAAATTTCATGGTTCTGAACAAACATGGGCTTCACAAAAATGGAAGTGGGAAAGAAAGTAGCAGAGTGAAAAAACAAGTTTCTAAGCACAATAAAAAAGGAAAGGCCAATCCTCATGCAGAGGAAAAGATGAAGACCCAGAAGAGAAACAGAAAATTTCTTGGCAATGATACTACTTGGTCCTGTAAAGTGACAGAACTTGTAAAGTTCAACAACTATGTCAATCAAATGTCAACAACTACATATTGAATCTCCTAAAGGTGGATTATTCTGCAGGCACAGGATACTACAAAGTTTCATCCACTTCCAAAAGGTGAAGGGACAGCTCGCTGTGTTACTTTTTCCCAAGCATAGACCAAACCCTCCTGATAGACTTGCAGAAAGACAGATATACCTATGTATTTCTAATTCTTAAAATATTAGTGAATCGGTAGAGATGCATGTGTGAAATATTCATTCTATTATAATACTGTTTGCAACTAAACAAAATTACATCACAAAATACAGACCTGCCCACTGGGAAGATTTCATAAAAAAATAAAAATAAAATATAAATAAAAATAAACTGGGGAAAAATAAACTATTACTGCAACATCTTATGTACAGATTTTACTAATCATTTTCTTACTCTTGGTGTTTATATTCAGAATTAACTATCTGAATATTAAAAAAAAATAATTAGTTTCAATAAACCAAATGAAACAATACATAGTAGTCTGCAAACTACAAATATCTTCTACCAGTTTATAGATATAGGTCAAAACCAACAAAGTTTTTAAGCATCTTAGTGTGAAGAATGTTGTGAAGAATGGGAAATATGAAAATATTAAAAACATGGATAATATACGGAAACAGTTATTACTGCAGATACTTCATACAAACAACTTATCCTAGCTTAACCAAATTACCATATAAAAATAAAATATGGTTTAAATCTAATATTTGTGAGCATGAAGACATGACTGATAGAGAAAATATTAACAGCAGAAAATACTAATTGAACCAAATAGAATTTTTACTCACTGAAAACTTCTTTTTATAGTTTTAGAAATCTGTATAACTATATTGTCAATCAAATAACCTAAAATATTAAGTCGTCATTGCCCTTTTAAATCCTTTCAACTAGAATTCCCTAATTGTTCCCTCACTTTATCTCACTGTACCAGTAAGTAAATAAATTAACAAAATAGCTTTTATCGCACAGAATAACCTTTTAACTGAAGGATTATCTCTGGTTTATTTTTCATTTCTTTCTCTGCAGATAGCAGTTCATGCCTCATTGATTAGTTTGCTGAGGTGGTGACCAGAAATGAAAACAAGGTCTCTCAGATATTGCCAAGACCTGTAAATACATAAAAAGAAAAAAAAATGCACCAAAGCTAATACATGTTATGCTTCCAGAATTCAGTTTCTAAGACACTGAGAGTCAATGGTCAGGAGAGGTTCATTTATTCCAATCAGCCTGTGCCAAGATGCAATTCCACTAAACAATTCTAAAATGTCAGCTGTGTGGTTTGGGTTTTGGTTTGCTTCTCATTTATACTTTTACAGGATTTTCCTTTTCCTTCCTTTTTTTCTCATTAAGTTTCACTTTTAAAATGTGCCAGCACTAATGATAAGACATGTTACAGAGGTGTGGATCAGTACTGTTTCAAACCAGGATTTTATATGGCTTTCTACAAGAAATTATTTGAAAAAGCTGAATTCCATTTTGAAAATTCAAGAGTACTGTCTCCAGCCAAGACTTAATTTGGGTTTGTTTAGGTTTTTTGTGTATTCAACTTGCACTTTTAGAAAAAAAATTTAGTTTTCATGGAAGTAGCCAGATAAACAGCTATGTATGTCAAAGTCCCCTATCCCCATATTTGGTACATCTCATTACTTTATTAAAGGGACCATGATTTCAAGTGCAACAGAAATTCAGCTCTTCTGTTTACTTAGACTTCAGCTTCTTTATCAAGTCTACATTTATACCAACTGGGATGATATGATGTGAAAAACGGAATATATCAACTTAGTTCCCCTTAGATTTAGAAAAATAAAGATTAAAAAAAATTAAAATACTATGTTACCAGTGCTATCAGGCTCAAACATAAATACTAAAGCAGCACAGAAATACTACACATGTATTAGACACATGCATTAGAAAGATCAAGATCTCAGAGAAGAAATAATGTGAAACATGCATATGCTGATACGTTTCAAAGATTGTTGAACAACCTATGTAAACAGCCACATAGTTCTCCTGCCATTTGATGCACGTGAAATTTTACTACTGGCCTCTGGAGAAGAAGAGATAAGAGTCACATGAGGTGGATCACACAGTCAATTCTTAAACATGAAAATTTCACTGACACACTGACATACTGCCTTGGACCGAGACAGTATATTTTTGAAGAGGCAATCTCACAGCCCTCTCTTTTTCAGTTGCCATACAAACGTGAAAAATTAACCACAATTATTATTAGCATGCTCTAAAAGTTTTAACTTAACTCCACGAAAACAAAGATAATGCAATGTTAATTTTTTCAGACCTCTGTTACCTCAACCTTGCTGTATTCATAAACAGATTAAAAGATAATAATTTGCATACAAGCTGTACATGGACTTCTCCAGCATTTGAACAACTGATTTCAGACAAGTGCTATATGCAGAACAACACTTCAGGTAAAAGAATCTGTCACTATGGCACGTAACGTAATTCATTCACTTTCAGCCTTGGTACAACATGACAAATCAAAAATAGCAGGAAAGCAATTTTTTAATGTCCTTGAAGTAGGCATCAAGCATTTGTTTTGTTTTAACATTAATTAAGCTAAATCTGATAACGTGTTTTAATTACACAACACAAACTACTGTTCATACGAAGTATCCTCCTGGTAAAAATGAAGGCCCTCATTCAAGAAATTGCTTAATCATGTGCATAAATTCCTTTAAATTTAGGACAGGAAATCTCTCTGATTAAAAATAAAATGTCCAGGTTCTACCAGTGATTTAAGAGGCCACTTTCACTGTACAGATGAAAGGGTGAATCTCAGACCAAGGGTATGTTCCATGAAACTACCCTCCTCTTATTTTTATTCAAAATGAAAACACAGTAAATGAACGAATCAGATTACCACACCTCATGCAATTTAGCAGGTTCTGATGAGCTGACAATAAACACGACATTCACATGTGCATTCATCCATCCATACGGAACATCGAACTTTTACTATTTTAAGATAATGATGTACAGTGGTTTGTAATGGTAAATGCATTTTTCTTCTCTCAAATTTACTTTATTTTAAAATAAATAGAAGTTGAAAAACTATCAAAAGTGGTTAAGAAGTAGCACAAACTATCATGAATTTTTAGATTATGTTATTCTCTTCACCTCAGTAGTACTGAGCAGTTATAGTTCTAGTCTCAGACATAAGGGGAAAAAAACCATTTAATTAAAAGACTATTTAGTAAATCACAAATACTGAACAAGAAGACGACTCTACTGAAAGCTGGATTTCCTATATTTTTTGCTAAACAAGCATAAATAAATGTTGTCTGACTACTAACATTTTGAAATAATATTTAACATATCATAAAATACTATGGGTGTTCACCCACTCTCTTTCTACTTTGGTCTATTACATTTTCCTATTAATTAGAATTTTCTTAGCTGTTTTTATTGACCCTATTTCTATGTGAAATTAAATCAATGCATGCCAAAATATTAAAGTTCCTGATGTTTATTCCCTCACTCCAACAACATGCTGATGTAAGATACTATTGCATAATCAAGACAACAGTCTCTAGATTCTATAGGATTTCAGACTGTTATAGATTTCCATTTATTTTCTTCTTTAAAATAGCAGAATACTGTATTAATAATAGAGTCAGAACATGTTCACTGAAAACACGTAACTGGAGAAACTCTTTTATTTCTATCTTATTAAATGAAGCAATAATTTTCACGGCATCCATCTGCTCAAAACTTAATATCAGAGAGATGTTAACATGGATATGCCCATAAAAGCTCTGGGAACTGATAAAACAGGAAATAAATTTCTTAACTATTTTTAATTTTTAGCCAACGCTTTCATCTGACTCTCAATTCATCAAAATCTAAATAGAGTTATATTTTAAAGAAATAGAACAAGTATTAATTTTGAATCCTTAGAATACCGCATTGTTTAAGTTTTCCATGTTATGAACTAGATAGTGTCTCTATTTTAATGAATTATGAGCCCTTTGCCTGTTAAGTTGTCCTTGATCTAAAGATTATGCTCCCGCTAAAGGTACATTATACAAATGTCTATATTCAGTCATCTTTTGTCAATGCTTTACTATCCATTTAAAAGATCAAGATCAACATAAAGGTAATAAAATGATACATAATAGCAGACAGTTATGTTCTCTGTACTTTACTTATCAGTTCTAACTAAGATGTCTTTATCAAAAGGTTCATTTTCATGCAGTAGTGAGTTTATATCAATCAGTTATCCCTTACACCTGTCAGAACGTTCCTACACCCAGATAAATGTGACTGTTATCAGATACTGGTAGAAGGATAATGTAAAACTGCTTTATGAGAACTATTCTTTATTACTGCTCCACAGATGTTTCCTGTTATAAATATCCTACATTGTAACAAACAATACTAATGGCATTATGTGAATACAGAACCAAAGAAGAAAAGTCACCTCAAGATACAGCCCTTCAATGCCAGAAGCAAATTTATCATTACCCTGTCAGCATTTTGCAGTATATATAGAAAGCACCACATATGCAAAGCACCAAATGCATTCTTCATACATTTTTCAAAACAATAAAGAAAATTCATGGAAAAAAAATGTTCAGTTATCATGGCCAAATCGATTAAGTGGACCTGAGTGAGCTATATTATACCAATAATTCTAAAGCAAAGCTCCCCATTAACCAACGGGGTCTCTGTTTAAAAACTGAGGGCACAATATCTTCATATGCATTTACATAAGACAGCCTTTTTTAATGTTTCAATTCAATCATAATAAATCTGCACCTAACCTAAAGGATATTTAATAGATATTTTCTTCTGCTTATGTGAAAATTTAAGAAATTCATATGGATGGAGATAAACTGAAGCAGCCATGATCCAAAAATACAAATTGAGTATCAGAAGGAAATACAAAAAACTAACACATTTTTAGACCATTGAAGCCTCAGCACCACAGAATTACAAAGTAAATTTATATTTTTTTGTTCTACTCATTCTAATAATAAATGTGTTTTTCCAAAACCCTGAAATCAAGCTTGCTCTTCTCAAAGCAACAATTTGTATTCAAAATTTTATATAAAACTCGGTTGACCACACTCTGTCCCGTGGATACAAAATTAAAAAAAATAATTTTTCTGCTGTTTCATATTTTCATTGCTGGTTGTGAGGCAATGACTGTAAAAGAACAGTGCATAAATCTCCTATCAAATTCTTAATGAGTTAATTAACACGTCAGTAGGTTCAAGGAAGCTTCTGACCCAATATTAGGGCAAGAGAAATTTAGAAAATAGTTAAGTAAACATGAGTTAGAAATAGATGAGCTAAGCAGTACTACATTTTAATTCTGTATTCAAGTGCTCTGGATGTAGATTTTTCTTAATCTCTTTTGCTCCATTATCGTTTTGTCTGCTTTGAAACAAGAGTTGCAAGAAGGCTGAAATATTTTTTCATGTCCCTGCAACTTCATCTGTAGGTATCTGTGAATAGATCTTCTAAGGTTATGTTTCATAACGTTTTCTAAGTGAATCATAGCAGGTATCCCTATATTGCCTAGAGCAGCAGCAGCAGCAGCGTGGTGAAAAAAATTTTCTGTCTTTTGCCAATGGCAGTTGCATAGCAGCTTCCAGCCTCTGCACATCAGTCTGCTCTACAGTAAAGTATAAATCTTCCATTTAAAGCGAATCCCAAACCAAAATTGTTTTATTGTACCAACTAGAGACATCCACAATGGGTAATTCAAGCCACCATGACATTGCAAGACAACAGTTACCTTAGCGATGTCAGTAATATATTCTGATTTTTAATAATCTTTACTTTCAATTTAGATGGCCATTGAACAAGCAGATAAGCCGTGATGTCGTGAAATTGAAAGTATACCAAAACTGGATAGCAAAGGGGCTGGAATTGTTACAGTTTTTGATCTTTACATTCCCTCTGCTTTGTTTGAAAGAGGTCAAGAACTTTTTTCTTCTCAGATATGTACTAGTATCTCTGGGATCTGCCAACTATTCCCATGACTCATACCTTTCAGAGCTGTTGCCAAGCCTACCTGGCGCCAACCAAGTCCTATATGATGTAGGCAAGTCAAGAGCCGTTAAAAACACCAAATTGCATGTCTAATTACTATATTTTGATTACTCAACAAATGCTTCAAACCTTCTGACCTAACACTTCTGTATATGTGTCATTTGTCAGCGTTACTAAAAACAAAGCTATGTATCAGAACTTCACAAACCTTTCCATTCTACGCAGCAACCGACCACACTTAAAGTGCTGGTCTCCCAGTGGATCCAGAAGATCCACTTCTGCAGTATGAATTTTATTTATTTGTGCTTAACATAATTACAACTTATTTATATTGTCTTAAAGATAAAAAACCAGGATCACTAGCTGGTGGGTTTTTTGATAAATGTTTGGACTCTCCTTGTTCTGATTACATTTTGCACCAGTTCATGGAATGTTCTACATAGCATTATGGTCTAGAAATTCTGTTTTTTACTGATGTGAGTATTCACATTGAGCAAATAGCGGGAAGGCTATAACTATAGCATGAGATATGATGTGTCTGTAATCAATGAGCTTCTTAGCTACAGAAGCTTTGCACAAAAGCCAGCTTCATCACACATGTGCTTCTGGAGCTTGGAAAGGAGTGAAGGAAGAAGAAAGGGCTCATAAAAAATAATGTAATTCAGTATGTATGCATTTGGGATGTGGTGACTATATACCTAACAGTAATTAGGTTTATTCAGGTTCCTTCAACATCTCCAACACTGCTTGGGACTGATACTCAGCTTTGACAATAATAGGAATATAATGGTGGCTTTTACAATACAAACACCAGTTGAAAATACTAACCTGGCATTAAATAACAGATTAAAATACTGAGTAGACACTGACACTGGAAGTACATAGAAACACTACAGCACAACTAACAAAGAGAATGAAAGCCGCAATCCTAATATCAGTGTATCTTTACCAAGGCCAAAGGAAACAAGTCAACCAACATTATTTTATAAAAGATGTACACAAACACATTTATCCACTCAAATGTGTACTGATAGCACAAATCAAGTATCACTAAAGTCACCTGTTTCATTTTCTTTCTAAATTAAAATTCATACATATGTGAAAATACATACGACCTATCTCTGAAAACACATAATCACTGCAAAGACTTGTCCAAGATTGTTATAATACCTTCCAAAATTGTTAGAATACCTTCACACTGCTTTTAATTTCAGAGTTCTTCTATGATTTCCATTAAGGGTCTCCTTTAATAGATCATCACCACTAACAATTGTTCAGATAGATTTCAGTTAGATGCTTAAAATGCAACTGCCATATTAATCCACCTTATCATGGTTTTGTAAATATTATAAAAGCATCTCCCATGTCAGTTATGATGAGATTATTAGGTGGCTTATGACACTTTACCACAGACAGTATCACCTACAATAACTTTTCAAAATCCTTTACGTGCAATGCATATGTTGCAGGCTGTCAATATTCTTGTTGTAGGCAAGAATGTATTCCGTGTTTGCAATCCCATCAAGGCAAAATCAAATGCTAAATCAAACAATTCAGTAGCACTTAACTCTTTAGAGGTGAACATACAGAGGCCTAGAGCAAAAGTAATCAATCAGATAATGTACGCAAATCAAGAGACATGTTTCCAAACTCCTACGAGGACAGGCTTAGAGGGTTGGGGTTGTTCAGCCTGGAGAAAGGAAGGCTCCGGGGAGACCTTATTGATGCCTTTCTGTACTTAAAGAGGGCTTATAAGAAAGATGGGGAGAAACTTTTTAGCAGGGCCTATTGCAATAGGACAAGGGGTAATGGTTTTATACCAAGAGAGAAGGTTTAGACTAGATACAAGGAAGACTTTTTTTACAGTGGGAGTCCCCCTTTTAGGTAGCTGAAGACCTCAACAAAATCCTCCTATTGTCTTCTGATCTTAGCACTGAAGAGTCCCAGCTCCCACTGCCTGCCCTCAGAGGCCATGTGCTCCAGCCTCCCACCACCCTGGTGGCCTCCGCTGCACTCACTCTACCTCATGCACATCTCTCTCCTACGGGGGAGACCAAAACTGGACTCACTACTCCAGATGCAGTCTTGCCAGTGATGAAGAAGAGAGGAGGACAATTAGTCTTCTTGACATGCTGACTACATACTTGTTACCCCAGTATAAGGTGGCCATCTTCACTACAAGAGCGTGTTGGCCACTGACTGACTTCAGCTAGTTCTCAAGCTTTCCCTCGGTGGAATCACTAAAACTGTCAACTCTCAGACACGGAAGCCTAATCCCTACCTTAAAAAAATTGTTATGTTTCTTTTGACTGGGAAGAGGATGGATTTTGAAAGAAAACATAACAGGAGGAGTGGGCTGAAAGTTCTCTTTATAGTGCCAATTCAGTCAGGTGGTAAATAGGCTCAGACGTGTGATCTAGAGGCTGAGGGATTCAAGCAGTGTGGAAATCTTTCTGCTCCCTCCACAGCCAAGGACAGGCACAGCAGAATGATTCCGCTCCTGTAAGACTGGAAAAAATGGTGATTCCTCCATGCACATGAGGGTGGCAATTCTTCTTCCCCAGATCCAGTTGGCTAAAAGCTAACCTGAGTCTAAAATGACCTGGCATTGTCTATACCAGTAAAGAAACCAGACCATTTTATTTCTCTGGTCAGGACACCGAGTGGCACAACACAGCTAAAATCACCTTCTTCCCAAAAACCACACCAGGTTAACAATCTGACGCTTGCATGAAAGCCTGCCCTGGTGAGTTAAGCAGTATATACGCAGCCATTTAAACTCCATTTGCGGAATGAATCTAGTCATGCGGAATTGGCACTGTGCTGAGGATGTCAATTCAAATTCATAAATGCTGAAAGCCAAATCGAGATCTGTAAAAACGTCCTTTTCAAGGAGATCTTATAATTACCTCTCACAATTACAGCAGATACATTGGGCTTGATTCCTCTCACAACATGAAATTCACGCTTTGCGGAGAATCCATACATATTTCCACCTAAACAATTTATTTGTTATAAACTTTGTGCTGGTCTTCTTGAAAAAAGCTACGCATTGTAGGCAGTGAATCTGACGCAAATTGTAGCATACAGCTGAGCTGCGAATTACAGTTTGTTAAATATGATTACAGAGGCATTTTATCTTGTGGGACTCTATTTGGATCTCATAATTGCGAATTCAAAGACTCTCCTTTTTCTTTCACCTTCATCCATCCTTTTTACTTTTAAGATCAAAATAAGCGGTCATTTTTAGTACAGAAAGAGAAAGTAAATAAAATTAGCATAGAAGGAATAAAATATATATGCCACGTATGCACAGGTTCTACCTACAAGCTTCAAAGTTCTTGTATGAATTTTACAATTTCCTTAGGAAGATAGATAGACAGATGGATAAATATATACGAAACATATAGGTATATAGATAGATATGTAGATATAAATCTTCATAAAGGAAGAAATTAGAGCTTTCAGTGGCTGAGTTACCTTACTCGCTTATTTCTCTAGGGATGTTACCAGTCTTTTTCTTTTATATGCATCAACTAATAAAACCAATCTAAGTCTATGTTAACTAAACTTAATATAAAAGTTGGAACTTTTTTTTCCATTTCAAACTATCACTTGTATTTCACAAATGGAAGTCACTAGTCAGAATGGAGTCTCTAGGCAAATAACAGTAAGCAATCATTCAAAGCTCATTTGTAAAGCTCAGCCTAACTGACATTATAAAAGTCTATATTGTAAACACAAATTCATGTCTGAAATAGCTCATACAGGCTGTGTAACGCTGACATTGCTGATTTAAACATACTTCCTATAAGGATCCATGCTCAGAGAAGATCATCTTCCCTCCCACCCCTTTTGCTAGTTCATTAACAGATAAACTATTACCACACATGGGGTCATTACTGGAGCTCCTTATTTAAGTTCCTCATGGAGCTAAAGGGACTCATACACCCTTTTGTTGACACAGTCACCATTTGAAGTTTGTGAAAAGAAAATGTCAGCATTCAGATAAAATAATTGAAAAAAGACATCTTCTGACACCTGTCTTTAAAACATAAAAGTGCTGCAAATTACTTACAATTCTGGAAAAGAAGCATATACAGGGTCTAGTTTAACAGAGAAGAGTAAAAGAATAGAAATGAAAATCGCTTTTACCTCTCTCACTTCCCTTTTTTTTTTTCAACTGTCCAAACATACAAGTCATCCACACTCCAATTTAATATCAAATATCCACTCAAACTTCCTACTTAAGCGGTTACCAGACCTGTTAACTGTGTCTGGATAATTACAGACAGCAATCATCTATATATAACAATGGTGGTCAACAAATATATTCTTTTCCAAATATGCTGTTCTTCATGCCAGTCTCACTTTTCCTTTCCCCGTCAAAAAATATGAGAATTCATCTGCTTGTTAGCATTTTGAGAGTGCACGCTCAATTACAAGCATTCTATGCTTTCTCCTTATATTCTGTGCATGACTCCAGAGATACCTAATTGCTGTAACACATAACACGGTAACCAAAGAACATCCATACTGGATGAAACCAAAGACCTATCTACCCAGGTATCCTGTCTTTGATGATGACCAGTACCAGCTTCCTAAGGAAGATTTTAAAAAAAGAAAACCATAGAGTGATACAATGTCAGGATATGTTCCCAGGCTCCAGTAATTTGCATCCCAGAGATTTCCTGAACGTTGTGCAGTGTTGTTTTACCTTCTTTGATGGATTTTTCTTACCTAAACTTTAATTCTAATTTTCTGAACCTCTATCTAATTTTCTGGCACCTACAATGTCCTGTGGCAGTATATCTGGCAACTTAAGTATGAATTGTGTGAAGCAGTGACGCTTTTTTTTTTTGTTAAATCTACCATCTGTTAGTTTCATTTGATGACCTCCAGTTCTCTTATTAGAAGAATGCTCCCTTCTGACCTTCTTACTCCACTCCCAATTTTACAGACCTCTATGTTACCCTTCCTCCTTTGCTGTCTGTGCTCCTCAGATTCATCATCTTTATCCTAGTCAGAAAAGTTGTGACATTTAATTTTTGATGTGCTATTACTTCACTTTGTTACTATATTGCATATAAAGATACTGAAAAACATAGGTCTTATCACAGACCACCATGAGGCTTCAGTACTGACCTTTCTCAACTAGCAAACAAAACAAATAAAAAAGTTTCCTCCATTTTAACCAGATATTTTCCAAACGACACATAGCAGCATAATTCCCTGCAAAGGAAACTTGTTAGAAGTGTTTTGAGAATCCAAGAAAGTTTTAGCAACTGGATAGCTTTTTCTTCCACATTCATTAATCCTTTTAGAATTTCCATCTACAGAAGCAGTGTTGACTCTTCCCTGGTATATCACATTTATCCAATGCCCAAGAGCATTATTCTTTCTACTTATTTGTGAAGTACAGATCCAGACTTCCTGATCTGAAGTTCTCTGAACACCCTCTAGGACCGTTTTTAAACATCACAGTTGCCACTGGTCCACCGACACCAATGCAGTTCTAAGCGGGAGGTTACATCATTGCGTTAACTGTTCAGTTATTTCCTACCTGACTTCCATTTAAATCAGAACGCCATAGGACCCTTGGGATTCATACTGTCAAATCGTCCTCTGTCTTCTTTTCCTGAGACTCTTGTACGGCCTTTTATTTATGCTTCCAGCTATGCTGGAGCATCCAAAGGAAGTAAGCACTGCTGGACTGTGGCAAAGCCCACTTCTCCCAGAGGTTCTCCACACCTGCCCACAAGTCTGTGTCAGAGGTGAGGGGATGTGTGGGAATCCTTTATACTAACTTACTAATCAGAAATTACTAATTCTTCCTTATCCTTTTCCACATCCTTGCCACTACTTCAGCTTAAAACAACAGCAAGATCACTCCAGTTGCCACTACTGTAGCCAGAATGCGGATGCAAGTCTCCATGAGATACTGAAGAGGAAGGTTTTTGACTATTCAGAGCTGGAAAAGGGTTACTGATAAACTGCTGTAGTTGGAAGGAAAAACCATAAGTTTCTGGACTTTCTGAAGTTGCTGAATTTCACAGGGAAGATTACAATTGTCAACAGAAAGAGTTGGGTTTTTTTTGAAAGAGACAATTTTCACAGCTGACAGCTGTAAATACCACCAAATAAAAAAGATCAGATCTTGACAACAAATGGAGGCCTTTGCCTTTGTTTGTCAAAAGGCAAGAATCACATGTAGGACATTAGAAAATTTACCTGAAAGGACGGATGCTTTGGCCATGTAAGCACTACCAAGAAATAAAACTCTATCAATGAAATCAGACTGGGGAACCACATGTCGCACAACTTCAATGCCTGCATTTCTGAAGTTTGCTCAACTTTCTCTTCCAACTCAGGCAGACTCTAGCCACATTCTTGGTAGCATTACACCAATCTAAAACAGGTGTGAGAGGAACAGGATCATTCCTCTTACTCCAAAGACAGCTGGGAATAACGAGCACTGTTGCAAAACACTTTTATCTTAGAATTCTGCTTGCTAAATGTTATTTACAACCTTCTGTGTTATTTACCATTTTATCTCATTATGTATTGTCTGGAGATGCAATTTTCAAAATGGGGTGGGAACACCTTATTTTACTGGAATTAGATTTAGCATTTAAAACATTCATATAGCAAATCAAACTTTAATGAACTCTTCTGCAGATACTATTTATTTTTGGAAAAGTTTTAATAACTTTTCCTGTAATTAAAAATAGCATACAATATCAGAAGCCAGCAGCAATTAAAGGTAATCAAATTTGGGAAATTGTGTAGGAAGTACAAAAAAGATCTGTAGATATTTTGTTAAATGCTTATTATCAGTTGAAGCACTGTTTGCTTCACAAAACAGAATAATGCTTATCATTAAAACATAAGAACATTTCTACAAAGTTCTTTGCCTGATTTTCTTCTTTCATAAAATGCACTGCATGTGAAACAAGTCTTCAAAAAAACAAGGCCTAAAAAAACCTACTACTCAGGGTGCCTTTGAGGATATTTAATTAAAATCTAATCCTGCATTCATTAAGGCTCACATAAATTAAGCTGTCATTCATAAGATTTATGGATTCTCATTTGCATATTGCATACAATTCATCAATTACTCAAGTATGAAAGGAGCACATTTCCCTTGGAGCTGCATGCTACCCTGCCAACATTTGAAATGAGGGAAAGAGCAAGACTGTCAGGCATTCACACAAACTTTCTTCCAAATGTCTGCTCCTTGATTAATCTAATTTTCTAGCTATTCCTTACAAGATACAACAACAGCCCTTCTGCAAATTTCTATTATTTCTCCTGTCTTCATCATAAAATCTTCTTGTCTTTTAATAATACTTCATGTCTGACTGATTATTATTTGTTTGCTAATGATATGGCATGAATGTTTTCTTTATATAAATGCATAATGCACACATCAGAGTTAAAATAAAATGATTAGTATTTTCAGGTTTTGTTTTTTCTGATTGTTTTAACATCACTAATTTGCTTAGCTGTGCTTAAAAAAAACCTAAGCAACGAGGAAAAAAATACCAAATTACAAATCTATCATTTAAAACAGCCATCAGTATTAAGTCAGAATATTTCTCTTAGAGTGTAATGGTAATGTGCACATAATTAAACCATTAAAATTTAACATTAAAATATAATTAAGAAGAGATAACAAATGTTTAATGTGAAAAGTCAGCTTATTCACAGCCACTGTAGTGTGTACCTTGAAAGTTGTAGGCAAAGTAGTGATACAGGTAAATTTGTTTCTGTTGCACATAAACCATGCTGTGTTAATTCAATTGTCTTCTCTAGGGAGTTAATCTTCATTTCAGTGGCACTACTAGGAAGTGGTAGTCTTTGCTCGCCCAGTCGCTGGATACCTTCCAACATGCATGTGATCAGGTGCTGAATTTAATGCATAACACTGATTCATGTCTGGGAGTTTCTAAATTAAAATATATGAATGTATCAGCACTGTCTCAAATTACTCTTAAAGCTTTCTCTAAATTTATTGGATCATTTTATATTGTTAATTACCTACTAAAAAAAAATCATAAAAATACCAAAATGAAGTTGCCATTTTCTCCAAGAAATGTTATGTTTAACAAATAAAAGGACGATAACCCATGAGACAATAAAAATCCAACACAAAATATTTCTGAACTTTTTAGGGAGTACACGTAACACTGTAGTGCTACTTCCCAGACCAAGTTAACAGAATATTTTTTTTTTTAATTTCAATATAAGAAGTACCGGGGCCTTTAAATATGTGTAATATAAACCAAAGAATCTTGGAGCAGATGGTGAACAAATTAGAAATAAATACTTCAAATATTAGTGATCTAAGGTTTTATTGTTCAAATGTGTTCAGCACCAAGTCTAGCTTAAAAGTCATATGCTGCCTCTTGCCACAGAGGGACTGTTGAACATTTGGACTGGATTACTGAGTGGCAAACAAATATTTTTTCTCTTCCCTCCTCCCCCAAATCTGTTTAAAAATGAAGAGAGATTTCATTCTAAACATAATTGCTAACATAATCCCATGCGAATAAAGTTAACTAACCCTGGAAAAATAAACAGATGACTAACTTTAATCAGAGAAATGAAGTCATCATTATGCTTGGTTTATAAAATAGATTTCCATTGTCAAAGATAACATAACAAGAGGGTTTTTTTGTTATTTTGGTTTGTTTATTTTCAGTTAGCTGCTCTACTGTAGGCTGTTTAAGTCCATCCCTGAATTACTACCGCATTTATTGTCTGTCTTTTTAACTGTTGCATTCTCTGAGTTTCAAATTTCTCAGCATGAGCTGTCTGCTTAATTCTATCCAAGTAGTGTGTAATGAGAAAAGAATTTTCCCTGTCTACAATAATATAGTTTATTTTATTTCCTGAACCCAAACCACCTGTTCAGTTTTTCTATTTAAAGCTTTGTAAAGCAACAGACTACCTCAGTACATTTGTGCTGAAATGAAAGGCAGTCGGAATGACGCTGCGACTTCTTTAAACTCAGTCCAATAAAAAGCATCACCTATAGAGCAGCTTCTTGGCTCCAGGGTCAGATGGGGTTCACGCCATAAAATTCTCAAGAGAAGTTGAAAGTGACTTTCTTATTTACGTGAAATCTACTCAAAATATTTCTAAATTTAATTCTGTAACAGATTTGGGGATAAACAACAATAAATGACTATACAGTAATAAATGACTATACAGTAATAAATGACTATAGAACCTCTTTTAGTTTGAAACCTCCGAATCTTTATAATTGTTAAAATTCACTGTATTTACTTTGTCTGGGCCTGAAAGTATAAATCTAGGACAAATCAACTTATCACAGTATCTTCATGACCAGTCTACTCTAAGCATCTATCTTGGTGATAAGAAATAGCTCATCTGAAAAACTACATTCTAAAAAGATACAAAAGACAAGCAAATTTGTCCAGGCAAACACGACTCCAAACTTAATACTGGGATTTGCCTACTACCGTAAAATAGATCATATTCCAAAGTCTCTTTGAATTTCTACTTTTTACATCATCACAGATCGAATGTGGTTTGAATTCAATGGAATGAGGGCAATGGAATAAAAGGGGAGTTGATGAACATTTTTCTGGGCTGTTTGTTTTTCAAACTTCCCCCCTTATATTTGTTGACATTTTCATTTTGTCATTTAAATGCACACCTCGAAATATAACCTTTAGTATGATTTCTGGAGTGAGGAAAAGCATCATTCAGACTTTCTTGGATATTTGGGGAAGAGGGATAGGTCTAAGTACTGCCATGATTACAGCAAAGATTTAAAAAAAAAATTATCAGATGCAAGGCTTATTCTTCTGAAGACGTAAGAGAGGGGAGGTGCAACTTTTTATAGAGAGTACAAATCTAGGAAAAGAGAAATAAGAAATCCATAGGTACATGTGGTTACAAAAATAGGTTTGTAAATAAATAGTAATTTTGCTTCGTGTCTCTTCGGCCTACTTAACTGCTAAATTTATCTAACTCTCTCTCTCCCACATATCTGTAAATACAAGGGAAGGAGGCTGGGATAGGTATACATAGCTTTAAGTATATGTTAAAGCAGAAATTATTCTTCTTTAACCACCCAGACAGAGCAACAAATTAAAACAGATCATCTTTTCATGTTACACATTAGGCCTACAATATGTAGGCACCTGAACTGCTAATAAAGTCAAAAGCTTTCCCTTTCCCCACTCCCGTTAATTATTTTCAAATCTGTGTAGATATAACACTTTCTTCCTTCCTTTTCATTAGCTCATGAATGTCTGCAAGACAGAAGTTCTGGTCTGATAATACCTGCTGAAGCACAAAACCCCTCCTGTGGATGCCAATCCTGTGCCAGTGAGATTTAAATGCTGGAGCTGGTTCAAACACCTATGAAATTTTCAGATAAAATCTTTATTAAAACAAGTTAGGATTGAAAGTGCATTTCATGGGAGTTCCTGTAACCTCACCAAAACATTATCATTTCCTTGCAAAAACTCTACATGCTTTAAATAATTAAATAGCTGGAATTTGAGAAACAGATTGGACTGCTTGTTTATCAATGCCACACATTGCTTTGCTATTTTTCTGTTACAATTTACATGTAGTCCTAATCTAATCCTCAAATTTTCAAAAATACATACAAAGATAGAAACTTCTTCAGGGATTATGTAATCCTGCTTCCCTTTTTGAAGAAACCCATTTACTCAAGTACATATGAAGTTATTCACAGAGTGACCATCTTAATTGATATTAAAAATACCAGCTGAATACATCTCCATATAGTCACGTGAACCTAAAATAACTAGAATTGTATATCTTATTGAAACAGTCATTTCATCTGTATTTGTTAATTATTCTTCCATGCCATCACAGTCAGCTGCAAAAAGACAAAACTTAAACCAACTCTAGCCTCCATTTTTACCAAGTACTAGATTCTGAAGGAAAACTACATTTATGGCAAAAATAAAAAAATAATATGGCCTTAAACTTCCTTTGTAGCTTAAGGAGCCTAAGACTGACCAGATGCATCTTGCATGAGAATAATTATTGTCTTTGAACGTGCTTTTGGGAAGTACTAAATCATAGGCACCTCCACCTCAGCCGCCTTCTCTTCTGTTTCTTCACAGGCAGTTTTGCCGTCCTTACATTGCTGAAGCTTTAACTAAATGGAAATTAAACAGGAAATCACACTACATACTGACATTAATTCTTCATTATATATTACTAGTAAACAAAATTCACTCAATATCACTTATTACTTATGAAAGGATGGAGCTTCACTGAAAATGGTGGGGAGATTTAAAACAAGAAAGAAGACAGTGGTAATGAATGTTTTAGTAGATAGCTGAAACTACGACACTGGTTTATAGTTTTTGTCTATACACATAAACACAGGCGATTCTGAACTTATTCTTTAGGTAAATGGGGTATTGTGGTAAAGTAAGTTATCTAAGATGTAAAACTGTCTTTAGAGATGGTTATTTTTACAAAGAATAAGAAAATGACATTTGATTTGATTCTACAAAAAGTAATGTCTAATGTCATGCAACTACTACATAGCTACCCAGACATTAATGTTTCACAACCAAGTCTTAACTGAATTATACTAAATCTGTTCCTAATAGATTGGATGAACTATCAATTCATGTCACATTTAGTAAAATCAGTTTCCTTCCAAAAAAACCCACTTCTTTGTATTGATCCTTATTTTCCTGTCAAGTGTTATTTAAACTCACCCTAGACCTTATTTGCAGCTGCAGAAATACTAAGCTCTATTAAACTGAAAATGAAACAAATGCCGCTGTATGTCACTTTACAATACATGGGCACATGGAGGTGCCATGTTTGTGCATTTATGCAACGTGATACGATAACCACTCTCTGTAGAAGCATGTTATATGATTATCATTACTGCCAAAATAACAAGCTTTAAGCAGAGTGCCTGGAAATATCCAAAACAGTCTTGAAAAGACAAATGACCTCCTCCTCTGTCTTCCTAAAACCACAGCAGTTAAACAGATTGTGGAAAAACTTCAGTACCAATGACTCATACAAGGCACAAGAAGCTTAGAGCGATAGTCGTAATCCTCATTACCAAACATAGCAGGTATCAATTCATTTTTATTCTGAACTTCTGGACAGCTTTCCCTCTTCTGTTATTTCAACCATTCAAAAGTTAGCTTTTTTTTTTTTTTTTTTGCCTGAGTTTTAAAACGATAATGAGGCTATGATGATATGCATCATCTGCATAGAAAACGTGTCAGGTGACACTCTAAGGTAGTACGCTGCATAGCACTGAAGGTTTCATCACGCCTACCTATGGAATGTCAACAATTACCACACTCAAGCAGAAGCTGCCTATCTCCAGAGAAATCTTAACAAGCAAAGACAGTAAGAAACACAAGGGGCCCAAAAAGTCCCAAAGAGCATTAAACTGTATCCTCTTAGGCTACAAACGTGTTCTACAAAGTACAGACATATGAACTATTTAAACCTCTGAATTCCATATGCATGAGTCAGTACTGAGCACAGCAACAGCAACCATCAAAAGCAACAGTCCCAAATATTTGAATTAATTTAGATATAACGAATTGAACAAGATCTACAGTGCAGTTATTAAACTGAAGTCCCTGTAGGGACTTCAAACACAGCATAACATACAGTGCACAAGAAAAGCAATTTCATAAAAGTAATATCTTGAACACAACATTTTGAAAAAGATGCTGTGAGCAAAAACCAGAGCAGAGATTCTCCATTCACCACCTTGAATTTTTCTGTTCATCTGTGCATCTCCCTCAAAGTCACAGATCTATAGACTTTCCAACACTGGCTTTACTCTCTCAAATGCCCTTTCACTCACAGCTTTAAACCTGCCTCTGTTAATTCAATCACCTTTCAGAACCACTAATGTTAATGGTTAGAAAGGTCTATACTTTGAAGTACATACAGTATATAGCATATATACTAAATAGTAAAGTATATTTATACCTTAAAAGAGTAATGTAACTGAAATAGAAATTCATGTTTTCCCCAAAGGTAGTTCCAGAAACAGCCAAAATACTGTATTACCCAGTAGGACAGACAGTATCATAGCAGAGATTCGTACTACACATACACACTCAGAGGCAGTAACACACACAGATGGAATGACTCCAGCCAACGGAAACCCCTGAGCAGAACCTATAAAAGGCATTCAACAACAGCACAGCTTAGGCCTGTGAACTTTGATGACTTGGTTGCTACGCATGCTATCTTTTTCTTTTTTCTTTTTTCTTTTTTTTTTTTTGACCTTAAAGCACTCATTGCCATACTTACACTGCGTTTTTCATGAATTCATAGAGCACCAGGGGGGAGCAAGTAGGGTCAAACTCTAATTCTTCCCACGAGCTGTATAGAAAGGAGAAACGCTTGCAGACAACAGGAAAGAAGGCCATGTCTTTGACTTATTCTGCCATAAAAAAGATTTACTTGGAGGGACGCATTAGTGGCGGCACTGTGTGAGACGTTAAGACTTTGATCATCTCTGGCTGAGGCAACTTAAGGTGTTAATCGTTTTCAAGCCACTTCAACCACATGACATAATCTTCCTTTCCTCTAGCGGAGCTTAGAAAACAGGAACGTGGAACCATTTCTATGCTTTAACTTACAATTTCTACCTTCACTGGTTATTTAAGTGATTCTTACAATTAATAGGGGTTTGACCTTCAGGTTGCTACTGAAGTAGTGTTGCTGCCTACTGCCCCAAGCCTGGAGAGCGTTTCAAGGCTGCAGTGAGCCCCTTGGTGAAAAACAAGCATTATATATTTCACTGATCGCAGAAATTTCATCAATATAGCTCACGTAAAACTTCTGCTCTTTGTCTAAAATTATCCACCTTGAAATAAAATTTCCAGTTACCTACTGAAACACTAATACTTCTGCAAAAACAAGTGTTCTTCGGATAATGCTTTTCTAAATGAATTATTCTGAACGAAAGAAAAAGTGACTGCAATTTCAGGTAATGAAATGAGGAAGGGAAAAGTTTTGTGTTCGAGAGCCAGAAAGAGACATATAGCAATAAAAATCGCTTAAATCAAAATATGCAAGAAAACTGTTCACCAGTTGAACCACTGACACATAAAAACCTTTAGAAAAAGGGATTGTTTTTTTCCCCAAAGTGAAGATTACATATTTTGATAGTGGCTTAGAACACATAGATAATAATTAACATGGATAATGGTTTTAATATTATTTAAAAAGTCTGACTTCACTTTTTCAAGACACAGAAAAAAGTGGACATGCTTTTTAATAAAGATAGTATACAGTTCATTCAGATAGGTCAATAAAAAGACCTCTGATCTTCCCTACATGTAGACACTTAAAATGCAGATGTTGCCATTTGAGTTTATCACTGTATGATCTGTTGTAATCCATGTTGAGAAATAAGCACTTCTATGTCACAATTCACTTGACTTATTTCCCATGCCTACCTGAGGATGATATTAATTGCTCTGTAGATTTTCTCTCTGCTGACTATATGTGGAATCTAGACAATGAGTTCAGATGTAGACATTTACACTACAGAGATTAAGAAAGCTCAGTCTCACTCTTGCTCTCTAAAAACTAAATTCACTGATTGAACTTTAGCCTAAAGTCACTGCCTAAAGTGGTGGCATCTGCACTCTGAGCTGCTTTGCCTTGCACATAGTCTCTCAATCTTAAAAATTAGTAATTTTTCATCTGAGGTGGCAAAGTTCCTAGAGTAAGTATCATTCCATTTCTTTTAAACTAGTTTTGAATCTGTTCCAAATTAAATGGAGGAGATGGAGAAAGAAAATCTGTTGCATGTTAAATTTAAGCAAATTTAACTTTTTTTTTTTTTTTAAATCAACCTGCATCTTTTTACAGAAATGCAACAATATCAATTTATATACAATGAGTATAAATACCTCCAGGAGAGTTCAATGAGACATACAGAGAATACGATAAAAAGGTAAGCAAGTTTATCAGTACATTTAAAATTATCTCCATCTCTTTGAATCACTTGCACACTAGGAAAATATGTAACCTCCATCACAAAAGCCTGGTGTATCTTCACATCTCACTCAGAGAAAATAAGGCAGATACTGTTCTATTTTTCACACATCTCTGTCAGTAGATCCTGCTCTTGGGAAGTTTAACATCATCTATGCTTCTGTAAGACATGATCAGTTATGCACTGATGTAGACATGCACTCTTCTTTTCTCTTGTGACTTTTTTTTCTTTATTTCATGTGTTTTTGACTTGCAGTCACGAAATGTGATACAGAAAAAAGTTTTTAACATATATTGATTTTGGGCCATACTATATGTATCAGTATACAGATAATACTATCTGTATTTTCATATCATTTTTCATATTCATATTTTTCACAAATTATACTACTTCAGAGTGTATTTTAAAATGAATAATTTACAAAGCAATGTGATTAAGAGATAAATCAGACAGTTGCTGCATGCAGATACAGTAACAACCGCAAAACAGCTTGTAACATGGGACAACTGATGGAATATCACATCTTAGAATTTGTCTACGGGCCTAAAAAACTTCAAAACATTTTGTAAAAATTTCTCAGACAAAAAACAGGAAAAAAATCTAATGGCTTATATAAGCACTTGAAAGGGTGAAGCTAATGTCAAGTTTTGAAGTCTCTTAAAACATCATACACAGAGCTTCCAGCTAACGCAACTATAGAAATTTCAGGGTAAAGTTAGTTCACCAAATGTTACTGTAAATTAATTTTCTTCGTCTTTTTTACAGAATCCAGTAAACAAATAAAATTCCATTTGGCTAAACTTGGTTTGACCCAACAAAAAAAGATCTACAAAACATAAAACAACAATTGGAACTAGACATTCTTGAGGATAGAAGGTCATTTCAGCACTGAAAATGAACTCTCTATAAAAATCCACAATACAGACACAAATTAATTAATAAAAAAAATTTTAAAAATCTCCCAGTAAACAAAACTATGATTTTTACGGCATAATCGCCATATCAAAACATAAGGATAGGTCTTTTTCAGCTAGACCTCCAGCCACCGTACCTCTTAAGGCCGTCTGAGGACAGACAGAGCTAGAGATTGTCTATTAATCTCTGTATTATGGTGTGTCATGAATCCCCTTGACTTATTATTTGAAGTCCCACTAGTGTGCATTCAGCCCTTCACCTTTTTTAAGTAGATCCTTTCTTTCTTAGCCAACATACCAGACCAGGTTCTTTCTAATAATGACTAGTCTTGCCTGCCTACAAAACGTGCAAAGTTTTGTCATTTTTCTTAGTATTTTAACAGCTACCAACTTCCATCAGTGTTTCGGTTTCATGAATACTGCAATCACTTGTGATATCCCTTAACAAGTACTAAAGAGTAGGCGTGCCATACAACTTAACTGAAAATATCAGATTTGCATAAAAGAATGCATATAATGTCAAAATCATGGCCATAGATGATAAAAATAAATTGAGTGCATGTACAACAAAGGTGACAAAACAGTAATGGCTTTTTCAAAATTATCTCAGTTTTTAACAATTGTTCCTTCCTATGCTGTCAGATCTGAAAGGTCACCTTGGATTCTAGTAAGTACGGAAAAGATAGGTATTCAGCAATAAAATATAAAGATATTAATTTTAAAGGTAAGTAAACAAAGAATGAAAAGTATTATCTTCTTGGAAAGAAGAAATGTCAGAGTGGAGAGAAACTAATAGCAGAGTTCATCAGGAATCAGTTTTTGGATCAGTCTTGTTTAATAATTTAACTAATGTTCAACACATGCTGATGACACAAAGTTGGAAGAGGATTGAGCATCACACTGAAAGAACTGGATGGTTTTGAGGAAAGATGATGAATTTTAATGGAGCAAAGTGCAAGGTCAGCCACTCAGAGACCATAAATAAGAGTAGCTGCCGTAAGCCAAGAACTCATAAGTTGGGAATAACCAAAGAGAAGAAATATATGGGTTTATTAGCTGATCCTTGGATAATTATGAACCCCCAAGGTGACACAGCAATGAAACAGAAAAACACCATCCTTGAACACATCAGGCAATACACTTCTGGTAGATCAGAAACTATGACTGACATATAAGGCATCAGTGGGATATTTTGCCTGTATAACCTTAGTCAATCATCTTCAGAAAAAACAGATTCATGGAGAAAGAGGTATAGAGAAGGACCACAAGCATGTTCACAGGGTGGGGAGGCTTCCAAGACAAGGCTGAAAGAGTTTGACTTTTCTGGTATTGGAAAAGGAAAGGCTGAGGTGGGATATAATCATTCTCTTTCACAACCACAGGAAAGGTCTGATGGATGTATAAGGGAAGATTCAGACACAGAAGGGAACTGCAAGCTGCTCTAAGTCACAGTGTCATGAAGCAGTATGGCAGTGAAAACTACTGATCCAATCAGTTCTCTGCCAGCTCTCACAAAGCTATTGGTGCTACTGGCCATGGAGAGAAAAAAAAAAAAAAAATTAAAAGGAACTTTAACCTATAGATTCGTCAAAAATTAACTTGGTTGAGGAAGGGCTATGCTAAAGAGTTCCCACAGTATGAGTGACTGAGGAAGCACCAGGAAAGGTCTCAGTGGTGATACACCTAGTTGTTAGGTATGGTGCGAGGTAACCCTGATTAAGTTGTGCTGAAGAAGTCAAAAGTGAAGACTCAAAAAGAACAACATATATCAGTATTTCTTTTTATTATTATTATTTACTTTTCTGTTATCTGATGAGGTTTTATGCTATGCCTACCAAAATGGTCTGTGAATAATTTTTTCCATTAGAAGATGTAGTAGTTCAACAAAAACACGTTTAGAAAACATATATATAGAAAAGCTACTAATGGGATGTGCTGATTGAAAGGCTTATTTCCAGTATTGAAAAACTAGGACAAGTGATCCAGATATTATACCTTAATTTACTATCTCCAACTATGATAAACTAGAGAAAAGTCTTACTTTCGTCTCCATTCTACAATATGCAATTGCTTCAAAACTGCGTAATATGAGAGAAACCTATTGAAATGCTTTCTAAAGAAAAAAAAAAAAAAAGAAGAGAAGTTTGGATATCAAAGTATTCTTAAAGAAACTAAAATTAGAAATATTTATTATAGGAAATACTAATATTAACACTCCTTGATTCTAAATAGTTTCAAGCCTAGAAGTTATAAAGCGCTACTTCTTTCAGTCATATCATTTCACAGTACAAAACTGTATTTTTGTTTAAATTCTAACACAGTTTCATAAATGTATATTTGATAGGTAAGTGACAACATCACACTGTAAATACTTCAGAAAACTGTAACACATTAAATCTTTAAAATGTCAACAGTTTAAGGAATCACAGCTTTGCACCAGTGATCCAAAGAGCATACATCACTGTAACTTCTCCCTGGGTTTTTTCGCCTTTTCCTGGTAGAGAATACTTTTCTCGATAGCAACTTTTTAAAATAAATACCTGCGAAATCCTTTAGAAGTACATAATGTTGCAAGCTGTGGTGAGTAATGCTGAACCTATGGTAACATGTCTTGTTATATTTACTTAGGGTTATGTTTTAAACAAAAAGAGACACAGATTAAATGCTGATTTCAGAAGACTTTGCTACTAACTTCGGACTTTCGGTAAAAATTTAACTGAAGATCCCATAATTGCTTAAATAGCAGCTACTTTTACAATTGTCCTTAATTAGGTCCCAATTTAGCAAATCATTTGGCCATATGCTGAGGTCCCACCGGATTTAAGAGTGTGCATAGAGTTGTGCTCATGCATCAGAGCTTAGCTGAATTGGGCTTTAACATTAGACATTTTAAAATTATTTTTAATTTCTGGAACTCCTGTAGCCTTTTTAATTTTCTTATGTTTCTCCTGAGTTCTTGGGGATTTCAGCTACAATTGGTTCTGACTACTACATAAAGGCAACTAATTTTTCTAAATGATAAGTTTATTTCTAATTGCCAAGGATTAACCTGAGACTGAAAGAAGAATTTCAGAATAACTAAAAAAGAAAGTAAATCCACTGAGAGGCCAATGGAACCTAGCCTAGTGCGACCAAATACTTTAAAATAAGATGGGCAGCTCCTTCAATCAACAGGAAATCTCCAACAGACTGGACAGACTCTGATTACCCCAGAAAACCAAATGTCATGGTTTCAGCCGGGATAGAGTAGACTTTCTTACCAGTAGCTGCTACAGTGCTATGCTTTGGATTTGGGATGAAAATAGCGTTGGTAAAACACTCACGTTTTCGGTTGTTGCTAAGCTCTCAAGACCTTTTCTGCTCCTCACACTGCCCTGCCAGCAAGTAGGCTGGGAGCGCATGAAAAGTTGGGGGGAGAAACAGCCAGACCCAATATTCCATGCCATATGACCTTATGCTCAGTATATGAAGCTGGGGGAAGAAGAAGGAAGGGGAGACCTTCGGAGTGATGGTGTTTTCTTCCCAAGTAACCACTACATGTAATGGAGCCCTGTTTTCCTGGAGGTGGCTGAACACCTGCCTGCCCATAGGAAGCAGTGAATGAATTCCTTGTGTTGCTTTGCTTGTGTGCGCAGCTTTTGCTTTACTTATTAAACTGTCTTTATCTCAACCCGCAACTTTTCTCACTTTTACTCCTCTGACTCTCTCCCCCATCCCACCAGGGGAGAACTGCGCACACGGCTGCATGGCCCTAGCAGCTCGCTGGGGTTAAACCACGACACGAAGTAACTGAAATTGTTCTGGATACCAACCAAATTTTATTTACTACTGCAACTTTTCAAGTAATTTTGCTTCTGCACAAAAGTCTGACATTTATGGAACAGAAATTGTGAAACTTTTCCATGGCATAGGGAAGTTTTTTCCCTAGGGGCATGTTCACTTTTCCCTTCTGTGCAGCTTCAATTGCATATATATTTGTCTAGTGATACTTATCCTCTGCGCTGAGACAAGAACTGTCCTTGGGGTCTTGCAGAGCCTGCAGCGACAGGTCTCTCTCATCTGGACATCTCATCCTGGCAATATCAACAAACCCTGCTTTCAAAGACCATAATCTCAAGTCAGTACAGTAAACTGTAGTAAGAAAAAAATATATTTGGGGGTTTTCTATTCACCCCTGGGTGCTAAATAATTCACTATGCACTCAGTTTGTTTGCAAGTTTACTTAGGCAAGCAGGGGAGGAGGAATAGGAAATTAGGTTTTATATGAAAAACACCTTCCATAAGCCATGCCACTGAGAAACAGGGCTATCAAATCCATTTTATGGCATTTATGATGTGAACAGAGAGAGCAGATAACAATCCATCCTATGCAGTTCTGAGTATCCCACCTCTAAAGCAGTGTGGTGGAACTACAGAAGATGCAAAAAACCAGTAACCAGGATTCAGAGACACCTGAATGAGGCCAGACAAGAGGTCATAAAATCATGAGTAAGGTGAAAGGGATTACATGGGAACTATCTTATCCTTTCATATTTTTTTACAAGAACTTGAGAGTACCTATTGAAAACATCTATTTGTTCCAGGTTTGGAAAAAATTAAGGAAGTATTTTTTTTGGCAACACACATGGAAGTCAATGCTACAGGTTGCTTTGACAGTCAACCTCAGACTGTCTTTCCACTCAGAAAGAAATTAGACAATTTAAATCCAGCTAAGAAATAGAGTCAAGATACAATTCAGGCCTGGAAATTTGTAAATCACCGATTGCTTGAATATAGTGTGTGTAATTGTGGAAGGATCTGTATCCTAAGCAGCCTCTATTGGCAAATACTACAGAAAGGTTAATGGATCAGATAAATCTCCGTCCTTCCTTTTACGAGATGATAATGGAAGAGAGGAGGGAGCTGCCTGGTAAAAATCTGCTTGTCCAATCAAAAAATTCTTAAGTTCTACCCAACAGAAATATTGGCTTTTTAAGTCAGAAAAGTTTTGCTCCATGAGTGCATGAGGCCGTATAAGGACACAGGGAAGCAGATTTAGTAATTTTACTAGGCATGCATGTTTCTAGATTTAGCTTGCACAAGGTTAATCGGTACTATTCCACAGTTTAATTTTATATTATTATCTGTTAATTTGATGAATGAGTTAAAGATTTCTTACTACTACTTTTAAAGCAGAAACTCTCATCCAGCTATATGTACTTCCTCCATCTTCAAATGAAAATGAAGAAACAGTGCTAAACAGCCAGTTCTTCTTTTAATTTTTTTCCACACAAAAGTTAAATGTACTGGTGCAGCCTATTCTAAAACCAGACCAGTATTTTAAAGCAAGATATCAAAAAAATCATACAATAATACATATAATGAAACAAAATTAAAAACTCTGATTTCGCTCCATCAAAAGTTGACAGGAAAAATACGGTCCTTGTTACTGTATCACATGTAAATGTGATCTTCATTCACTAGCATCACAATATATTAAAATGATCTAACATATGTATATAGAATAATAATGTGCACAGAAATTAAAAATACATGTAAGGGGTTTATTTTTTAATAGGAACTGAACTACCTTGTTATTTAAATCTGTTGAAATTAAAATAAAATAAAATAAAATAGAACCATTTATCGATACATCCAGGTACTTCTGAGACTAACAAAAGAGACCATAATAACACCAGCTGTCATATTCCATTATCTAAATATGCATTTCTGAAATTATTAAATGTTACATTATCTAGTTTCAGCATCATTGTGTGCCAGTATGTCACACACTAGCTTCTTGCAAAAACTGTGTGGAAACATTGCATCATCAGAAACAAAGCCATATCCATGTTTCTAAAATAACTGTGTTTTTTCAAGACAGCCTTTCCACTAGTGTTATAAAACTAGGCTCAAAATATCTTTCATTGGACTTCCAAGATTGTATGGACAGTAACCATATCATTACCAATATTGAATGGGAGTAAAGGAGAGTAGAACCGGATCAAATTAATGTGCTGTGTTTCTAAAGTTAAGTACAGAAGAAGACTTTTTGAAAAGAAAAGATATTTAACTGAAAAGTTGTAACCATTCATGTATCATACTGGATTTTTGAAAATGGGAGACATTTATGCCTAGATCCTAAAGAAGTATCTTCAAATGCAGAACGCAGCCAAACCTCTACCAGATCAGCAATAGATATTTTCATTGATCATAACAATACACTCATTCAATTCATTTTTCTTCCGCTGCAGCCTAAGGCAACTGCTCACTTCATTGACATCACGATTGGCATAATTACTAAAAAAACCCTATGGATAGATTTTTGTTTTGTTTTGTTTTCTAAAATGTAAGCCATCCAAAATTGGGGGGAAAGAATAAAAGGAACGCATTTGCTGAAAACCAAAGCAAGTATTTCACTGTGACTTTCATAAATGTTTGTCTATGTGAGTTGTATCTATACTGGCAATCAAAATTAGACCACAAAATAGCATAATGGACATGGATTTTATTACTTTAATTTGATCATAGATCCAATAATGAAGGAAAGGCAGATAAAATTGACTAACTTAATATTTATGGGAACTTGAACTACTGAAGAGATTAGTACTTTTACCCAGTTAAGCTTCCAACTGTCAGCTGTCATTACAGGATCTGCCAAAAAAAGCAAATGATACCAATGTTGAACTTGTAACATGAGTGCCGGACCCTTTTAGTGAGAAACAAAACATGCAAGTTAAACCAGGAAAATGCATTGCTTCCTGGCTTTACATTAAGGACAAATCAATGTCCTGGTCCAGCCACAATAAATTACTTTTTGCCAGGATGGATCAGCTTGGTTTTCTCTACATGAAATGTCAGCGGCAGGTATTGACAAATGTCAGTGGAAAGCAAAAAGACTCAGTCAGCTGAGATTTTTGAAAGGATCCCAAACCATATGGAATCTGGGCACTCTCCACCTCCCTTACATACAAAAACTGTTTCTGTGAACTTTATAAGACTGGCAACATTCACGGTCATCAGACAAAAGGAAAATCTCTCTGCTGATTAAGCAGTCATAAGATCAACAGACTGATCACAGTAGCTCTGAAGTTCAACATCAGTCCACTGCTCCTACTGATAACTGGGATGCCCATACCGCTACCAGTTCGAACCCTTCGATTTCTACTGGAAATGCACAATTCTGGGCATTTTCAGTCAGCAAGGACTTACAATTTCAGGTGGTGAAGCAATCCATGACTCCTGACAAATAAATAGATAATGAATACAGAAGGTTAGCATAAGACTATTAGCCAGTGGAGAATAAAAACTGATGCTCATTTGTACTTTTTTTTATAAAAAAATGCCCAGAACTAGACATTCGGTTCCAATAAAAAACTGGCAGCCAAGGAAAAGACTTGCAGCCACTTTTTCAGCAAGTGAAGGCCTGTAGAATGTGATGCTATAATTTCATGCTTGTTGAGTGATACCTGCTTCAGCTAATAAAAAGGAGCCTAGCATAAACAAAAACGTATGCGTTGCTCCTGCCAATGAAAGCTCCAGATTACAGATGCTGTCTCAGGGACAGGGTAACCTTCCCCTACGCTGAGAAAAATCCTATGCATGAGAAAACAGGCTACTGTATAGGATTTGGCAACTGAAGGGCTTCTCCAATGTGGAAAGAACATGTTTCAAGTATACAGCGGGTGCAGGTGTGCGTGTGCATACATATATATATATATACACACGTGTGCATATATGTGCGAACACTCACACAAACTTACCAAAAGACTTAATTTCGTAGTGATTAAGTACTCTAATACATAAACTCATACGCTGAAAAAAAAAAAATTGTCATACAACAGAAACTTTAGAAACTTTATATAGCATTACAAAGCAGTATACAAGACATCTTTTCCAAAATGACTACGTCTCTAGATTATAATAGGCCTGAGCAAACAATTTGGAAGCACTTGTATGATGAACGCTCAAAAAAAGGTTTCCGTTACAGTGTTTCATAAATTCTGGTCATGAGTCTGGTGAGAAATATTTAGCGTAATACTTTTGTTTATATCGGATCGAGGTCCAGAAGACACACTCACACTCTAACCAGACATTATCTGAAGCATTTTTTCTTTCTCCCTTTCAACCCGGATTACAGCTTTTGGATTCATTACTCTGTTTTAAGACAGTCTTGTATGACATGCAATTCTGAAGTAAAATACCTAGTGAATCACAGCCTTGCTAAGTCTGTAGACCTACTGCAGTCATTTCCATCTGACTGGCGGGCTCAATTCAGGATTTTGACTATCCCATATACCCTCTCCCCCCCCTCCCCCAACAAAAAAAAAAGGCTGAAACTTTAAAACATTCTTGCTGACTCTCCCGCTTCAAAAGTTGGATCTGTATGCAACTGCTCTGAAGAAATCATCTCTCCAGCTGGGGCTGGGCCTGGAAGACATCGACGCTAAAGCTTAGTCTTTAGCGATGGGTATTAGAGGGATGGGGCATGGCTTTTTTATGTCCACCTCGACAGAGGGCTTAATTTGTTCTGTCACATCACAGCACCGTGCAACTGTTTCTACAAGTTTATAACTCTTCTTCTTACTCTTAGAATAACTGAGTTTTAGGAAGCAAAATGCTGTAAAACGTGACAACGGTCAGGAGGTCAGCTCAAATGTTTTCTCATGATTAATAAGAATATTGTATTTGTGTATAACTGCTTTTGGGGGAATGGCTGAAATATTAGTTTTGATAGGAGGAAGCCACAAAATGACCATAAAATTGTGAGCACTCATTCTGGAGCAAACTTTGTGTGATTAATACCAAATCCTACCTCTGACATGAGAAATTAGAATAGAAATTCCAGTTTCTCTGTAAGTCTCTATGACTATTCTGTAGAAGTCAGAGGATTGGAGTAAAATAAAAAGTCAAAGTAAAATTAATAAGAAACATTACATATATACATTTTGGAAGCTACTTATTTCTGCTCCAAGAATGTAGATTGGGGGAGAGAGGGTCCAGGAGAGAAGGCTGGCTATAATAAGATGTTAATAAGTAAACAGAATATCTTAATGACTGTTACAAGAACTTTACAGGCACTCTGTGAGGCTCCAGTATGCGCCTTAGTCTAATTTTGGCAATGACAAAGTGATGGCAAGCCTCTCGGTGCCTCTCAGAACAGAATTTGATGCCATTGAGCTATGAAGCTGGACTCAGCTGAATCTCCATCAACAGCCTTTTCCACATCACACAACACTTGAATGAAATCCTCAGCACAGCTTCTATTCACATTCCTCAAGGAGAGCCAGAAAGAAACTTGAAATATTTCTTACAGCCTTGCGCAAGGCAGATACAAGTATTAATTTAATACAGCCTTTTTTTATTTCTTTCTAGTCTTCCACCTTCTGTTTCCCTCCATTTTAATCACGTTCACTTTTAAATAACATCTTGCCTCCGGAAAAAAATTCATTATATGAGTAGACAAATTCAGTTAAAAAGTTTTCTATTGTTTTGGTTTGGATTGTTGAGCTTTTTGTTTTGCATTAATGGTCAAATAAATCAAAAGATGACACTGTACAATGTAAGAGTACAATCATGAATAGCTGTTTACATGGATTTTAAATATTTTGGTAATGTGCAGTGTGCAAATTACCAAGATATGAAGAGAAGTTCTGATTTACATTGTGCAAGAATGAAGTTCATACACTATTTATCCTCTGTTTATTTTTACTAATCCAAATTATTACAATAAAAGAATAGCAATATGTGGTCACATAATTAGCTCTTACAATAATTAGAAGGGGAAAAAGCCTCACTGAGGCAAGCACGCATTTCTGTGCAATTTAAACAGGAAGTCCTCAATGATTAACATTAATTGAGAAAAGGCTTTTCTAGAAAAAAAAAAAGAATCCTGTGTGAAACATTAAACAAACTTATCCGATATTTATGCTTTTTTTTCTTTAATAATTAATGAAATGTAAATAGTCAAGGGAGTCTAGAGTTTTGCTTTGTAACTAGCTACTATTATAAATGGCAGTCAGATGTTTACAGAATACCCAGAACCCTTTTGTGTGGAAGGAGGTTACAAATCTGCCCCTTTTCCCTGTTCAAAGTCAAAAATAATGGTGCCTGATCCCCAGAGCATTCATTGCAAGAACTGTTTGCATATTCAGTTATTGTTTCTGCTGCGTCAGTCATCTGCTGAAGTTCACTCTAATGTGGCCCTGATCAATTCTGCCAGCTGTGCTTAAGTGCTGTTTACTATAATAACATCACACTGCATTCTTATTTGGCAACAACAGCTATGACAGCACCTAAATGCATTGAGAAGCCAAGATTTTATCATGTACACAGATCAAATTGGAATTGTTTATGGAGGACAGTGTTGTTCTATTTCTGTCCTTTCTAGTGAATACCAATACCACAATAATGGTTTTGCCAAAAGCATTACTACTCTGCCCTTTCTAATAAGTGAAGGTCTTGTTGATCTAAATACTCTATAGGACATGGAAATTATTTCATTACGGCAGCATACACATTTTCACTGGATAAGAGAGAGAACTTAGAAGGCGGGTAGATTAGATAGAGAGATACGAATTGGTATCACTCAAGGAAGCACAGAAATAGCTTGTTAATGTACCAATATATTTGGTGAGATTTGAAAACTAATATAATTATCCAGTGTTTAAGAGGAAAAGAAGGAAAAAAATAAACCAGAGTAATTGAATAACAACAGAAACGTTTGGTGTGGCACAAAGGTCTCTAAACACATTTGCAACATTTCAAAGTAGTTTCACATATTTTTCCCAATATGCCCAACAGTTCACTTGGCCATATGTTAAGTAAATCAAATGTCTTCAATATACAGGCATGGTGAAAAAGCCATAAAGAATGAACCTGATCCTCCTTCTCCTGAAATCGGTTATAAATACAGCAATAGAATCTTGTCCTGGGAGTTATTTTTTACACTGTGATAACACCCCGCAGTATGCTAGATGTTTTCCAAACACAGATGAAGACACATTTCCGGACAGCGTATATATAAAAAGACAATGACAGATGAAGCAGGGGAGGGGGGAAAAAAAAAAAAAAAAGATGTCCACAAAAAGGTTGTAATAAGGAGAAGAATACGTCTTATTAGCCTCACTATTTTTATTTTGATGGAGAGGGGCTTTTCCATTATCTTTGAGGTTTATAATGCTGAGATCCCCTCAGTTTATCCTCTCACTGTTCAGTCTTTCTTTTTTCTTCCCTCGTCAGCTTCCAGGTGCTGCTGAACTGTCCTTTCTTTTCCTCACAGCCAGTATTCAGGCCTCCCCTTCCCATAAAGACAAATAATTCTTCACACAGACCACCGAAATGAAGAGAGGGGATCTGGGAAACCATGAACATGCACTCATAGGACTGAAGCAAAGAAAACTTCACAGCAGCAACACTAGGCTTTGAAGACCACCCAGCAAAAGGTCTTTATTAGGCACAGAGAGGTGTGAAGACACTTCTGGGAGATAGTTATTGAAAACTAAAAGAGCCAAGAACAGTCAGGTAGGACCTTGAAGGACATTTCAGAAAAGATCAGCTTGATATATTAAAGGAGATGGGGTTCAGAGAGAAGACTACCATGACCATCTCTGACAGCCACTTTCCGTTCCGGAAACCCTGAAATATTTCAACAAGAAGACTTCTCGCAAAGCGCTTTCCTACACTGCAGCAAAAATTCCCTCAACTATATGGAAACGACTAGAAAAGCTGACTGCGTGCTGCCCCAAGAAAACAGATGGAGCAAAGCAAAGTCTCTTCTGGAGAGCTCATCTCGCTACAGCAGTTGCCCGAGTGGTGCATGAGAGGTGTTCTGGGTAAGGTACAAGAAGCAGCAAGAAACAGAGGAAGGAGGCAAAGAAGTGACACAGGCTGCACAACCCTATAAAAAGTTTTCAAAAGAAAACATACCACTAAGTAATACTGATTAAAACAGGTACTACAAAAGCATTAAGAAGTAAAAAATTTCTCTTTCCGGTACGCTCTGGAGAAGAGAATTCAAAAGAATATGAAGAAATCCTGCACACTTTCAGTGGAAAGGAAATATAAGAGTTCGCAGGAGCTCAACCAGTGACTCTTCCAACTCTAGAACATAGATGCAGCTGAGCTGTTTAAATCAACAAAGCCACATATGAAAGTCACATCATTTGAAGTGGCCCCCAGGCATGGATGACCTGCCTGAAGAGTGTATGGTCAGCACTAAATTTAATTTTCCTTCAGGGATTTAAGGTAAGTTTTTGTTTTGGTTTGCAAACCTAAAGAACCATTTTTTAATGGGGAAAAAAAAAGGATTAAATAAATTAGTAAGTGATAGTGATGTGCTTTGAATTCTATGCCTTCTGTTAACTTCTGTCAAGTTATTGGACTTCTTAGGAATAATACACACAACACGGATTAATCTTAATATGCATTCATGTCATACACCCTAACAGCACAGAAGGCTCCTTCTGAGCAACTGTAAAGCATGCTGTGGCTGTGTATTAAAAAATACCGCACACTTGGCTATTACAGATCCATAATACATAGTCAGTTTTGCAGCAGTATCAAACCACATTATAAATTCTTATTAAAATATGAAAGCAACAATGCCTATTTAAATTCCAGTAACACTAACATAATTTTATAGCTGAAGGAACTGCAACATTGACAAAGGTATTCTAATTTTTCTTTCTTAAAATCTTTGAATATAAAGAATGAACACATTTTATGTAGTTATGAAGAATTTGGGGACCAATTCAGAAAACTGATAAACACTCCCAACTCCCAGTGTAGCTGACTGGAGCTACGAGTTGTCATAGCTCCCTTAGCACCTTGCTAGATAGAGCCAACCTGTAATTTCTATGCTTTTTCTTCATTCTCTTTGTAACTTTTAAAATGGGGGAATTACTTTTAATCACTATTCTGCTAATCTCTTATACACTACATTTAAATCGGGGGTGATTATTCATAGTATATGTATAAACTATGGAAGTCAGGGGGTTGTAGCTGCAGAGCAGACCTCTACTTCAGCTGGGTTAAATAGTTAGATTGTTGCTTATACGTATAAATAAATCCCTCTTTCATCATGGCCTTACAGAAAACATGACATCCTTCTAAATTCATCATCAGGTTGCCAGGCAGACTCCAAAACAAAAATAATTCATTCAAACTGTTTAATCTACTCAGCGCAGATTGACAGTATCTTTATATATTTTTGAAAGCTCTTTTAACATTAGCTGATACTTTAGTGTGGGAAGAAACTAAAAGCTTTCTACATATAAAAGTTCATCGTTTACCTTCTCACAGCTATCAGATAAAAGCATAAGGGCAATGAAGCCACAGCTCTCAGATATATTACTCCCAAAGGACAGAACCCAAATGCATCAGCATCAGTAAAGGCAGCAGGTGTGAGCTTTGACTAAAGAACAAATGTTATACAAGAAGAAAACGCCTAAGAAGAGGTAACGGAGCCTATTAACGGCCCTGGGCCTGAAACAGGAGGGGTCTGCGTCTCCAAAGCAGGCTCTCACTAGAGGTAAATAAATAAATATGCGAGAATACTACTTCAGATGTTTTAGTGAACTTTCTTATGAATGGATTGCAACACACAATGACAGAACTCCCTCAATTCCGCTTTTCAATAACTCCAAGGCACTAGGGATGTGACAGCATGATGAATACCACAACAGACAGCTCCAATATGGTACCATTTTACCAGATCAATATCTCACTGCAATATAAGAAAAAAAGAAGCTGATATTAGTCTACACAGTGTATTACAGATGAGGTACATTTCTTCTTACTGCACTCATGCTGAACCGAAGCAATAATTCATAGATGCCTTTAAAAGGTTTGCACACTAGCACATGCAAAAAAAGGCTAATCTTGGCTTCAACATCTGTTTGAACATGCAATAGCTTAAAGCAGTAAGTACGTAGGATTCTATGTATGTATCTATTAATCTACCTATGTGTACCACAAACACAATGATAACCATATCCGGAGACAGAGAGGTAACGGGATTTATGTATGCTGCGCGGTTCCTTCAGGAATAGCTTTCTTCAGGAACAGATTACTTTACATATTAATCAAACATTTCTTAGCAAGTCACCGTGTCCCTTCTCTCCCCCTTTTCCTATGAAGACATAGGAACATTTCTAAGTGAAGCTACAGCGGGTACCGTTCTAAAAGTCTTCATTTGCCAACAGCAATCACAGTTTTTTTTTTTCCCCTGTACTTCAAATAGGAAATGAGTGGGAGATCTCAGTTACTGCTGTGTGATAAGTGCTTGCAAATTTAACCTTTTTATAGCAACTACTGTAGCTTTCAAAATAGAAAACAAATATGATGCCTTGGTAAAAATAATATATTTAAGGCTAGCAGAAAGAAACTATAAAATAGGCATTATCAGAATATGTGTTTGCTTTTCATCCCAGTATTCTCAGAAGAAAACTGACGGGGGAAAAAAAAAAATCTGGTCTGAATAATAATATTGGACCTTATTTCACTCTGATAATGCCATAAATGCCTGTCTTGTACACAATCTAATGGGTACTGTTGGACAGGTAAAATAATATAGCTATTTTTACCTCTGAGAATGTTGAAGAGAACACAAATGATCAAATGAATGAATTCTGTTGTTTGACAGCTGTCTTAAATTCCTGTTGATTTCTCTCCTTTCCAATATAAAATATAGAAGTCAAAATTTAGATTACTCTAAACTTTTGTTACATTCACGAATACCTACAGATTATGTGACATTTTAGATCTTTTTTCACTTTCTCTCTCTCTTTCTTTCCTCTTTGATTTTTTTTTCAAAGGTAACACTGCTTAAAGGATACAGAGTGTTTGGAAATACAAGTAGAAATTACTATGCAATCTAAAATTAATTTTTAAAATTAACGATGTGTATAGTTAATATCTCATCATTCCTAATGTGTAGGTAAAATGACTTTATGAAACATAACTGTGGTATGGCAAGTTGAAAGAGAAGCTGAATATTATATTACAGCAAGAAAAACCAGGGCTAAACTATTTAACTCCATCGCTGGCTTACAGATACGTAACTATATACCACAGGTCATCACCAGAGCAATAATTGTGACAAACAGTATCAAGTGCCTGAGTTCCCTACAGGAAGGTAACACAAATTCAATGCTCCTATGAAAATGGACCAAATTCAGATGGACTGAGATGTCTGTATTTCAGAATGGCTTAAAAAATTGAGTCCTGAGACACCAAAAAAAATTGATGTTTGGCACTCAAATTTTTCATCTGTCTCTCCAAAATACGAGGAAGATACAAAACTGTAACAGAAATACCTGCAAGTGAGCTTCATGGAAAAAGTTAAAGAATTTGAAAACTCAGGAAGGAAATTTACAATAAAATCATAATAGAATTCATATGAAAAAAAATGGCAGAACAAAATACTTTTTGGGCTTCATTCTGGTCTCTATTGATGTGATTCAAAGCACAGAAGTTACCTACTAAGTGAAAGACATGAAAGCAATGACCTATTTATAGCACTGGTCCCTCTTTTGTTAACCTTCTGGGCATACAAATGAAGGGATGGTGATGACTTAGGCACCCAGATTCTCTAACTCTGTATGTACTTCGTGCATGCACAATTTAAAGGGGGAAGAAGCAAGAATTTTATGCTCCAAGTGGAAGCCTTAAATAGATGTGAAACGTAGGACAAAAGAAATAATCAGTAGAATGTATAGAATAACAGGATTTGAACTCACATTAAGACATAAACCACACACGAATGTAATACCAAAGTATACCGAAGAGCAAACACGCTCTCATTGAAAGAGTAATTATTTGATTACAGACGAGAAGCCACCTGACGTCATATCACTTTGCGTTCGACTGGGCCAGCAACCACACTTTCAGTCACTCATGGACTCTTCCCATCCATGAATTGGTAGCATCCAAGAAATCTGGCCCATGTGAAAGCATAGCAGTTACCAAGTCCCTCTACCAGGCCACCTAAAATTTGATCTTCCTGATCTGCAATAGAGAACCTATAAATATGTCAAAGCAACGACACCATTCACGGGACAGAGGCCCTAATTATAGAGTTGCTTTTTCTGTTTGACAGTACAGTGTTCCCCAGGTTCTGGGTGACACTCAAACAGCAAAGTTCTTGTCCCGAAGGGGAAAGATGGTGGGGCTGACATACCAAAGATGAAAAGAATGTAAGACGATCAACCAAGCTGGTACTTCATACATACATCTACATAGGTAGAAATACGTCCATTGAACTTGACAAGAATGCTAAAAGTTAGTTCACACACAGGCCTCAGTGAGTTGAGATCAAACGCATTAAATACAGTGAGGAAGGGTCAACAGCAGCAATTCTGTGATGTGCTGCCCAGTATTACATCAAAATTTGTCATCTGTTCAATTTCTAAACTAAGCTCCTGATAGTGAATAATTACATAAAGGAAGGGGAATAAACTCCTAAAGAATGAGAAATTTGTAACGAGGAACATGCATTTTCCATGTAACCATTCTGAGATCAAATTCGGACATATTCAGCTCAAAGACTGAAGAAAGTGAGAAACCTGGTGTGCTATTATTTATCTACATAGTTGCACAACACCTACTATGAGCTGAGAATTTAGGAAAATGCCTAACTGCTTAAATGTGGATTGCATTAGTTTTGTGGCTTTATGGACCCTTAGCTACTGTAACAGAACCTTTCCGGTTCTATTTCCTTTGTTCTACACCATTCAAAATATCATAAAACCTATTTTATAGTAAATTATAAGAACTTTCCCAGTATGTATGCTAAGTTAACATGGATATTTTTAAACAAGAGAGATACTCCACAGAAGACTTGCAAATTCTCTGAACTCTAAGTGTCAAATACATATAAAAAAAAACCAACAAACTTTAATTATTCAGGACTTTACCCTTACACTATAAGCTATTTAGGTTTTGTACCGTGAGAACTGTGACTACGGCTTTGCGGTGCTCTGATGACAAGTCAGTACTTTAATAAATCTGAGTGAATATAAATGACACACTTGTGAAGCCTAAACTGTTGACATTCTTATACAGAAACGTTTTTCCTGAAATGGATCAACACTTCTGAAAGGCCCTGAAATATAATCCCCTAGAAAAATTATATGAAATAACCAAAAAAAAAAAAAAAATCCAGCTTCTTAAATCTAACTTTTTCTTAAGTAGCTATGGTTTAAAAAAATCCAACAGGTTATTAGTAACATCAACACTGGAAGATAAGCAGTATAAGATCTAAAAACCTAAACCACTTACATGAATGAGAAGACCTAAGATGTATCAGAGAGGAAAAAAAAAAAAAGAGAAAAAAAATGGAGACTCCACCTTCATTAGTAGCAGTAGAGCCAACCTGAGGCAAATGTCCAAGATTTGTTAAATACTGTGTTTATTATTAAGTACAGTTTTGTCATGAATCATCTTTGTGCCTTCAGTGATTCCTAAATAAACAGAGGCAGGTTGCATGTCATGGACTAATAAAACACCATTTCTACAAAAAATATTTAGGAAAGTTCCTCGAATGGAGTATCGTGCAATTACACATAAACTCAAAGTGTATTTTTCATCAAAATACCTAATAATGCCTTGTTATACAGCTTAAACATCATTTAGGAGCTCTTCAGTCACATAAACTTAAGGTGAAATGTATTGAAGGACATAATTCAGATAAAACATGACTAGTTCTAGCTTAAGTTTTAAAACAAGCAATATCTCTGATTAGTGTGAGATTTTGGTTTTAGCCCAAATGCAACTTTAAAAAAAAAAAAAAAAAAAAAAAAAAAAAAAAAAGACTGGCTAATTATTGTGGCTTTAAAAAAAAAGAAAAACACAAAACAAAAAAAAAAACCACACCAGAAAGTTGAAACTGTTATATTTTGGGGACTCTATCCCGTGCATTGCAATAAGGCAGAGCAGCGAACTCCCCCTCACATGCTGTTGTCGCAAGGCTTTGTCTCTTTTCCTGTAGTCCTGTTTAAATTCTCACCTTGCTCTGCCCTTGTCATCAAGTCATTCAAGCACAAAGCAGGGAGCACGGGAGTGTTTACTCATTTCCCAAGTCCATTATCTTACACATTAATCACTGGTCTGGAACTTTTGGACAATGCTGAATCTGTTACCTTTTATTTTTTTTCTTTCTGGCTGCTTTACTCTTGGGTCCGATAGTTCACCGGTTCCAAGCTGTACTTACACTTGATGACCTTTACATCTGATTATTTAGCTACTCTTCCTTTTTCTTTTTTTTTTTTTTTAAAGACGCCAAAAATAAAGAAATGCATGAAGCTAGCAACAGTGTTTTCCATCTTTAAAAGTTGCGCTTGCTTGAAGAAACCACAGATTTAATTCCTCCAAATCTAAAAGGCATATTCCATACATGGAATATATACCTAAAGAAAGGAGATGTGTTTCTAGAAAGGACTGGAGGGAGTTTATTTTTTTAATTTATTTATTTGATTCCTTTAGAACAACTAGGTTTCTTTGGAAAACCTGAAAAAAGCACATGCACCCCTCTTTTTTTTTTTTTTCAGTGTTAATGAAAAAGGAGTGAAAAGTTATTCCTGAATGCAGGAAGTTTGGTGGTGTAGAAATACATCTTCTAAAACAGAAAAAAAAAAAAAAGTTTATTTGCAATAATGACTGAAAAGGCAAAATTAGGTGTAAATCTGGACAGCTGGAGGCTCTTGAACTCCACTTGTTAAAAGATTTGTTTGTGAAACACGCATTTTATTGCCTTGTATGCATGTTATAATGAGGCATGGACAACTGCAACATTACACTTAATGATTGCATTTCTTGTTTCAGCCAGTTTCCTTGGCCTCTCGCAATTAACGCTTTCCCAGATCACCCAAGGCTACTTTGGAGGCGGGGGGGGGGGAGGAGAGAAGAAAAGGGGGGGGTAAAAAAAAAAAAAAGAAGAAAAAAAAATCTGAAATTCACATAAATGAGCAATGTCAATAGTTTAGAAAGAGTTTACTTAGAGAACAAAGGGCCCTTATGAGGCACTAGTGAGAAGAAATGGGGAAAAAATGAGTCCTCACAATGTCGCCCTTTTCTCCCCGCGACTTGTTATCAAGCAGCCCGCGCCGGCCCCTCCCCGATCTGCATGAAAATAA